>BQMB01001131.1:0-93630 GCA_027943415.1 Closterium sp. NIES-67
TCCCTGTTATAATCACAATAGGCTTAGATGTGCCTATAATGAGAGATAGAGAGCACAGTCGGATTTCCGTCAGACGGCTTCAAATATTGATAACGATCTGGTCGCTGAATAAAACGGTGATCTGTAAGTTGGATCTGGAGCGCGATGCTGTCGTCTCTCTGCAGCAAGTTGAATCATGAAATTCCATGAAGATTTGACGACGCTATGGCGGTTTGACTGGCAGGAGGTACAGCAGGCACTTTAGTCTTAGGAGTACAAACTTAGCAAGAAGAGTTCGAGAGGGAGATGGTTCCCAGCCTCTACATACCCCCAAAGCCGAGGTCCAGGTTGGTGGTACACCACCACAGAGTCCCCAACCACGAAGAGTCTCGAAACCAACCCTCCAAGGGGCTACACCAAGGTAAATGTAACACTACACGAAGTAGCGTTACTAGTTTCACTATTTAATATTTATCCGCGTCCCTTGGGCTTGAAATCTTGAGCTCTTGGTCTTGGAAATGCAAGATACATTCTTCTTGAGTTGATGGGGGCTTGCTGCACACACCTGCGACGCGATGGACACTTCACACTCGACAAAATAGAAAAAACACATGCGACACACAAACGACGACTTGACATGCGAGTTGTAAAAACTCGCTAATATCTTGACCGACACAAACCACATAGTGACACACCATTCAAACACACACACAAGGACTGGATAGCAATGACATAGACTCAGAATTCATTCCATGCCATGCATGCACACACACAAACAAGGACGACAAGCCGAGTGCAAGCCATAGGGTTTTACCAACACTCCCCTCCCACCTTCCCCTATCTTCAGTCCGCTGTTACCTCTTCCGAACTTGTCTCCGGCTTGTTTCCACCCTCCTTCTCCTCTGTCCCCTGTCCTTTTCCCTGTCTTGTCATGTTTTGCTACTCGAGACAGAGTCGCAGTGACCTCCATGAAGGCCGAGCTGCTCAGGTGACATGCTTTTACAGACCTGAGAGAATTGCAGTGCTATATGGGCTTGGAGATCTCTTGTGACTGTGCCGCATGCTTGATCACACTCTCCCAGTCCCTTATGGTGCAACAGATGTGTTCGGCCTTCAGATCTCGTCAGCAGAGCCGACCCCTCTGCCTTTGGACCACAATCTCTCAGCTCCTGTTCCCAGTGCGCAGGTCAAGCGTAGTGGTCCATACGCAGAGCTGGTGGGGTGCCTCATGTACCTGATGACGTGCACTCGTCCAGATCTAGCGTACCCTCTCAGTAAGTTTGCTCGCTTTGTTAGGACTGGCAGACACCAACCAGAGAACTGGTCGACTGCCAAGAGGGTGTTGCGATATCTCGCGAGTACATCAAGACTGGGGCTTGTGCTGGGAGGTCAAGAGCCAGTGGTCCTCTCTGGACACACAGATGCGCCAAGGGCTGACGACTTGGAGACACTAAGGTCCTCACAGGGCTACTGTTTTTGTCTTTGTGCGGGTGCACTCTCGTGGCGATCCACTAGGTCGTCATCTGTAGCTTAGTTTAGTTGTGAGGCAGAGATATACGCTGGGGTTATGGCCACTCAGGAGCACCGCTGGCTGACGTTTTTTGCTCACGGAATTAGGTGAGCGGCCTAGGTCAGCCCCGGTCCTGTTTGCTGATAACAGGGCCATGATCCTCCTGTGTCAAGAGGCTCGACCTGAGGGCAAGGCAAAGCACATCCAGCTCAAGGCCCTTTTTATCAGACGAAATCGGTCTGATGGTCTGGTTTTCAGACCTGGTTTTTTAGGTTCATCTGAAAGTTTAGACAACCTTGATAAATCTGTCAGATCGTTAAGAGCAATGATTTATTTCGTCTGATATTTAAGACTGCGTGTAATTTTTTGTATGAGTCTACAGACAGCGTGCATTCTTTTGTCTGGAAACGTTTCCTGGAGGCCTGTGGCATGAGAACGCTGATTGGACCTTAGCCAAAACCAGGGCCCGATACTTGCTGGGGTCTCTGTGAGGGTGCTATCCGGCCCTTCACCAAAATCAGAGGCCAATGCATGCTGGGGGCTGTGTGAGGGAAATGACTGGCCCTTCACTAAAATTACCTCCCAGTTTGTGCTGAAGGCAGTGTGAGGGGTTTGATTGGCCCTTCAATTAATTTTTCAGGGTTGTCTAAACTTTCAAATGAACCTATAAAATCAGGTCTGAAAATCAGACCATCAGACCGATTTCGTCTGATAAAAAGGGCCCTGGCTAGGTTAGGTCCTAGCATCGCGCTTCTGCCCAAGGTGCTCCTCTCCCACCCTAGCTTACCTCCTAAGACTAGGTTAGGACCTATTCTGTCGCCCTAGCTTATGCCCTAGTCCTAGGCTGCTGCCCTGCCTCTGCATTGCGCGCCAATCGCGCTGCTTGCAGCAGCCGCTGCCCGCCACCAGTAGCGCACTATCGCCAGCCACTGCCGCCGTAGTGTGCCTTCCCGCTGCTCACCGCTGCCGCAGCTTGAAGCCCGCCACTCACTGCCAGCTCGCTGCTAACTTGCTGCATGCTTGCTCGCTGCCAGCGCCTCACTGCCAGCTTGCCGCCAGCTCACTGCTGCTAGCGCCTTGCAGCCAGCTCGCCGCCAGCTCGCTAATGCCAGCGCCCAGCCACCAGCTCGCTGTCAGGTTGCTGCCGCCAGCTTGCCACCAGCGGCCCGCTGGCAGCTTGCCGCCAGCCACATGCCGCCGCCAGCATGCTGCCACCAGCATCTAGCCGCCAGCTCGCCCGCGACTAGCTGCCAGCTCGCCGCCAGCAGCTAGCCGCTAGCAGCTTGCCGCCGCTTGCCAGCTGCTAGCCACCAACTCACTGCGACTTACCTTAGCTCGATGCACAGCTTGCCTGCCACTCGCCGCTAGCTGCCGCCAGCAGCTTGCTGCCACTCCCAGCTGCCACCACCTCCTAATGCCTGCCTGCCGCTGCCGGCCCTCACTGCCAGCTGCCTGGCGCTCGCCGCCAGCCGCTCGCTGCCAGCCGCTAGCCGCCGGCCACCATTGCCAGCTGGCAGCCACCGCTGCCAGCCGCCACCACCAGCCGCCAGTTGCCGCTGCCAGCCGCCTACCGCCAGCTGCCAGTTGCCGCTACCAGCTGCCAGCCGCCAGTCGCCAGCTGGCAGCCACCGGCGCCAACCACGAGTTCCGGCCACCGGCGCTAGCTGGCAGCTGCTGCTGCCAGCTGCCTACCGTTAGCCGCCAGCCGTCTGCCGCTAGCCGCCGCCACTGCCGCTACGGCCATCCCCACTGCTACATCGGCTACAGCTACTGCCGCTCCCACCACCGCTACTACTACCACTACCGCCGTCCGTGCTCATGCAGTGATTAGTGCTTCTGCCCCTAGAGCAGGTGTCTCCTGCTCGTCTCCCTCTCGCTTTGTAAAGGTGGTGGAAAAAACTGTCAGGATGCAGAGGCACTTGTGAGCTTTTTTGCGAGTATCTCCCAGCAAGATTAAGCCTTAATGTAAGAATATACATGGGACCTGGGCACATGTATTCTCAACTTCCAGCCTGGGTGAAAACGTTGGTTACCTCAAACAAACATTATCAAAACAGACAAAACATACGATGTCCACATCCAGACATTTGTTTCCTGAAACACTTAGCGATCTAAAAATGAAAATTCTAGTACCTAGTCCACCTTCCCCCAGCCCTATTCACAGCCCGCACAGGCCTTGGCATGCTGTCTATGAGATTCGAGCAAACATCCACCGGAATCTTCCCCCATTCCTCTTGGACCCCCTCCCAAAGCTTCACCATTCGTGAGGGTGGCCGATCGTACTTGGCCAGCTCTCTTTTCAGGTGAGCCCAGAGATGCTCGATCGGGTTAAGGTCGGGGGAGGAGGAGGGCCACTCTAGCACTGCATACTCCTGCTCCCAAAGGTATTTCTGCACTAGGCGACACTTATGCTTGGGGTCGTTATCATGCTGGAAAATGACTTTAGAGGGCGTGAGGCTGTTGAAATCGATAGTTGACGTGAGTTCATCCTGCAAAATGCTGCCGTACAATGGCCCATCCATCCTCCCATATATCTTGCCAATAAATCTCGCACCCTCATAGGTCATGCACCCGCACACCATCACAAAACCCCCTCCATGCTTCACCGTTTGGCGGATTTGATGGCTCTGTAGGGAGTTGCCATCGCGGATCCAGGCGTATGTGCGGCCGTCGGAGCAGAAACAATTGATTTTCATTTCGTCCGACAAAATAAACCATTCCAGTCCTCCAGCGTCCAATCAACGTGCGCCCTCGCAAACTCCAACCGGTCGCGAATGTTCTTCTTGGACAGTCGCGACTTTTGGATTTTAGCGGCGTCAACGCTCGTTTTTGCCTCTCCACCAGTGATAGCTCGAATAACGGTGAGCCAAAGTCGGTTTGATATGAGGCGAGGCCTACCACCTGGCGGCATCGTGGGTCGAACCTCATCACGACTTGTCTCTGCGATGACTTTCAGACCGTAATCATGGACTATGATTTTACCTATCCTTAACTCCTTCGATATGTTCCGCACGCTAACCCCCTTGCGCAGCAGCTCGATCATACGTGCGTGACGTTTCTTATCGAGCGGCTTCTGTTGGTGCAACCCTATGGCTTGCACTCGGCTTGTCGTCCTTGTTTGTGTGTGTGCATGCATGGCATGGAATGAATTGTGAGTCTATGTCATTGCTATCAAGTGCTTGTGTGTGTGTTTGAATGGTGTATCACAATGTGGTTTGTGTCGGTCAAGACATTAGCGAGTTTTTACAACTCGCATGTCAAGTCGTCGTTTGTGTGTCGCATGTGTTTTTTCTATTTTGTCGAGTGTGAAGTGTCCATCGTGTCGCAGGTGTGTGCAGCAAGCCCCCATCAACTCAAGAAGAATTTATCTTGCAGATCCAGGAACAAGAGCTCAAGATTTCAAGCCCAAGGGACGCGGATAAATATTAAATAGTGAAAATAGTAACGTTACTTTGTGTAGTGTTACATTTCACTTGGTGTAGCCCCTTGGAGGGTTGGTTTCGAGACTCTTCATGGTTGGGGACTCTGTGGTGGTGTACCACCAACCTGGACCTCGGCTCTTGGGGTATGTAGAGGCTGGAAACCATCTCCCTCTCGAACTCTTCTTGCTAAGTTTGTACTCCTAAGACTATTGTGGCTGCTATACCTCCTGCCAGTCAAACCGCCATAGCGTCGTCAAATCTTCATGGAATTTCATGATTCAACTTGCTGCTGATAGACGACAGCAACACGCTCCAGATCGTTATCAATATTTGAAGCCGTCTGACGGAAATCCGACTGTGCTCTCTATCTCTCATTATAGGCACATCTAAGCCTATTGTGATTATAACAAGTGGTATCAGAGCCCCTTGGAGCCGTCTCGACCATGACTAGACCTGAGGAAGGGGGTGGCAGAGGTGCTGGAGGCAGAGAAGACGCCCAAGCACAAGGTCAACACCAACATCCACCCGTTGCTCCGGTGCAACCTAGCCTTGGACCCTCTAGGGATGAGCCTAGAGTGTTTGGCCTTGACAAGTTCAACGGTGACAACTTTGCTGAGTGGTCCTTCAAGATGGAGAACATCTTTGACCATTATGATCTGCTGGAGGTGATGGAAGGAACGGAGAAGCGCCCCGAGAACGACCCGGAGAAGAGCCCGTGGGTGCGGAAGAGCGCACAAGGCTATCTTCTACTTGGGCAAGCGTTGGGGAGCAGCCAAATCCGTCACATCAAGCCTTTTCAGCGTGAACCAGCAAAGGGACCAAAGGCATGGGCTGCTCTCAAGGGGGTACACGCTCCTGCAACAGCGGCGGTGGCTGTGGTTTTGGAGCGGCAAATGGCGGCACTTCGAGTTGACGAAGGCGAACCGGTGGAGGAAGGAGTGCAGAAATTCTTCGACTTGTTGACACGGCTCGAAGGAGCTGATCTGAACTACAGTGACCTTCAAAAGAAGACCAAGCTGCTGGCCTTACTTCCGGACTCATGGTCCTCGCTCATCATCAACCTAAATCGAGATCTGCCCCGTCTCTCAATCGAAGATGTGAAGCGGGAAATCTTACAAGAAGTGTTCCGCCGTCGCGAATTGGCGGGTCCCGATGGTGCCGGAGTTGCAAGCATGGGCCGTGGGCACGGCCGTGGAAGGGGCAGAGGGCGAGGAGGCAGATTTGGCAGCAGTAACTTCAGTGGAGGCCGTGGTAATGGAGGATATGGCAGCAACAACAACAACAATGGCTATGGGCGTGGGCGCGGTCGATTTGATGGCGAATGCCACTTTTGTCACAAGACCGGCCACATGTGGAGAGATTGCTTCAGATTGCCTGATGGATGGACCCCTTCTCAAGGCCAAGAGGGCAGAGGAGCAAGGGGAGGAAGAGGCAGAGGTCGTGGAGGCCGTGGTGGTCGTGGAGGCGAAGCGGAAAGCATGAAAGGTGGAGACTACGACAAGGACTCGAGTGAAGATCGATACCCGGGCCAATTATTCTTTGTCTCCACGCAAGCGGCAGCTGCAGCAGGAGGTGTGGAAGGCTTTGAGGAGCCAGCTACTGTGGGAAAGGTCACCCTTCACTCTCTGGACTTTTGGGTGATCGATAGCGGCGCCACCTATAGCATGACACCTCGTGCGGACTTGCTCACCGAACTCGAACCGTCGCCGGTCAAGCATGTTACATCGGCTTTGGGGCAGCGAGCAGAGGTGAAAGGCATGGGCAAGGCCATGTTCAAGGGTGCTGATGGGAAGATGGTGGGCCTCAAGAACGTGCTTTGGGTGCCCAACCTAGCAGCCAACCTGATCTCTGTTCGGCGTTTGCAAAAGGCCGGCATGGACACATCTTCCAAGGGTTCCAAAACCTATACCGCGAGGCTTGGTGAGCGGAAGCTTTGGGACCTTCATGAGGACAGGGACATCTACAATGAGATGTGGCAAATCCCAGTGGTCCCCATGCCTAAGGGGAGGCAAGTGGCAGCAAGCGTCAGCACCAAGAGTGAAGCGGTAGGTGGCGGTGATCACGGAAAGCAAAGTGACACCAAGAGTGACTCGAAGGAGTGCAACCTTGGAGAGACCAGCAAGGCGTGTGAACTCAAGGAGAATGGTGCAGCAGCCAAAGGTGGTGGAAATGAGGAGGAGAAGCCTAAGATCAGCAAAGCAGCAGCGGCAAAGGAGAAAGGAGAGAGCTTGTGGGGCACGATTGCGAGTGCCGCCTTCTCCAACCCGACTTCGGCTACGGGAGAGTGTGATTGGCTGACCTTGCATCGGCGAATGGGGCATGTGGCATTGCCCATTTTGCAGCAGATAGTTAAGCAAGAGATGGTCAGTGGGATACGTGTCAAGGGGGAGCCCAATGAGGTGCTTGGCTGTCCAACATGCATGCAAGCCAAGTTCACCCGCTACCCGTTCCATAGCTCGGAGACAACGGCGAAGGCACCACTTGATGAGGTGGTGATGGATGTGGTGGGCCCCTTGAGGCTTGGAGCTGCTGGAGCAGAGTACTTTCTCACAATTGTGGGCGTCTACACTCGCATGACCTGGGTGTATGTGCTGCCCAAGAAGAGTGACGTGGCTGAAACGGTGAAGACCGATTGGTTGCCGATGGTGGAACGGCAACAAGACCGGCTTGTGAAGGTGATTCGCACTGACCGTGGGGGAGAGTTCCTGAGCAAGGACTTCTCAACTTGGCTGAAGAAACAGGGCATAAGGCACTCTCTCACCATGCCCTACTCTCCTGCAATGAACGGCATTGCCGAGCGTGCGAATCGGACACTCACGGAGACGGCTCGGGGACTTCTCATTGAAGCCGGTCTACCCAATTATTTTTGGCCGGATGCGGTGCGGCATGCTTGTGTGGCCAAGAGCAGAGCCTTGACTCACGTGGGAGAAGACAAATGGGTGCCCTATGTGGAGTGGATTGGAAGGAAGCCGAAGGTGGATATGCTTCGGGTGTTCGGGTGCATGTGCATGGCACTTGTGCCTAAGAAACTTCGGCACAACAAGCTTGATGCTAAGGCAACATGGGCCGTGCACCTGGGCATGGCTCAAAACAGCAAGGGATGGCTTCTATGGGACCCATTTACCAAGAAGTTCCTGGTGAGCAGAGATTGCAAGTTCATGGAGAACTTACCGTACAAGGAGTGGAAGGCGGAGAACCAAGCGAAGATTGGTGTGCGGCTTGGAGAGGTGAAGAGTACCGGCTTGGAGCATGTGGAGCTGCCCTTGGAGCTGAGTAGCAGCAGCACTATCACAAGGCAATCTCCTCAAATGAATGGGGGAGAAGAGGAGGAGGAGGTGCAGCAAGGTGATGAGCGTGCACCGTCACTTCCGCCTAGTGCTACAAGTGCTCGCGGGAACCGACCAGATTTGCAGCAACGCCATGAGAGCATCCAAGTCCCTGCAGCAGAGGAGGAAGGAAGGGGGAGAAGGAAGACTCAGCCCCCCAATAGGTTGAGCTATGACCGGCTTGGAGGACCAGCCAACTCAACCTTGACCGGTTCGGCTCTCATGCTAGGCGATGATGCGGAAGATGAAAGCGAGGAGTGCGCCTTTGCCTTCTTCTCTCCGGTGGAGATGCCGGGGGAGCCTACAAATCCCAAGGAGGCTTGGGAGGGCCCAAATGGGAAGGAGTGGAAGAAGGCCTCAGATGAAGAAATGGGGAGCATCATCGAGAACGACACGTTTGACTTGGTGAACCTACCTCCGGGGCGGAAGGCGATCTCTTCCAAGTGGCTCTTCAAGCGCAAGACCGACGCCGACGGCAACATCGAGCGCTACAAGAGCAGACTTGTAGCCAAGGGGTATCAGCAGCAAGAGAAGAAGGACAACAATGAAGTGTATGCCCCTGTGGTGAAGGGTACAACCCTTCGAACCCTCTTCGCCGCGGCGGCCATCAAAGGATGGGTGGTGAAGCAAATGGATATAGTAACGGCCTTCCTCAACGGCGTTTTGGAGGAAGAGACCTACATGGAGCAGCCAGAGGGGTACAATGATGGGAGTGGCAGAGTGTGGAAGCTGAAGAAAGCACTCTATGGCCTCAAGCAAGCCCCTAGGCAATGGTACATCAAGCTGCGGGAAGTCTTGGAGGCGATCGGCTTCACTCCCTCAACGGCCGATCAATCCTTGTTCATGCTTGGCGAGGGGGAGCAGATGAGCTTCATGGTGGTTTATGTGGATGACATCCTCATATTCTCACCCTCCTCTGACCTTGTGAAGGAGGTGATGCTGAAGCTTCAAGACAAGTTCAAGTGCAAGACCCTTGGTGACGTCAACTACTACCTTGGGCTTCACATTGAGCGAGATGTGGAGAAGCGGTGGATGCGAGTGCATCAAAAGAAGTACTTGGAGGCCTTGGCTGCAAACTTTGGGAAGATTGAAGGTCATGTGGCTACTCCTCTTCCCTCAGGGTTCAAGTGTGTGAAAGGACCAGCGGAGGAAAGTGTTGGTGAAGAGGAGAGGCGGCGTTTTCACTCCTTGGTGGGCAGCCTCATGTATGCGGCCGTTCACACAAGGCCGGATGCAGCCTTTGCTACCGGGCAGCTGGCTAGGGTTGTCCAATGCCCTAATGAAGAGCAGGTAGCATCTGGAGAGAGGCTGGCCAAGTACCTTGGCCAAACAGCAATTGTTGGACTGCAATACTCCGCGGCGGCACAAAGGCGTCAAAGGGGTGCGGATGGAGTCGAACCCGGGAGGCTCTTTCTCACCGCCTTCTCTGATGCATCTTGGGCATCAGAACCAGAGGACATGACAAGTCTGGGAGGCTTCATCTGCTGTGTTGGTGGAGGCCCAACAGCTTGGGAGAGCAAGAAGCAAGTGGACCAAGCATTGAGCTCGGTGGAGTCCGAGTACATGGCACTCTTCCGTGCCATAAGAGAGGTTGTGTGGCAGCGGCGTTTGCTAGCTGAATTGGGGGAGGAGCAGCAAGGACCTACCCCACTCTATTGTGATAGCCAGGGTGCTATTGCATTGGCTAAGAATCCGGTTCTTCATGGCCTTACCAAGCACATGAAGGTGAAGTGGCATTGGGTGAGGAGCATGGTAACCTCGGGTGAAGTGGAGTTGCACTACATGAAGACGACGGCACAGCCCGCTGATATGATGACCAAGAGGCTGGTTGAGCAGCAGCATTGGAAGTGTTGCAAGCTTGCTGGGATGGCTCTGAACTAAGGGGAGCAGATTCTAAGGCCAACAATCCGAGGGGGAGTTTGTTGGTGCAACCCTATGGCTTGCACTCGGCTTGTCGTCCTTGTTTGTGTGTGTGCATGCATGGCATGGAATGAATTGTGAGTCTATGTCATTGCTATCCAGTGCTTGTGTGTGTGTTTGAATGGTGTATCACAATGTGGTTTGTGTCGGTCAAGACATTAGCGAGTTTTTACAACTCGCATGTCAAGTCGTCGTTTGTATGTCGCATGTGTTTTTTCTATATTGTCGAGTGTGAAGTGTCCATCGTGTCGCAGGTGTGTGCAGCAAGCCCCCATCAACTCAAGAAGAATTTATCTTGCAGATCCAGGAACAAGAGCTCAAGATTTCAAGCCCAAGGGACGCGGATAAATATTAAATAGTGAAAATAGTAACGTTACTTTGTGTAGTGTTACATTTCACTTGGTGTAGCCCCTTGGAGGGTTGGTTTCGAGACTCTTCATGGTTGGGGACTCTGTGGTGGTGTACCACCAACCTGGACCTTGGCTCTCGGGGTATGTAGAGGCTGGGAACCATCTCCCTCTCGAACTCTTCTTGCTAAGTTTGTACTCCTAAGACTATTGTGGCTGCTATACCTCCTGCCAGTCAAACCGCCATAGCGTCGTCAAATCTTCATGGAATTTCATGATTCAACTTGCTGCTGATAGACGACAGCAACACGCTCCAGATCCAATTTACACATCACTGTTTGATTCAGTGACCAAATCGTTATCAATATTTGAAGCCGTCTGACGGAAATCCGACTGTGCTCTCTATCTCTCATTATAGGCACATCTAAGCCTATTGTGATTATAACAGCTTCATGGCATCAAGGTCATAGGCAGACTACGGGACTACAGAAGTGCGGCGAGAGTTTTGCTAGATCGCGGCCTAAATCGAGGGAGTAGAAGAAAGTAGATCGCGATGGATGCTCGGAAATAAGAGTCCGTAGACATTCCAGCATGTAAAGTTGCATCCTCTATTAGGCATCTTCGTTATTACAAACCAAAATTTTGTGGGTTTTCAAATTAAGACAGTGTTACACGTATGAGGGTATCCATGGTATGTAATTCCATACGAGAATCAAACAAAACATCACTTGCAATAATTGGAACCCCTTTATCCGGACAGTTTTTTCCGTCACTATAGCTCTGCATCGACCCTCTTGCCGGCATGTCTACCTCGACAAGTTTGGTTTTTTGGCTCAACGCCGAGGGATGTGCGGTCGGCTTCTCAACCTGGCTTCTCGCTCTCCACCGGTAGCTAGTGAGCCAGTGTATCCACAGCAAGCTGCTGGGTGCCTACACTACTGGTGATCTGCTGTCCCCCCCCCCCAACATTATTGGTGAGCTGCTGGAGGCCCACATTACTGAGTCTCTTGCCGCCGACGCGACGCCGGAGCAGCATGAGGTGTACGCAACTGCTCGGATTGCCCATGTCGTCGCGCGGTCTCGCGACGCCGCTGAGCTGCTGGCCATCACCAGGTGCCTACCGGTCGACGAGCATGTGCACTTTGAGTTGCAGGACACAGCGCAGGCCCTATGGGACACTGTCATCACCCGCTTTTTGACCCCGTCCTCCGCCGCCCCATCCTCATGTTTCTCTTCCCCGACCTGGCCTCCTTCTCCACAATCGTGGATCTTTTCGCACACCTCCGAGACCTCGAGGTGTGCTACCGTGCAGCCTGCCTTGCTACCCACCCCACGTCCACCTTCGTCACCCTTAACCTTCTCACCAGCTGGCTCCCTGACCGCCTCGCTCCTACGCATGATGCTCTGCTTGCACTGTCCCCCACAGCCCTCACCATCGACCACTTCTCCACCTCCCTGACGGAGGTCGAGACCTGCCTCCATGCCATCGTTTAGTCCAATGGCGTGGTGGCGGCTCCTACCTTTCAGGGCTGCTCTCCATCCTAGGTCCTTGCGTTTAGTGCCTCCGCCTCTGTCGCTGAGACTGCTGTGGCAGTCACTGCGCCTGGCCGCTCGACCAAGCGCTCGCAGCGCCGTGGGGGTCGTGGGGCGTCAGCAGGCGGTAGGGGTACTGGTGAGACCCCAAGAGCTAGCGGAGAAGCGGGTGCGGGGGAGGAGGGGGGGCATCAGCAACTACAGCAGCAGCAGTAACAGCCACAGCAGCAGCAGCAGCAGCAGCCTCAGCGGAAGCAGCAACCGCCATAGCAGCTGGGGTGATGTGGGTTTTGGGCGTGGTGCAGGCCCTGGTGGTTGGGCCCCGATCCAGTCGCAACCCTGGGGCTCGCGTGGCTCCTCCGCGGGCAAGGGTGGCGTCGAGCCTGGGGTTCTTTGTGTTGTGCGTACCAGGTCTAGTCCAACCTTCTACGTGGCCAGGTTTGCGGCCGCACAGGTCACACTACCGCTCGCTGCTTTCGCCGCCTGGACAATCTGTACCATTGTCATCTTAGGCCCCAGGCACCACTCCAGAGTGGCTTGTTCTTATTCGTCGTGACATCTCGGTATTTGAGTTAGACATGGCAAAGATAGGTTATGCCATGTTTTCTCTGAATTCTGATGATTGTAGTGCTGCTAACTCTTGAGCCTGATGTGTGTAGTCTAGGATCCTCTGCTATGTGTAGTCGAGGATCCCCTGATCGGTCCCTGTTGAGGTGGCCCTCTCCTTCACTCTGGACACGAGCATGTCACACTGCTTCTTCCGAGACCGCACTGCACTCACACTGCTTCCTGCACCGGTACTGGTCTCCCTAGCGGACATGCCTACCACAGTTGTCACTCTCAGTACCACCGCTCTCGCTTGTCCGGCTGTCCCATCTGGCTCCGTTACCAACTTACATATCCTTACATTTTCCAGGAACTTGGTTGGTGTCGGCCAGATCCAGGACCTCGGTGTCACCACCACGTTCTCTGGGCATGAGAGATATGCAGCTAGTACGGACGCCACCACAGGCGGCCATTTTGCCACCTTTTACCACGACCATGTGTTCGGTCAATTCACACTGCACACAGAGTCCCCCTAGGTAGCCGCATCCACTGAAGTTGCCATGTCCTGCTCCTGTCGCTCCCTCACCCACCCAGCACTCCTGTGGTACCACTGTTTAGGTCACCTTGTGTCTGAGGGTGCGTCTGCTGCAGCTGCGGCGCCCCTCCCCCCAGCCCCGGCGCCCCAGACACCTCAGCAGCCTCCCCCGCTGCCACCGCTCCAGCAGAAGTAGCGGCAGCAACAGCAGCAGCAGGGGACTATGGGTTCTGGAGGTGCTGGTTCTGGGGTTGCTCTAGGATAGAAGAAAGAAGACATCGCAGAAATTAAGGATGGCATCTCGATTTTACGATTCTCACCTGAATCTTTCACCGGTGACAATCAGAAGCGTGTCTTACTCGCCCCTTGGCATCATCGCTTCGAGACTGATCGGCAATGCCAAGATTATCACGGACTCAACGTTTTCAGCATCACATCCTAACCTTTCCGCACTGTCTCCCTTAACGAACCTGCAGCAGAAATAGCAGCCGCAGAAATACTGTAGGTCAAGCAACTTGGGCATCTAGAGATGGCAGCTGGGGTTTTGCTCAACAAGAACCTACTTCAGCTACAGCCGAAGAACCTATGGAAGTAGAAGATACCTGGGGAAAGAAAAATTACCAAGGATGCACTTCTTCTAACCAACGGCCAAGAGCTTTGACCTAGCAGCTGCCAACCACCCTGTACCATCTATCCCGTCGCTCACCTAAGGCATGTTCCATTCCCGTCGCACTTTCCAAGTGCTCCCAAGTACTCACCGATGGACGTCGTATTTAGCAACATCCTCTTCATGCCGCAGGAAGCAAGTGAAATCAGCATTAACGACTACCGATATTTAATTATCTTGATCAACGACGCTACCCGATATGTTTGGAACAACAATCTATCTCATAAATCAGAAGCCCTCACCGCCTTCAAACTCTGGTTGAAGATAGTGGAAGAGCAGAGAGACATCAAACAAAAGGAGATACAAACAGACCATGTAAGAGAATACACTAGCGAGCAGTTCAACGAGTTCCTTGCGCATAAAGGGATTCTAAGGCGCAACACAGTTCCTTATGCCCAACAGCAAAATGGGTCGCTGAATGGACGAACAGAATGCTACAAGAGAAGATGCATGTGCTTCTGCAACAGTCCAACCTGCCAGCCGACTTTTGGCCGTTTGCGATGGCGCAAACTGTCAAACTGCACAACTATCTTTCCTCCACAACGTTACCTCAATTCAGTTGGCCACTCGTCGTGTGGACAAAGCAGCATGCCGATACAATTTTTTTACGAGTCTGGGACTGCATGGTCCAATACCGACCTCCAAACGCAACTGCAGGTAGATTCACTCGATGGGGAATACAACTCCGTGTACCAACAGATTCCAATTCTTGGATAATCATGGATCATAAAACTCGAAAAAATTTTATGCCCGCAAATGCATCGTCTACGAGAAACTTTTTCTCAACGACATCGAACACAACAAGGAACACCAGCAGTGAGATCCTGAGTGCTATAGTGCTAAAAGAAGTTTCGTTGCACCTCAAGATGAAGCCCATGCATTTGAAGAATATTATCCATCCACCAGCGCAGCAACAAAGCCTTCTACTGCTCCACAACCTTCCACATCAATAGCTGAACCTGGTCCATCATCACATGAAGAACCACGGTTCGACTCCTACATTCCCAAGTCATAAGCCTACAGCATAGAAACCCCGCTATACATTCCAGTCTCGGACCCGTTGCGACCAGCCACGTCACTGGCTGCCAATTGTTATGAAGAACACCTACGGCAACAAAAATTTGACGCAGCATCACATGCCGATGCATGCCACCTGTCATCCGAAATTGACGCTAATGACGTCATCAAATTCCGCCGCCAACTTCATCCATGTGGTGACCAAGGCTGAAAATAACAGAGTAATCACCTTGTCTTGACTGAAAATCCAAGTTTTTTTCAAAGTAGCCCGTATTTCATATAGGTTTTTTTCCAGCCAGCCCGG
The DNA here is from genome assembly GCA_027943415.1 of Closterium sp. NIES-67. Taxonomy (NCBI): domain Eukaryota; kingdom Viridiplantae; phylum Streptophyta; class Zygnematophyceae; order Desmidiales; family Closteriaceae; genus Closterium; species Closterium sp. NIES-67. The sequence goes on from BQMB01001131.1 coordinate 15,107, forward strand.
ACTTACACAGGGGGAAATTTTGCGGGACCCATACTGTTCCGGGGATTTCCAGGGCAACCCAGACCTTTTTCCTCATTCCTGTCTTCCCCCCCCCCCCCATCCCCCCACCGAAACACCCCCCCATCAACCGTCTCCCCCACCCCACACATTTTTTTGCCTCAAATTTTGCCCCGCCCCAAATCGCTGCCCTCCCCAATCCCCTTCCCAGAATCTCGTTGCACACCTCTCAAAGCCCAATACATTCAGGAGGTTCCCTTGCTGGAAGCCGGGGTTATGTCATTCTGTATCACTTGCACATTGAGTCACTCTCATAGGTATGTGAGTCACCCTTCTCCCCCCTCTTCCCCACGGCCGTGGCACCGCAGGAGCTAGGCCAAACCCGATAGCCCTACCGAAGTAATGGCATGGGTACATTTTCGCCCCTACAAAAATTGGTGGCGCTCATGCCTTTTTCGGCTCAGACCCTGATTCATCCAAGCAATTTTCGGTTCTGCTCGAGTTTTACAGGGGTTTTTTCAGAGGGGCCCATGTCGTCTGAGCTACCAAAAAAACTAGCTCAGGCCATGGTGGTGACCAACCAGCTCTCCAATTGCTATCGCTGTTCAGCAACCAATGGCCGGGGTTGAGCTAAAAACAATCAAGCAGGCCCACATGGTCCCTGATGCAGCCAAGCATTCGAGAAGCTACGGATGCAGAGGTAGCAGCTCTCGAGAAGCGGAAAACGTGGAAACTGGTTCCACGTGAAGCGAGGTGCGGCAAGAATTTTTTTTCGGGCAAGTGGGTTTTTCTTATCAAGACAAATGCAGCAGGTGATCCAAACATATTCAAGGGGAGAGTTTTGTTTGAGGATTTGAACAAAACCATGATAATGACTACAACCAGAATTTTGCTCTGGTCAGTCGCCATACCTCGGTTCGAATTCTTCTCACTAGTTGCCACTAGCCTCTTCTCCAGTTGGACGTTTAAAATGTGTTTTTATACACAGACATCGATGCAGATATTTCACTCAAACTCCCTCACACTTACAGTGACGGAATTCACATCTGCAAACTGCTCAAATCTCTCTACGGCATCAAGCAGGCTCCTCGCCTGTAGCAGCAGTGTCTCCACCACGTTCTTATTTCACTCGACTTCGTGCACCTGCCCCATGATCCTGGAATGAACAGACTTGAATTTGAGGACACTATAATCTTTTAGTCACCTATGTGGACGACTTATGTACTGTAAATCGGCTCTTGCAGCCGACTCCTTGCTCGCATGGAAGAGCGAATCCAAGAGATTCTTAACGTGACTATTCCCCCCCAAGGTTACTCAATTTCTTGCGTTAAACGTCCGCTGCAGCCTTGACGCCATCTATCTCTCTGCAAGCAAGTATGCCAAAACACTTGAGAAAAAGTTTGCCATTGCTCCTCTTTTTTGTCATATGCCTCCCAACTACACAAGCAATACTACACCGCTTATCATCTCCAAGCATTAGCTTTATCAGCAGCAGCTCGGGTGTCTTCTATGTGTAGCCGTTACCTGCCGACCAGATCTTGATTACACCACTGGTCAGCTTGCATAGTACATGCGCCGTCCTGAAGAGAAGAATATGGCGGATCTTCACCGAGCCCTTCAATATTTCATTTCGACACCTACAGTCGGCCTCAGCTACATGACAACCACTACGGCAAACTTTCGACTGACCGGATATTGACACAGATCACGCTGCTGACCCCGACAATAGGCATTCACGTACAGGTTTCATCTTCAAGTTTGAAGCGGGTGGTGTCATTTCCTGGAATTTAATGAAACTGGAGGGTTTTCCGTTCTTTTGTCAGCCGAAGCAGAATTTATCGCAGCAAGCTCTGCAATTCACAAAGGCCTCTACTGTATCTTCACGAGGCGAAAATCGCAACGACCTGAAAGTTCAAGTTACTCTGCGAGAATCAGAGCGCAATCAAGATTACAAACAAGCTCAGCTTCATTAACAGGACAAAACACATCGCCCTCCGATACTTCTTTGTCAAGGACGAAATTAACAAATGGAAGGTCGTCCTGAAGTTCTGCCCTACAAAAGAAATGGCAACCGATTTCCTCCCAAAGAAACTCTCACGCAGAAAATTTCAGTACTACTCCAACATAGTTGGGATCTGCAAACGAGGCGACGCCTATCCCGAAACATACATGTATTCAGGAACAAAGGGGAGTGTTGAATTATACTCAACAGAGTTACCATTCATCCCTGATAATACTTAGGCTATACTACTAGCGCGATACCTCATATAGAAGGTCGCAGGTAACGACATCAGGTAGTAGCGAGTCAACGCGTGAACAGCAGGTTCATGCGTGTAGTCACTCGAAGAGTCATGCCACTCTCAGTCATACGAATAGTCACTAGACAAGTCACGCAAATAGTCGCGGTAGTCTATGAATAGGCACAATCCGAATAGGTACTTCCTAGACTATAAATATGTGTGTTCTATGCATTATTATTGTCCCTGTCATTTATGAGATTTCCTTTGCAAGGTGCAAAGTCTTCAGCTAACTGCACCCCACGGAACTCACTATAGACCTCTTCTCCTCCTCCCTGTTGGAGATAGAGACCCACCTCGGCGCCATGGCTCAGACCACTGGCGCATTGGCAGCCCATATCTTCTAGGGTTGCCCTCTGCCCCTGCTCTCTGTCCCTGCTGTCTCTGCCTCTGTCGCAGAGACCGCTGCAGTAGTCACAGCACCCGGCCGCTCTGCTGGGCGCTTGCGGTGCCCTACGGAGGGCAGTGGGGGCACTGGCAGGGCACCGGGCACTGGCGGGGAGGCGTGTACAGAGGGGGAGGGGGAGCAGCTGCAGCCGCCGCACCAGCAGCAGCCGCAGTGGAGGCTGGTGGGCTCTGGGAGTGCTGAGCGTGGTGCAAAACTAGCCCCCTGCGTGGCACCGTTTGAGGGCGCACGGGCCACACCGCCACCCGCTATTCTCTGCTCGTCTCTCTAACTTTGCTCGCACTGCTCGCCCAGTCATCTCCCGCATACTTGCATCTCTTGTTACGGACCCTATGGCTCCTCTTGTTGGTGTCTTAGCCCTCGTCACTGCTGTCGCTGACTTTGCTGCTCACCACCGCCTTGATTATGCCTCTGCTCTGGTCTCTGAAACTGCACATCCTCCATCCGTTAGGGTGCATCTGCCCTTGGCAGTGACGTTCTAGAGGATAGGCAGTACGAGCTGGCTTTCCTTGCAGCTATTGGACCTCATCTTTGCTCCATGCTAGTGTCCCCTGAGGGTGATCCGGATGCCTTGGACATCCCTACCCCGCGCTCGCACGCTGAGGTGGTCTCGGGGTCTGGACCAGCTCAGAGGATGCAGGCCTTAGCAGCAAAGATGGCATCTTATAGATCCACTGGCACTTACGTCGACGCGGTTCCTCCCTCTAGGGCGAACATAGTCGATGACATGTGGATCTATAAGGTGAACCGCTTACCTGGAAAGCTACCGCAGTTCAAGGTGCGGTATGCAATCAGAGGCTTCAACCAGCAAGACTTCTTTCATACCTTCTCCCCCACCCCAAAGAGGACTACTCTTCGGGTTCTCCACCACATAGCTGCACAGCGTTACTACGAGCTCCACTCTCTGAACTTCTCAATAGGCTTCTTGCAGGGCAGCCTACACGAGCAGATCTACTTGTGGCGCCAACCAAGCTTCAGTGGGTCCTTTGTGTCAGGGACCTAGTGGAGCCTGCGCTGCCTTGTCTACGGTCTGCGCCAGGCACCCTGTGAGTGGCATGACACACTCCGCACTACACTCCCGGTACTCCAATTCTTCCCGTTCTCTGCTGACCCCTCGCACTTCGTTCGTGCTGGTCAAACTCCTTTCCACATTCTTGTGTACATAGATGACCTCAACTTTACTATACCAGATTGCACTGGCCTCAAAGAAGGCCGAGCTGCTCACGAGACACGCCTGCACAGACCTGGGAGAGCAGTGGTGCTATCTGGGCTTGGAGATCTCTCGTAACTGTGCAGCGGGCATGGTCAGACTCTCCCAGTCCCACATGGTGCAACACATCCTACAGAGGTTCGGCCTTCAGTTCTCATCGGCACTGCCCACTCCCCTGCTTGTGGACCACAAGCTCTCAACTCCTATTTTCGATGAGTAGGTCGAGCCCAGTGATCCATACACAAAGCTTGTGGGATGCCTCATATACCTGATGAGTAGAACTCGCCTAGATCTAGCGTATCCAGTCAGTATCCTTGCTCGCTTTGTTGCAACTAGCAGTCACCAACCAGAGCACTGGTCGGCTGCCAACAGGGTATTGCAGTATCTGGCGAGTACATCAGGTCTGGGGCTTGTGCTAGGAGGACGGGTGTCAGTGGGCCTTACTGGACATACAGATGCGTCGTAGGCTAACAACCTGGAGGCGCTCACGTTGTCACAAGGCTATTGCTTCAGCCTTGGAGGTCCACTAGGTTGTCGCCTGTAGCTCAGTTCAATGGTAGAGATCTATGCTGGGGCCATGGTTGCTCAGGAGCTCCGCTGGCTGACATTTTTTTTCAACGACTTATGTGAGCAGCTTAGGTGTGCCTCGGTCCTGTTTGCTGATAACAGGGCCATGATCATCCTGTGTCAGGAGGCTCGAATTGAGGGCAAGGCCAAGCACATCCGGCTGCGGTACTTCATGTTTTGTGAGTTGCAGCAGTGTGGCCAGGCTCGCGTAATACTGTATAGCTGGCCTCAGAGGCAACAATACTGAATCTTCACCAAGGCCCTCGGGCCTCGTGATCATCAGCGATTTTGTACTAATCTCACTAGCCTCACACTTGCTTATGTACCATACCGATTTTGTATGCTGAGTTATACCGGTTGACTTCTTACACTTGCTGGCTGACCTTTTGGCCCTTGTCTCAGTGGCCAGACTAGTAGTGCTGAGCTGCTTGTTTTATAAACCTAAGGTGCAGGGACAAGCGCAGAGACAGCCTCTGAAGTCTCAGCGATAGTAGCGACAAGTGCAGAGACAGTCTCAGGAGGAGCGGTAGGGTCAGTGACAAGTGACGCAAGCAAGTGGGAGATGACAGGACCAGCAGTGCGAGCACAGTGAGGAGGAGGAGCAGGGGACAGGGCGAGTGGCGACTGTGGAGGTAATGGAAGAACGGGAAAGGCAGAGCACGAGAACTAAGGACCATAGGGGGGGGACACTAGCACGAGGAGAGACATAACATGCACCAGGGGGACGACGGACCTAGTGGACCTACCTTGGCCTCCAGATCTCAAGGGATAGAGCAGCGCGCACCTTCACTCTCACACAGTCACACTTGGTGCACCATGCCCCGTACGCCCCGCTGGCCTCGTTTGCACCCCGCTAGCCCCGTGCGCCCCACTAGCCCCTTAGCGCCCCGCTGGCCCCGTGTTTGCCGGCCCCACACTCGCTGGCCCTACGCTCTGCCGCCCCAGACCTACCGGCCTTGGATTCCCTCTGAACCGGCACATCTGCCGGCCGTCTCCACCGCTCTCCATGGCTCTCCACCGCACTCCACCACACTCCACTCTACTCCACCACTCTCCACCACTCCATCGCACTCCACCCACTCCACCACACTCCACCGCTCTCCACCGCTCTCCACTACTCTCCACTGCTCTCCACCGCTATCCTCCGCCTTCCTTCGCCTTTCCTCTTCTCCCTGTTAGCGGCAGCCAGCTGCTGCAGCCATGGTGATGGCGGACTCACTGCTCTGCCTGAACGCGGAGGGTCGGGCAATAGACTTCGAGGCATGGCTCGTCGACCTCCGTCGTCACCTGACAGGTCAGCGCCAGAACGATCACTCCCTGGCTGTTCAGGTCGATGGCCTGCTTCCCTGCCCCGCTATGCCTGTTGCCCTCCCTGCTGCCCCCACGACTGCTGAGAGTTAGACCTTTTCTGCAGTTGGGCTTGCTCGTGCTGTCTGAGACTCGCGCGACGCCGTCGCGCAGCTTACTATTAGTCACGCACTTCCTATGTCTGAGCGTCCCCGCTTTCTCACTGTAGCGAACGCCCTGGAATACTTAGATGCAGTCATTGTGCGCTATTCCACCCCCGCCTCCACCTTTGCTGGCCGCCTGATCCTCCCCATTTCTGTTCTCCGATTTTGCGTCCTTCCCCACTGTCGCAGGTCTTGCCACTCACCTCCATATACTAGAGACTAGCTACCGCATTGCTAGCACTGAGGCTCAGCTTACTGCCTTTTCGCCGTCGCTCTGCACTACCCTCTATCTCATTGTCACACGACACCCCGGCCGCCTAGCCATAGCCCGCGACCACTTCCTTAGTCAGCACCCAGGTGACCTCACCCTCCCCGCCTTTGTCACAGCCCTGTCTACGATAGAGACCCGCCAGTGCACTATCGCTCAGTCTAGTGGTACTGCACTGATCCTTATCTTTCAGGGCTGTTCTCCCTCTCAGTGCTTCTTCTCGGACGTCTCTGCTGATGTTGCTGAGTTCGCCAGTGCGGCCTCAGCGCAGCCGCGTCCGGGTAAGGGCCGCCGCCCCAAGGGGGGACGTGGCAGAGGGAATGGGGGTGGGGGTGGGGAGGGTGGAGATGGTGGGGGTGGGGACGGTGGTCTGGACAAGGGGACGGGCTGGTGCCCCGGAAAAGCAGCAGCAGCAGACGTAGCCTCAGCAGCAGCAGCAAACTCAGCAACAGCAGCAGCAGCAGCCGCAGCAGCAGTCGCTGTGGGGTCCCCCGCCGCCGTGGTGGACTGGCGGCACTGGTGGCGGTGGTTGTGGTGGTGGCGGGCGCAGCTTTGTGTCGGGTGGCGGCTCCAGTGCGGTCACCTACCAGTACCAGCTTCAGACCGGCCTCCACCGCGGCACCGTCTGCGACCGTCCCGATCACACCACTGCCCACTGCTACCGCCGCATGGACGACCTTTTTCGCCACCGCTTCGGTCCCACAGCCGACCCTCTAGACTGGTACGCCCTGGCTCGCTGCCGTGTGCCTGTCTTTAAGCTGGACATGGATAAGATTAGGACTTCAATGTCTGTCATGTATGCTGATGACTCTAGTGTGATTGGAACCTATTACCCAGTGTTGCCTAGCGTATGTGTATTCCCAGTGTGTAATCTAGGCTCCCCTGCTGCGTCAGACGTAGGACCCTCTGCCTTGTTTAGCTTAGGCTCTACGCTCGCCCCTCCGTCGGCTGACGCTACTGCGTCGCTCTCCTTTACGCTCAACTGTGGAGCGTCCGCCTGTTTCTTTCGCGACCACAATGCGATCACGCCGCTTGATGCCCCCGCCGCTGTAGCACTTGCTGACCCCTTCTCAGGTCCGGTAGTAGCCCATAGCTCCACTACCCTCCCCTAACCGACGGTCCCCTCCGGCTCTCTTACAGGCCTGCACATCCCCTCGTTCTGTAGGAACCTACTTGGTGTCGGCTGTCTTCAGGGCTCCGGCATCACCACTATGTTCCCCGGACACGAGCGGTACACGGTTTTTACCGAGGCCACCACTGGTGTCCCTCTGACCACGTTCCCCCAGGACCCTGCGTTCGGCTTGTTTACGCTTGACACTATGTCCCCCCCAGGGAGGGCGTCCCCCCAGGTGCCTACGGCAACCTAGGTTGCCGCGGCTTGCTCGTGTTAATCGCTCACTCACCCGTCGCTGCTGTGGCACCACCGCCTTGGTCACCCCGCACTCCCGCATCTGCGTCACATGTACCACCACAGTCTTGTCTTCGGTCTCCATGTGTCGCTCCCTGCCCACCCTCCCTCGCCTGTGCCGCCGTGTACGACTTGCGTCGAGGTCTGGCTGCGCCGTGCTCCTCACTTCTCCTCGTTTCCCCCTACCACTGCGCCACTCCAGACTCGGCACTTGGATGTTTGGGGCCCAGCCCTCGTCCCTGGGTCGCGTCGCGAGCGCTACTTTCTTGTGCTTGTCAACTACTACACGTGCTACACCACGGTGTTTCCCATGGAGCAGAAGGCCGACGTGCGTGACATTCTTATCTCGTGGGTCGTAGCCGCGCAAGTCCACCGCGGCCTCCCAATGCTTCGTCTCCACTCCGACCGTGGCGGCGAGTTTGCCTCCGGTCGGCTTGGCCAGTTTTGTCGTGCGGAGGGCATCACCCAGTCGTACACCCTGCCAAACTCCCCATAGCAGAATGGGGTCGCTGACCAGCGCATCAGTTTAGTCATGGAGGTGGCTCGTACCTCCATGATCCATGCCCGTGCACCCCATTTTCTGTGGCCGTTCGCTGTTCGCTATACTACTCACCAGCTCAACCTATGGCCACACTCCCAGCGGCCGCCGGTTTCACCAACCCTCCTCTAGACCGAGTCCCCTGGTGACACGTCTGTGTCCCACATCTGGGGCTGCCTTCGTCACGTTCGTGCCTCTGGCACGGACAAGCTCACTGCCCGCACCATCCCTTGTGCTTGGTTTTCCCCTTGGACGCATCTATCTTGCACATTTATCACCCGCCTTCTCACCGCTTCTTTCACTCACGTGACATCACTTTTGACGAGTCTGTCTCCTTCTGCCACCGCTTTCCCCACCGAGGTCCCCCGGTTTTCCCGCCCTTGTTTCCTTTTCCCACTCCCCCGGTAGCCCCTGCTCCTCTCCATCCCCATCCTGCCCTGTCTGGTCTGTCTCACGTCACTCCCCTCCCATCCGTGGTTCTGGTGGAGGAGTCGGCTGATTCCGGGGGCCCAACCGCTTCAATTTCGCTGCCTGTCTCCGCCCCGGTGTCTCCTCCTCCCCCGTCTCAGCCGCAGCAGTTGCAGCCGTCGCTGCCGCACCAGCAACCGCCGTCACCGCCGGAGCAGTAGCAGCAGCCACCGCCGCAGCCGTAGCCGCTGCACGGGTCCGCGCGTGCTGGGGGTATAGTCCTGGGGGTACTGTCATGGCTTTGCCCAGCGGTCTCGGCCTGGGCACCGGTGCTGGAGAGGATTCTCGTTCTGGGGGTGCTGGTTCTAGGGGTGCTTGTCAGGGGGTTCCTGTCATGGCTTGTCCTGGTGGTCCTGGAGGTGGCACCGATGCTGGAGATGTTTCTTGTTCTAGGAGTGGTGGAGTGGAGCGTTCCGGAGGTAGCCATGGTGTAGCTCAAGGTTCTGGTGTCAGCATGGAGCAGCAGTGGCAGCAGTCGCCGCCGGTGTCTGCCCTTCACCTCCTCGGTCTTTGCTTCCCTGACCACCCACCTGCGCCTCCCCCGCCGCCGCCCCCCCCCCCTGTCTACAGCCCTGTGTTCTGTCGCCGGACTCGTCTCCGGCTCGTTTCCCCCCTCGTTCTCCTCCAGTGAATCCTGACCCGACGCCTCCGTCCCACTTTTGGTCTCACCGCCCCTCTCGTGCTCGTCCTGTCTCTCCTGTTCAGTGCTATGTTGCTCTGTTCCCAAGCATCTTCTCCTCCCGTCCTCCCGTTGCATCCTCCGTCGTCGCTTGTTGTCGCTCCGCTTCCTCTGTCTGACTACATTCGTGTCGCTAGTCCTCTTGTTCCTCGAATCCTTGCCTCCCTCATTACTGACAAGTAAGTTTTTGTCTCCAATCTTCACGCTCTTGCTGCTGCCGTCGCTGACTTTGCCTCTACGCACCGCCTTGACTATGCCACTGCTTTGGTCTCTGACCCTGCGGCGTCCTCTATCTGTCAGGGGTGCTCCTGCCCTTGGCAGTGATGTCCTGGAGGACCAGCAGTACAAGCTCACTTTCCTGTCCGAGGCCGCGCCTCATCTCTACTCCATGCTGCTAGTCCTTGAGGGGGATCCTTACGCCTTTGACATCCTGACCCCTTGCACTTACGCTAAGGCAACCTCAGGACTCTGGGCCTCTTAATGGATAGCTGCCATGGACGCAGAGATGACCTCTTGGAGATCAACCGACATCTATATCGACGTAGTTCCCCCACCTGAGGTGAACGTAGTCGATGGCCGGTGGCTCTTCAAGGTGAAGCGCCCTCCTGGAGAGCCGCCGATGTCCAAGGCGCACTACATTGCTAGAGGCTTCAGTCAGCGCGAGGGTGTTGACTTCCTTCAGACCTTCGCCTCGACCCTGAAGATGACAACTAGTCTTCAGGCGCTGTTACACGTAGCAGCACAGCGTGACTACGAGCTGCACTCTCTCGACTTCTCGACAGCGTTTCTTCAGGGTAGTCTGCACAAGTAGGTCTACCTGCGTTTCCCAACAGGCTTCACTGGCACCTTTGTCCTGAAGATGACTACTCTTTGGGCGCTGCTACACATAGCAGCACAGCATGACTACCAGTTACACTCCCTCGACTTCTCCACATCGTTTCTCCAGAGCAGTCTACACGAGCAGGTCTACCTGCGCGGTCCACAGGGCTTCACCGCTACCTTCCCTCCTTGGGCTCAGTGGCTCCTCCAGCGCCCGCTCTACAGCCTGCGACAGGTGCCCTGTGAGGGGCACAACACGCTGCGTGCTACGTTAACTGACCTACAGTTCTTTCCGTCCTCTGCAGACGCCTCGCTCCTCGTTCGTGCTGGCCAGACTCCGTTCTACATCATTGTCTACGTAGACGGCCTGGTCTTCGCTACTGCAGACAGAAACGCACTGGCCTCCGTGAACGCCGAGCTTCTGAGGAGACACACCTGCACTGACCTAGGAGAGCTGCACCGCAACCTTGGACTGCAGATCTCCAGGGACAGAGCAGCGCACACCATCACTCTCTCACAGTCACACTTGGTGCGCCAGGTCCTTCAGAGGTTCGATCTTCAGTCCTCCTCCACACAGCCCACACCTCTGCCAGTAGATTACAGGCTCTCGGCTCCAGTCCCTGAGGAGTCTGTAGAGCTTGGTGGTCCTTATGCAGAGCTGGTGGGTTGCCTCATGTACCTGATGACTTGCACTCGCCCAAATCTCGCATACCCTCTCTGCATCCTGGCTTGCTTTGTGGCCACAGGCAGACACTGACCACATCATTGGCCGGCCGCAAGGAGGGTTTTGCGTTATCTAGCAAGTACATCAGACATCGGGCTAGTGCGGGGAGGACGCAGGCCAGTGGTCCTTATAGGGCACACGGACGCTTCGTGGGCGGACGATGCTGACACGCTCAGGTCCTCCCAGGGCTACTGCTTTAGCCTTGGTGCAGGCGTCATCTCGTGGAGGTCCACCCGCCCGTCGTCTGTTGCCTAGGCTAGCAGTGAGGCAAAGATCTACGTCAGTACCATGGCGGCACAGGAGCTCCGCTGGCTGACTTTCTTGCTCACAGACTTAGGTGAGCGGCCTAGCTCTGCCCCGGTCCTGCACGCTGACAACAGGGCCATGATCCTCCTGTGTCAGGAGCCTCGACTTGAGGGCAGAGCGAAGCACATCCAGCTGAGGTACTTCCTCCTGCGTGAGCTACAGCAGCCCCGCCAAGCCCGCGTAATACACATGGCCTGAGGTGCCAACACAACCGATACCTTTACCGAGGCGCTTGCGCCTAAAGATCATGAGTGGCACTGCTTGCAGATTGGTCTAGTTCCTGTAGCTTTACACTTGCTAGGACCTTGATCATGTACTACTTTTATATTATCTTAACTGGCCTTGTGGCTCTTGTCCTAGTGGCTGGACTAGTAGTACCGCCCTGGGTAGCTCTTGTTTAGGTGGTACTCTTGCGACTGTTCTTCGGATCCTTGCCTCAGAGGTTGGACTAGTAGTGCCACCCTGAGCTGTGTGTCTCTTGTCAGGCACTGCCCCTCATCTAGCCTAGGGGGTGTGTCAAGACATATATATATATATATATATATATATATCTTATAGGCTAGATAGGTGCGTACTCTTAGAGAGTACAACCCCTTAGCACAAAAACACCTTATATCACACATTCTAGTCATTCATTCTCACTTTGATAGTTCTTGGTGTTTTTGTTCTCGTTTGGGCAGATTCGTCTCCTATCTAAATAGCCGCGTTGCAATGGTCACTAGCTCGTTTTCCCCACTCGCTTTGACATGCATACGATTGCCCCAGCAGGAGTGGAAAAAATGAGTGGCAGCGCACATCTACGCACCGTAAAATTCTGGTGTTTCATGCTAAAAATGGAGATTCTATGTGGCAGGGGGGTGTTCAAAAGTTTTCACATCCGAGAGTAGGGTGTTGTGTATATCCTGAAAAAAATAAGCACCCATACCCGCTCAAGCTACCAGGGGGAGCTTAATTCTGGTGGGTGTTTAGTACGGGGGAATACGGTATGTAGAAGTTATAGGCTTGTAGGGTTCATGCTCATAGGAAGTATAATTTCCAACAACATATTGCCTGGTATCCCCTCATTCTAGTCATTGCGTTATTCTGAGATGCCGATCCTGGTCCTGGACACAAGGAATACACCCTAATTTTCACATTTCCAATGTCTAATACCCGCAGCATTGAAGATGCAAGCCACTACCACACCCCACCTAAGAGCCTCACGTCACGTTGCTTCATGGGTCACTCCAGGCCGCAACATGCGAGGCAGAGCCTCCAGTAATGTCAAAACCCTATGCACAATACAGCATGACTACCAGGGTCCTCCCTAGGCATTTTTCACTTTCTGATGATCAGACGGGCCCAATCAATTTTCTTTTCCTGATTTCCCAGACGAAATGATTACCGATTTCTGAAAAAATATATGAAACCTTGCAAATTTTATGATCGTCACACTCCAGCTACGGTAAAGTCACATGCGACAGGTGGAAACAAAAAATTCCGAGTTGAATTTCTGAATGCCCTAGGGTCATTAGGCGGATGGGGCGCGTTCGAGTGAAACATGTGGCGAGAAAAATACGAATTTGCTCGTGCTGGGCGAAATCAGAACACGGGCGGGCCGAGGTTGGGGAAGAATCGAGAGATTTCAGGGGCGGGAAAACCGAGATTGCAGGGGGGGGGGGGGGTTGGGAAATCGATCTGGGGGTGGTGGGGAGATTCGATATAGCAGGGGCGGGGAAGGGGAACCCTGCCCTGGGCTGATTTTATCATACAATTTTAGTCTGATTGTTTGAAATTTCAGACCATTTTTTTTGCCGATCCAGATTTTTCAGACTTGCCATTTTCTCAATGCTGAACCCTTCAGAGTTATACCGTAATCCTCCGGATATAGGCGCATCCCTTTATTTGGCCCACTGAGTTATATTCCCTTGTATCCCACCTTTCCAATCATTCGTGAACTTTGACATGGTATCATGAGTAGGTTAGGAACCCCCCGCCCACTAGCACTTCCGCCCTAGGTCCTAGCCGCCCCGCTCCCCTCCCGCACGTGCTGGCCCGTCGCCTTGAGAGCCCCGTCGCCTAGCCGGCCATGTCTCCTAGCTGGCCCCGTAGCCCAACCGGCCCCGCCTCCTAGCCGACCCCGCCTCCTAGACGACCCCGTCGCCTAGCAGGCCCCGTCGCCCAGCCGGCCCCGTCGCCTCGTCGGCCCCGTCGCCCAGCCAGCCCCGTAGCCCAGCCGGCCCAGCCTCCTAGCTGGCCCCGCCTCCTAGCTGACCCCGTCGCCTAGCAGGCCCCGTCTCCCAGCCGGCCCTGTCGCCTGGTCGGCCCTGTCGCCCCATCGGCCCCGTCGCCTAGCCGGCCCCGTCGTCCGACCAGCCCCGTCGCCTACCTGGCCCTATCGCCTAGCCAACCCTATAGCCTAGCCGACCCCGCCTCCTAGCCGGCCCCGCTGCCTAGTCGGCCCCTTCGCCTGGCCGGCTCCGTCTCCAAGCCGGCCCCGTCGCCTAGCCAGCCTCGTAGCCCAGCCGGCCCTGCCTCCTAGCCGGCCCCGCCTCCTAGCCAGCCCCGTCGCCTCCCCGGCCCCATCCCCTAGCTGGCCCCGTCGTCTAGCCGGCCCCGTCGCCCAGCCGGCCCGGTCACCTAACCGGCCCCGTCGCTCCGCCGGCCCCATAGCCTAGCCGGCCCCGTCACCTCCCCGCCTAGCTGGCCCCGTCGCCTCACCGCCCCCGGCCCCATCTCCTGGACGCCTCGCCGCCGTCATCGGCCCTCTGCACTGCACTACACCGCCCGGTACAGCACTGCACCGCATTGCACTGCCCGGTACCGCACTGCACCGCACTCAACTGCTTTGCACCGCAGTGCACTGCACCCTACCGTACTGCACCTCCCTCTACCATACTCTACAGCACTGCACCGCACATCACTGCTTCCCGCCGCGCTCTGTCGCCCAGTACCGCCTTTCTGCTGCTCCGGCGACCATGATGGCGGACTCGGTCCTGCGTTTTGATGCAAAGGGGCAGCTGGTTGAGTTCAACTCGTGGCTCATCGACCTCCGCCGCCACCTGACTGGTCAGCGGCAGGAAGGTCACTCCATAGCCGTCCACATCGACAGTATGCTCACCTGCCCTGACCCCCCTGCTGCTCTACCCGCTGACCCCACGTCTAGTGACCGTGAGTCCGCTGCCCTTGCCTGTGCTGTCTGGTTGTCGTGTGACGCTATCGCACAGCTTGCGATTAGTCACGCCCTCCCTCTGTCCGAGCGCCCCCACTTTAGGTCGGTCACGACTGCGCAGGAGTTCCTAGAGGCTGTTCTCGCGCGCTATTCCACTCGCCCTCTGCTTCCGTCGGTCGCCTAATCCTACCCATGCACTTTCCTGATCTCGCGTCTTTCTCCACTGTCGCTGATCTAGCCGCCCACCTGCGCACGGTAGACACGACCTGGCCCGCTGCTTGCACTGAGGCCAAGCTTCATGTGTTTCAGCCCCCCATCTGCTCTACCCTCTACATGCTTGCCACCCGCCTCCATGACCGCCTTGCCACCGCCCGCTATCACTTCCTTAGTCTCCACCTCGCTGACCTCACCCTCACTAACTTTGTTGACACCCTGCCTGCCGTAGAGACTCGTCAGCGCTCTATCGCCCAGTCTAACGGTACCGTGCCGATCTCTATCTTTCAGGGCTATGCCCCTGCTCAGTGCTCTTACTCTGACGGTTCTGCTATGGTCGCTAAGACAGCTCCTGCTGTGGAGACAGCTGCCGCAGTGCAGTTTCGTCCTGGTAAGGTTCGCCGCCCCAAGGCTGGGCACGGCGGAGGTAGCGGAGGAGGGGATGGTGCTGGTGGTGGAGGTGGCTCGCCCGTTGGTAGTACTGACGAGGGGGCTGGGGCTGGTGCCTCGGAGCAGCAGCCCTAGCAGCAGCAGCAGCAGCAGCAGCAGCAGCAGGCGCCGCCATTGGACCGGCAACCGCAGCAGCAGCAGCAGCAGCAGCCGCCGCAACAGCAGCATCAGCAGCGGCGGGTCGGCCATCTCCCGCCCGGGTGGCTGGGCGCCAGCAGTGGCGGTGGTCGCAGTGGTCGTGCGCGCGGCGTGACGTCGGGTGGTGGTCAGAGGGACGGGCGCTGCCAATACCAGCTCCAGACCGGTCCTCGCCGCGGCCTCATGTGCGGTAAGATCGGCCATACCCTCACTCATTGCTTTCGTCGCCTAGACGACCTGTTTTGTCTCCACTTCGGCCCGTCGCCTGACCTCCCCGACTAGCATAGTTTGCTACGTCGTGGTGTTAGGAACTTTGATATGGACATGGATGAGATTAGCTCTGCTTTGTATGTGTTGTATGTCAAAATCTCTAGTGTGACTGGCCCTTTATTACTATGTGTTGCCTAGTGTAGGTGTGCTCAGTGTGCCTAGTTCTGGCTCCCCTGCTGCGTCAAGCGTAGGATCCCCTGCCTTGTTTAGCCTTGGGTCCTCCCTCGCTCCTCAGACCCCTATCGCCAATGCCACGCTCTCCTTCACCCTGGACTCCGACGCTTCTCGATGTTTCTTTCGGGACTCCACTACGCTTACGCTGCTTGCCGCTCCCGCCGCAGTTGCTCTTGCAGACCCTTCCTCTGGTCCTGTAGTCGTGAGTAGCTCCACCACCCTTCCATGTCCGGCGGTTCCCTCAGGCTCCATTTCATGCCTGCACATCCCCTCGTTCTCTAGGAACCTAGTTTGTGTCGGCTGCCTCTAGGACCTTGGCGTCACCACTACATTCCCTAGGCATGAGCGGTACGCTTTCTGTACCAAGGCCGCCACTGGTGCCCCCCTCACCACGTTCCCCTGGGACCCGCTGTCTGGCCAGTTCACGCTGGACAATGCGTCTCCCCCGGTCGGGACGCCTCCCCAGGTAGCAGCGTCTACCCAGGTTGCTGCGGCTTGCACGTGTCAGTCGCTTACTCACATGTCGCTTCTGTGGCACCACCGTCTCGGTCACCCTTCTCTCACCCGTCGGCGTCACATGTCCCAGCATGGTCTTGTCTTAGGTCTCCCTGAGTCGTTCCCTGCGCTCCCCTCCTCACCAGGGGCTCCGTGCACGATCTGCGTCGAGGGCCGGCTCTGCCGTACCCCTCACTCCTCCTCATTCCCCCCCACCGCCGCACCACTGCAGACCCTGCACATGGACATATGGGGCCCCGCCCCCGTCCATGGGTTGCGTCGCGAGCGCTACTTCCTAGTGCACCCTCAGCGGTCGCAAGTTTCGCCGAACCTCCTCTGGACCGGGTCCCCTGGTGACGCATCTGCATTCCACGTCTGGGGCTGCCTTGCACACGTTGGTGCCTCTGGCACGGACACGCTCACTGCCCGCGCCGTCCCATGTGTCTTCCTAGGTTTCCCCCTCAACTCGTCCGACTGGCACTTCTACCACCTGCCGTCTTACCGCTTCTTTCACTCTCGCGACATCACCTTTGACGACTCGGTCTCCTCCTACCACCGCTTTCCCTACCGTGGTTCCCCGGTTACCCCCTCCCTGTTCTTGGATCCCCCTCCCCCTCGACTCGTCCGACTGGCACTCCTCGCTCACACAGGGGAGACACAGGAGGAGAACGAGGAGGGAAGTCGCCCCTGCTCCCCCCCATCCTCTCCGTGCCCCATCTGGTGTGTCTCACGTCACCCCTCTCCCGTCGGGTGTCCCTGCCAAGGAGTCTGCTAACTCTCGCGGCTCTACAGAGTCCCTCCCCCCACCCCTCCCCGCCCCGGTCTCTCCTTCCTCGTCGCCACCCTTGCTGTCACCACCGCAGCCGCCTCCGCCGCCGCGGTCGCCGCCACGACCGCAGCTGCCATCATCACTGCCGCTGGGGTTCGTGCGTTCTGGGGGTGCTGGGAAGCGTGCTGGAGTGGGTGCTGGAGTGGGTTCCCGTCCGGGGGGTGCTGGCGTGGAGCTTCTTGGAGGGAGCCGACCCCAAAGATGACTACTCTTCGGGCACTACTACACGTAGCAGCACATCGTGACTACGAGCTCCACTCCCTCGACTTCTCTACAGATTTCCTTCAGGGCAGTCTACAGGAGCATGTCTACCTATGTCGCCCCCAGGGCTTCACCGGTACCTTTCCTCCTGTCCGAGTGGCTTCTCTGGCGCCCCGTCTACGGCTTGCGACAGGCGCCCCACGAATGGCACGACACGTTGCGTGCTACACTTGCTAACCTGCAGTTCTTCCCGTCGTCTGCAGACCCCTTGCTCTTCGTCCGTTCCGACAAGACTCCGTTCTACATCCTTGTTTACGTAGATGATCTGGTCTTTGCTACTGTAGACAGAGACGTGCTGGCCTCTGTGAAGGCTGAGCTGCTGAGGAGACACACCTGCACTGACCTAGGAGAGTTGCGCCGCTACCTTGGCTTGCAGATCTCTAGGGACAGAGCAGCGCACACCATCACTCTCTCGCAGTCACACTTGGTGCGCCAGGTCCTTCAGAGGTTCGGCCTTCAGTTCTCTTCCGCTCGGCCCACCCCTCTACCAGTAGACCACAGACTCTCTGCTCTAGTCCCGGAGGAGGCTGTAGAGCCTAGTGGCCCCAACGCAGAGCTGGTGGGTTGCCTCATGTACCTGATGACTTGCACTCGTCCAAATCTTGCATACCCTCTCAGCATCCTGGCTCTCTTTGTGGCCACCGGCAGACACTGATCTCAGCACTGGTCGGCAGCTAAGAGGGTTTTGCGTTACCTAGCAAGTACATCGGGCTTGGGGTTAGTGCTAGGAGGAGGCAGACCAGTGGTCCTTACCGAGCACACTGACGCTTCTTGGGCCGACGACGCCAAGAATCTCTGGTCCTCTCAGGGCTACTGCTTTAGCCTTAGTGCAGGTGCTGTTTCGTGGCGGTCCAACTGTTTGTCGTCTGTTGCCTAGTCTAGCTGTGAGGGCGAGATCTACGTGGGTGCCATGGCGGCACAGGAGCTCCGTTGGCTCACTTTCTTGCTCACAGACTTAGGTGAGCGGCCTAGCTCTGCCCCGGTTCTATGCGCTGACAACAGGGCCATGATCCTCTTGTGTCAGGATCTCAGAATCGAGGGCAAAGCAAAGCACATCCAGCTGCGATACTTCCTCCTGCGCGAGCTACAGCAGCGTCGCCAGGCTCGCGTAGTACACTTGGCCTCAGGTGCCAACACAGCTGATATCTCTACGAAGGCGCTTGCGCCTAAAGTTCATCAGCGGCACTGTATACAGCTTGGTCTTGTTCCTGTAGCCTCTCATTTGCTAGGACCTCGATTGTGTACAGACATTTATGGATATATATTACCCTGACTGGAGTTGTGGCCTCTTCCCATTGGCCGGACTAGTAGTGCCGCCCTGGTTTTGCTCTTGCCTTGTCTGTCCTTCTTCGACTGGTCTTCAGTCCCTTGTCTCAAAGGTTGGACTAGTCGTTCCACCCTGAGTTGCTTGTCTCTCACCAGGCATTGCCCCTATCTAGTCGAGGGAGTGTGTCAAACATATCTTAGTATGTTGTTATAGACTATATAGGGTTGTGTCTTAAGAGAGTACAACCCACTAGGTTATATTCCCTTGTAACCCACCTTTCTAGTCATGCATTAACTTTGATATATATATTTGTAGGCTTGATTGCTATTACTGAAACCTACTGTAGAGGGTACAACCCCTTCCTGGTATCCCTCTCTCTTCTAATCTCGAACTCTTTTCCCTCGTAACTTTCTCCTAGCTAAGGCCTCACGCCATTTCATGGCTTCCTAGCATCCTAGTCATTCAACAGACTCTTGGACATTGAGATTGTGACACGACCTCAGAGGAGTGTGCAGTGGAGTCGTCATAGGTGCAGTGCAGTCGTCATAGCATATCATAGCTCCAAAATACAGCACACTAGATAGGCCAAATACATGGCAGAGCAGGTCATGCTAGTTATCAAAGCGAGGGAGGGAAGGGTGGGCAAGTTGGAACAGAAGAATGCAAATGAGACTAGGTGGGAGGTCTGAAAGACCTGCCGATAGATGAAGGAGTTTGTCTCCTTTAGAGCAAACTCCTCTTCTAGTCGAATCACAATCTGTAATTTTATTATTGTGACACGACCTCAGAGGAGTGTGCAGTGCAGTCGTCATAGGTCAAACGAGACATCAAGTGGGAGGTCGTCGGCGGTGGCGCTCAAGGGTGGCCTGGTACCGATCGGTCGCGCTCGAGCGAGTAGGATCTTGTAGCGTGCGAGAAGCGGTCACTAGCTCGCGGTCAAGCTGAGTAATGTAAAGCTCCTTGGCTGTATCACTTGGCCAGCGGCCGAGGGGCTTGAAAAGCTTGTCGGGGACTCCAACATCAACAGCGACCGTTGCAGCCGCCTTGCGGAAAGAATGGGTGCCCAAGAGGGCCGGGTTGAGGCCGACACGGGAGAAAGCATCTCGACACCAACCCCGAATGGGGGCGTACAAGGGAGAGCGATCTGAGGGGGAAGCTTGGGCACCCGGCTGAAATATATGAATAAGGGTGCCAAGGGTCCGCGGAGAATAGCCAGCTAGGAAAAGAAATTGTTGGACACGCGACACCAGACAGTGGCGGGCAGAAGAAGCAGCCACTGGGACCCAAACACCGGTGCCAGCTTGGTCGGTCTTTGAACGGGGGATGAACAACCACATGCACTCCCGATCAAACTCGATCTGGTGCCACTGGAGGAAGATGAGATCAGAGATGCGAAGGAAGCTTGCGAACATGAGGAGGGGAATAAGGCCCCGCTGGAATGTGGCCGGATCATGCGATGAGAAGTAGATGTCACAGATATCGTAAATCTTGGCTGGAGGAATGGGCTCCTTAGCTTGAGATGGCTTGCCACAATGACGCATGGCATAATCCTTGACTTGCGAAGAAAAGGGGCCGCAAATCGGGGAGGGGTGGCCGACCAGCCAATGGGCGCAGGATATGGCGGAACACGCAGTGTGCACAGCTGAGACGGTAGCGCCGCGACGGACCGAGTGCAGCAGAAAGAGGGCCGCTGTCAGGTCGGTGGCAGGAAGGAAGGGAAGTGAGTGCGCCAAACAGAAGGCTCGAAACTGTCACCAATAGGGTTCATAAGTGCGAAGGGTAAACTTTGCCCGAAGATCGACGATTAGTGTGAGAAGTTCTGACAATAATCGACCAATATATGAGCCTTCGCAGTGAAATAAATTTATACATTAGTTGAATGCAAAATGAAGCGCATACATCGGAGAGTTCGGAAGTCCGGCACCGCAAAAGGCATAACGATCATTGCCAACGCGTAAACAACTAGCACCAAGGGTAAGGCGAAGGGCCATAATGACCTTCAGGCCCCAAGTGAAGCCGTCCAGGCTTAGCAAAGGCCACCAAAAAGCACTCGGTCAATATGGGATCACGAGAGTGAGAGAAGTGCACGAGCGACGGGCATGAGCTAGGACAGCCGGGATGAGGGCTGGTGGAGGAAAGGCGAAGCAATTCTCATGTCCCCAGCTAATAGAAAAGGCGTCTTGCGCGAACAACTGCAGAGTGTGAAAACTCGAGGGAGCAGAAACGAGCAAGCTGCGAATTAGCAGGGGATGCGAACAAGTCGATGGTATGAGGCCCCCAATGCCTCTCAAGCAGCAGGAACCAAGGTCGTGTTAAGGAGTGTTCGTCGTAGAGCTCAATCTTGGACAGAGCATCGGCCTCTGTATTCAGCGCACGGGGAATCCATTGGACCGTAAGACGGATCATATGGTGCACACACAATTGAATAATCGCGCGGCATACAAAGGTAAGCTCGGGACGGCGAGAGCCTCCCTTCTGGAGGATGTAGTAGGCCGCCTGATTGTCATTGCGGAGCAAGATGTGCGAACGTCGTATTTCGACAGAAAAGGCCGAAAGGGACCAAAAGATACTGGCCAGCTCGCGAAGGGTACTGGACGAGCCCAAGAGGGCTAGAGGCAGCGGGGAGGAGAGCGAGCCGACACTACCATCCCGCGCTGAATAACAAGCCCCCTACGCATGGTCGCTAGCATCCACTTACATGACAACGTCGTACAAATGCGGGTTGTGGAAGCGGTCGCCGTTGAAAATGTCGAACTGTGTAAGCCAAAAACGCAGCTCTTCAAGAGACTCAGGGGTTAGGAGAATGGCCGCCCCCCATGAGTGGCATTCGGCGATCTGCGCGAGAAGGTGGTGGGAGAAGGTGCGCGCGACAGTGCCAAATGCCAAGGACATGGAGGCCAACATGCCGGTGATGCGGGCAGCGAAGCGAACAGGAATGCGATGCCCGTTAGTGCCGAGCGTGCCTCATCCAGCTCGGAAAAAAGCCGGTTGCGCCGATCCGCATCGACAGAGAATGTGGTGGTGCGCGTGTCCAACTAGAGGCCCAAGAACTTCAAAGATTGTGCCGACGCAAGTTGTGATTTTTTTAAATTCACAACAAAGCCTGCGGCTGCGAGGTCGGCGATGATTATGGAGCGGTTGTGAAGTGCCTCCATTCGAATGGCACTGATGAATAGGATATCATCGACGTATGGAATAAGGCGGATGCCACGGCTACGCCAGCGCTTGGAGAGCTGCTTAATTAACTTGGTAAACACAAATGGCACTGTAGCCAGCCCGAACGGCAAGGAGAGGAATTGGTAGTCCTGCCCTTGCAGGGAGAATCCAAGAAACCGTCAAAAGGCGGGGTGAACGTCGACGTGGTGGTATCCGGATTTGAGATCGATCGTGAATAACCAATCTCCTTCTTGCACCAAACTAGGAACGCGAGTAAGTCCTTCGTATCAAAAACGAGGTACCGAGAGGAATGAGTTGACATGCCGCAAGTCAAATATCAGCCTCTTTTTAGAGGGTTGGGCAATCACGTTTAATGGGCTAACGCATGTGAGGGTTGCAGAAGGAGGTACGACCCGAGCTGCGCCGTTGGCGAGAAGCTCGGCCACTGCACCTACTGCGAAAGAGGTGAATTGCAAGGCACCGGCATGATTGTTAGTACGAGACGGAGGGGGCTCAGAGGCAACCCATGGTAGGCGATATCCAGATGTAATCACCGATAGAATCAAGCGGCTGTCGTACTAGGCGAACCACCATGAAGCGCTGTCACGGAGGCGGCCTTGCATGCGGGTTATCTTGGTTGCGTCATCGGCATAGGCCGAAATGGTTCCGAGCTCTGGTGGGAGAGGGAACACAAATAGGGACGATGGAGAATTAGGAAGGTGCTTCACCTCATTTAGTTCCGACCGCGACGAGTTTTTTTTTTTTTTTTTTTTTTTTTTTTTTTTGGCGGGAAGGAAGGCAAGCGCTACTTATATGTGCCCGCTCGCTCGCTATTCTTCAGCCACGTCATCCCTTAAGTGATATACCATTGGATTGGGCATGTCAACTTGGCATGCTGGGCTGTAGTTGGTGGTCATATATGGTGATAACATAGAAGTCGTATCATGAGTCTTATCAACGTCAGCCTTAAAGGACACACACACATTGTGTATGCGTCTTGTGGGCACGTTCATGTCTTCTTGCACGGGCCCAACGGGCAAGACCATGTGGCCATATGACGCGCGTATTAATCTTGCTTGAATGCAAAAATGTGTGTGTGTGTGTGTGTGTGTGTGTGTGTGTGTGTGTGTGTATATGTGTGTGTGTGTGTGTGTGTGTGTGTGTGTGTGTGTGTGTGTGTGTGTGTGTGTGTGTGTGTGTGTGTGTGTGTATGTGTGTGTGTGTGTGTGTGTGTGTGTATGTGTGTGTGTGTGTGTGTGTGTGTGTGTATGTGTGTGTGTGTGTGTGTGTGTGTGTGTGTGTGTGTGTGTGTGTGTGCGTGTGTGTGTGTGTGTGTGTGTGTGTGTGTGTGTGTGTGTGTGTGTGTGTGTGTGTGTGTTTTTATTTATTTACAACATCGGAGAGGTTAAGCAATATTTACACAATCTTACCGGACCGATTGGCCCCTTGGTCCCTTTGGGGGCAATTAGCCATCCCATGCCCGGGTTCACGGCAATAGAAACAACAACCGTCGCCGTCCCTACGCCATGTGTTCCAAAGGCGCTCCCCTTGGCCTCGAGGGCGAAGAGGGGGTTCAGGATGGGAGGTGGAATGGGTGGGCCGAGTGGGCCTCTTCTTGCTAGCCGCTACAATCTGAGAAGCAGCCTTCACATTCTTATCCTCTACCACTTCCCCGTACTTAATCTTAAGGGCCATATTGGCCACTTCGAAACTGCGTTGATCAGCGGTAAACAGAAAATGAATCTTTTCTTCCGCCTCCTCTATTATCTGCTGGAGATAGTCGGCGGCTTGTTCACCACCATCAAGTGGTAAAGCCGAGATAGCATGACGTGCAATAGCTTGAATGCGCTCAAAACTAAAAGGTTGCGTACGAATGCCATCGCTTTTAACTAACGAAGAGCGCAACTGAGGACGTGCAGGTGGAATAGGCACAAGGCTGAGCGCTGCAGAAGCGGATTTCGGGCGGGCGGCATTACCTTCGTCGAGCATGTCATGGGGTGCTTCCTCGTCCATTTCGTCGTCCACGGGCTCGGGGGCGGGTACCGGGAGGCGAGAGCGTGGGGCCGCCGCCGCTGCGACGCGTGCTGTTTCCGGTGGCGGTGCGGGATCGGCGCCATTGCCACGCTGGAGAGCCGCGAGAAGACCAAGAACGTGGTGAATGGCCTCGTTGTTGGTGCCGGCGTTAACATTGTTGTCGGAGTAGCGAGCAGAATTATGTTCTGCAGAATGAGGCACTGTGGATGCAGTAGAGCACGCTGTAACACGCCCTAGACCCTCACACAGCCTAGAGGGGGGGCGTATACAGCAACCACTCACAGATGAGCACCATCGCTAAGCCTGAAACATCATAAGAACAAGTACATGTTCAAGTGAAAGGATGACTAGAACAAGGCATACAAGGGAATATACAGTGGCGGAAACAATTGTCCGTATGTTTTGCATAAATTTGTGTTTTTAGGCTTTAAGACCACTATACATTAAGCCTTAATGTTTAATGGTGGTATGATTTGGAAGGGGCACATAGTGGATGTGTTCATAGCACAAATTTCCATAATAGTACATTGGATCTAACTCATATACCAAAAGATATACAAAGGGTGCATCCGGACAAATAGTTCCAAGCAGGGAGAGCAAACTTCAAAAGTGTATTTCTAATTCCTAGCCCACCGACCTTTGGCCTTGATCACCGCCCGCACCCTCCTAGGCGAGCTGTCGATGAGGCTAGAGCAAACCTCGGCATGGATCTTCTCCCATTCTTTCTGGACCAGCTCTTAAAGCTCTAGCATTCCAGAGGAAGGTCATTTCTGCTTGGCTAGCTCCCTTTTCGGGTAAGCCCAGAGGTTGAGGTTTGATGAGAAAGAAGGCCACTCCAGGGCTACATACTCATGTTCTCCAAGTCATTCATGCACGAGGCATAACAAAATCTTAGGGTCATTGTCCGCACCGAGATGACCTCAGAGGGGAAAATGCTATAGAAATGGAGGGTCAATTCGAGTTTATCTTGCAAAATGCCCTCATACAGGAGCCTCTCCATGCGTCCGTCAATCTTGCGTATGAACCCCACCCCCGCACATGTCACACATCCTCACACCATCACCGATCATTGTCCCCATGGTTTACTGTCTGTTTGATTTGGTGGTGTTGCAGGGTTGTGCCTTCAAGAATCCAGGCAAGCGCGCGACCATTGGAGCTGAAGCAATTGATGTTGGTCCCATTTGACTAGATCACATGCTTTCGAACACTAATAATCCACTCAGCATGCGACTCCATGAATTGCAGCCGGCCCCTGATAATTTTCCAAAACAGTCATGGCTTCTATGACTGGTGCACCGTGACTTGACCCGCAGATCCTAGGGTGTATTTAATGGTGCAAGGGTGTGCAGTCAACCGTGCAACGTTACCCTCAGCTTCGTGGTGTCTACGCTAGATGTAACCCCTCTATTCGTGATTTTACCCTACAATGGTACGATGAAGACGATCCGTGATAAGATGGGCCCGACTAGCTAATTGCATCTTTGGCCACACCTCAGCATGGATAGTCCCAAAGATACTATTCAATCCAAATTCGTCCACAATCCTCTTGCCTACGAGCAACTTTTCGCGATTTTCCTAGGAGGGTGTGGGTGGTGATCAACGCCAAAGGTCGGTGGGCTATGTACCAAGTACGCAATTCTGAAGTTTGCTCTCTCTGCTTGGAAATATTTGTCCGGATGTACCCTAAGTATATATTTTGGGATATGAGTTAGATCCAATGTACTATTCTCGAAATTTGTGCTATGAATACATCCACTATGTGCACCTTCCAAATCGTACCACCATTAAACATTAAGGCTTAATGTATAGTGGTCTTAAAGCCTAAAAACCCAAATTTATGCAAAACATACGGACAATTGTTTCCGCCACTGTAACCTAAGGGGTTGTACTCCCTAAGGCACAACCCTATATAGTCTACAAAAACATACAATATATGTTTGACACACCCCCTAGACTAGATAGGGGCAGTGCCCAATGAGAGAGAAACAGCTCAGGGTGGCACTACTAGTCCAACCTCTGAGGCAGGGGTCTAAAGACCAATCAAACAAGTACAGACAAGGCAAGAGCACGACCAGGGTGGCATAACTAGTCCAACCAGTGGGAAGAGGCCACAAGGCCAGTCAAGGTAATATATATAAAGGTTTGTACACAATCAAGGTCCTAGCCAGTGAGAGGCTACAGGAACGAGACCTAGCTGTACACAATGCCAGAGGAGAGCGCAGCAACATAGGGTGAGAACGTGGAACAGGGGAGGTAGGATGAGCACGAGATAGACGACGAGACCAGACGTGAGACGGAGGAGTCGGGTTAGGAGGGAGGCGAGGAGACACAGGAGGAGAACGGGGAGGGAAACAGGCCGGAGAGGAGTCCCGGGGAGGAAGCACGGGGTCGTGGACTGGCAGAGGAGGAGGCGGCGGCAGCGGGGGAGGCAGCGACGGGCGGTCAGGGGAAGGGAGACCGAGGAGGCGAAGAGCGGATACTGGCGGCAACGGCTGCGGCTGCTGCCCGACTCCAACACCTGAACCTCCAGCGACTACACGGCTCCCTCCGAGAAGCCCCATGCCAACACCCCCAGAGCCCGCTCCAGAACCAGCTCCAGCCCACTCCCCAGCACCCCCAGAACTCACGAACCCCAGCGGCACTGACGACAGCGGCTGCAGCTACGGCGGCAGCAGTGGAGGCGGCTGCGACGGGGACAGCAGCGGCGGCGACAGAGGAGGCGAGACCGGGGCAGGGATAGGCGGGGGAAGGGACTCCGCCGAGCCGCAAGAGTCAGCGGACTCCTCAGCACGGACAACCGATGGGAGGAGGGTGACGTGAGACATACCAGACGAGGCAGGGCGGGGAGGGGAGTAGACAGGGTCCACCGGGGGAAGGGGGGAGCACCAGGAACTAGGGGGCAGTGTCCTGGGGACCACGGTGGGGAAAGCGGTGGTAGAAGGAGACGGACTCGTCAAAAGTGACGTCACGAAAATGGGGTGCACCGGAATGGATCATGGAGGTACGAGCCACCTCCATGTCCAAACCGATGCGTCGCTCAGCGACCCCATTCTGCTGCGGGGAGTCCGGCACGGTGAACGTCTGGGTGATGCCCTCCGCACGACAGAAGCGACCAAGGCAGCCAGAGGCAAACTCGCCACCACGATCGGAGTGAAGATGCAAGACACGGAGACCTTGGTGAACACGCGCAGAGACAAGCCACGGGAGAAGAACGTCAGGCACGTTGGCCTTCCGCTCCAGGAGAAAGACGGTGGTGTAGCGGGTGTAGTCGTCGACAAGCACTAGGAAGTAGCGCTCGCGACGCGGCCCATGGACGGGGGCGGGGCCCCAGACGTCCATGTGCAGGGTCTACAGCGGTGCGGAGGTAGGGGGGAACGAGGAGGAGTGAGGGGCACGGCGGAGCCGGCCCTCGATACAGGGCGTGCATAGAGGCACGGTTGAGGAGGGGAGTGCAGGGAATGACTCAAGGAGGCCTAGGACAAGACAGTGCTGGGACATTTGATGGAGACGGGTGAGGGCGTGGTGACTTAGACGATGGTGCCACAGAAGTGACGGGTGAGTAAGCGATCGACACCAGCACGCCGCAGCAACCTGGGAAGACGCAGGTACCTGGGGAGGCGTCCCAACTGGGGGGGAAAGCGGTGTCCAGCGTGAACAGGCCAGACACCTGGTCTCGGGGGCACCAGTGGTGGCCTCAATACAGACAGCGTACCGCTTGTGCCTAGGGAACGTAGTGGTGACGCCAAGGTCTTGGAGGCAGCCGACACCAACTAGGTTCCTAGAGAACGAGGGGATGTGCAGGCCTGTAAGGGAGCCTGAGGGAACCACCGGACACGGGAGAGTAGTGGAGTTACGTGCAACTACAGGACCAGAGGAAGGGTCTGCAAGAGCAACCGCAGCAGGAGCGGCAAGCGGCGTAAGCGTCGTGGAGTCGCGAAAGAAACACCGGGAAGCGCAGGAGTCAAGGGTGAAGGAGAGCGCGGCAGCGGCGACAGAGGTCGGAGGAGCGAGGGAGGACCCTAGGCTAAACAAGGCAGAGCATCCTACGCCTGACACAGCAGGGGAGCCTGAACTAGGCACACTAGGCACACCTACACTAGGCAACAGAGGGTAATACAGTAGCGGAAACAATTGTTCGTATGTTTCGTATAAATTTGGGTTTATAGGCTTTAAGACTTGATGTTTAATGGTGGTACGATTTGGGAGGGGCACATATTAGATGTGTTCATAGCACAAATATCCAGAATAGTACATTGGATCTAACTCATATCCCAAAAAATATACAATGGGTACATCCGGACAAATATTTCCAAGCCTAGAGAGCAAACTTCAGAATTGCGTATTTGGTACATAGCCCACCGACCTTTGGCCTTGATCACCACCCGCACCCTCCTAGGCATATTACCTACGAGGTTAGTACAAACCTCGGCAGGGAAGTTCTTACACTCTTCCTGGACCCACCATTTAGCACAAGGGGGTGAGCACTAGGAAAATCGCGAAAAAGATGGGCGTAGGCTAGAGTATTGTAGACGAATTTGGATTGAATGGTATCTTTGAGACTAGCCATGCTGAGGTGTGGCCAAAGATGCAATTAGCCAGTCGGGCCCATCTTATCATGGATCGTCTTCATCGTACCATTGTAGGGTAAAATCACAAATAGAGCGGCCAAATCTTGCGTAGACGCCACGAAACTAAGGGTAAAGCTGAACGGTTGAGTGTGCACCCTTGCACCATTAAAGACACACTGGGGTCTGCGGGTCTAGTCACGGTGCACCAGTCATAGAAGCCAAGACTGTTCTGGAAAATAATCAGGGGCCGGCTGCAATTCGTGGAGTCCCATGCTGAGTGGACAATTAGTGTTCGAAAGCATGTGATCTGGTCAAATGGGACAAACATCAACTGCTTCAGCTCCAATGGCCACGCATTTGCCTGGATTCGTGAATGCACAACTCTACAATACCACCAAATCAAACAGACGGTAAACCGTGGGGACAAGGATCGGTGATGGTGCAGGGATGTGTGATATGTGCGAGGGTGGGGTTCATATGCAATATTGACGGACGCATGGATAGGCCCCTGTATGAGGGCATTTCACATATCGAACTCCAGTTCAACCTCCATTTATATAGCATTTTCCCCTCTAAGGCCATCTTGGTGCGGACAATGATCCCAATAATTTGTTATGCCTAGTGCATGAATGACTTGGAGAACATGAGTATGGAGCCCTGGAGTGGCCTTCTTTCTCACCAAGCCTCAACCTCTGGGCTTACCTGAAAAGAGAGCTGGCCAAGCAGAAAAGGCCTTCCTCTTGAATGCTAGAGCTTTAAGTGTTGGTCCAGAAAGAATGGGAGAAGATCCATGCCGAGGTTTGCTCTAGCCTGATTGATAGCTCGCCTAGGAGGGTGCGGGCGGTGATCAAGGCCAAAGGTCGGTGGGCTAGGAAGTAGAAACACACTATTGAAGTTTGCCCTCCCTGCTTGGAACTATTTGTCCGGATGTACCATTTGTATATCTTCTGGGATATGAGTTAGATCTAATGTACTATTCTTGATATTTGTGCTATGAACACATCCACTATGTGCCCCTCCCAAATCGTACAACCATTAAACATTAAGGCTTAATGGATAGTGGTCTTAAAGCCTAAAACCCCAAATTTATGCAAAACATACGGACAATTGTTTCCGCCACTGTATGAACCAGTCACGCTAGAGTCATCAACATGCAGCGCATACAAAGCAGAGCTTATCTCATCCATGTCCATATCAAAGATCTGAACACGACGACGGAGCAGACTGTGCCAGTCGGGGAGGTCAGGCGACGGGCCGAAGCGGAGACGAAACAGGTCGTCTAGGCGACGAAAGCAACGAGCAAGGGTAGGACCGATCTTATCACACACGAGGTCGCGGCGAGGACCGGTCTGAAGCTGGTACTGGCAGCGCCCATCACTCGGACTACCACCCGACAACACACTGCGCGAGCGACCACTGCGACCACCGTCACCTCCAGCTCCAGGCCACCCGGGCGGGAGACGGCCGACCCTCCACTGCTGCTGCTGCTCTTGCGCCTGCTTCTGCTGTTGCGCCTGCAGATGCTGCTGCTGGTCCAGCTACGGAGCCTGCTGCTGTTGCTGGGGCGGCTGCTCCGGGGCACCAGCCCCAGCTCCCTCGTCACTACTACCAGCGGGCGAGCCACCTCCACCACCGGCACCACTCCCTCCTCCGCTACCTCCGCCGCGCCCAGCCTTGGGGCGGCGAACCTTACCCGAACGAAACTGCACTGCGGCGGCTGTCTCCACAGCCGGAGCTGACTGAGCAACCGCAGCAAAACCGTCGGAGTAAGAGCACTGAGCAGAGGCACAGCCCTGAAAGATAGAGACTGGCACGGTACCACTAGACTGGGCGATAGAACGCTGACGGGTCTCTATGGCAGACAAGGTGTCGACAAAGTCAGTGAGGATGAGGTCAGCGGGTGGAGACTGAGAAAGTGATCGCGGGCGGTGGCAAGGCGGTTAGGGAGACGGGTGGCAAGCAGGTAGAGGGTAGAGCAAATGGGGGGCTGAAACACACGAAGCTGAGCCTCAGTGCAGGCAGCGCACCAGGTTGTGTCTAGCGTGCGCAGGTGGGCGGCTAGGTCAGCGACAGTGGGGAAAGACTCAAGGTCAGGAAAGAGCATGGGCAGGATCAGGCGACCTACAGAGGTGGTGGGCGGGGTGGAATAGCGCGCAACAACAACCTCTAGGAGCTCCTGCGCAGTCCTGACCGACCTAAGCGGGGGCGCTCGGACAGGGGAAGGGCATGTCTAATCGCAAGCTGTGCGACAGCGTCACGCGACAACCAGATAGCACGGGCAAGGGCAGCAACTACAGCGGACTCACGGTCAGCAGAGGTGGGGTCAGCTGGGAGGGCAGTAGGAAGGTCCGGCAAGGGGAGTGTACCGTCGATGTGGACGGCCAGGGAGTGGCCGTCCTGCCGCTGACCAGTCAGGTGTCGCTGGAGGTCGACGAGCCACGAGTCGAACTCAATCGGCTGCCCCTCAGCATCAAAACGCAGGACCGAGTCCACCATCATGGTTGCAGCAGCAGGAGAAAGACAGTACTGGGCAGGAGAGCCCGGCGGAAAGCGGTGATGTGCGGTGCAGAGTGGTACTGTGCAGTGGAGGGAGGCGCAGTACGGCAAGGTGCAGTGCAGTGCGGTGCAAGGCGATGCAGTGCGGTGCAGAGCGATGCAGTGCGGTGCCGTGCGGTGTAGTGTGGTGCAGAGCGGTGCCAGGCGGTGCAGCGCAGTGCAGAGGAGCCGAGGACGGCGGCGAGGCGTCTAGAAGACGGGGCCGCGGACGGCAAGGCGACGGGGCCGGCAAAGAGGCGGGGCTGGCAGGGAGACGGGGCCGGCTAGGCGACGAGGCCGGCTAGGTGACGGGGCCGCAGGGCCGTGAGGTGACGGAGCCGCGGGGCCGCGAGGTGACGGGGCCGCGGGGCCGCTAGGGGACGGGGCCGCGGGGCCGCTAGGTGACGGGGCCGCAGGGCCGCTAGGGGACGGGGCCGCGGGGCCGCGGGGCTGCTAGGTGACGGGGCCGCGGGGCCGCGAGGTGACTAGGCCGCGGGGCTGCTAGGGGACAGGGCCGCGGGGCCGCTAGGAGACGGGGCCGCGGGGCCGCTAGGGGACGGGGCCGCGGAGCCGCTAGGTAACGGGGCCGCGAGGTCGTGAGGTGACGGGGCCGCGGGGCTGCTAGGGACGGGGCCACGGGGCCGCTAGGGGACGGGGCCGCGGAGCCGCTTGGGGACAGGGCCACAGGGCCGCTAGGGGAAAGGGCCGCGGGGCCGCGAGGTGACGAGCCGCGGGGCGACGAGGCAGCTAGGACCTTGGGCGGAAGCACTAGGGGGGGGGGAGGGGGGGGGGACCTACCTACTCATGTTACCATGTTTAAGTGAAAGAATGACTAGAACAAGGCATACAAGGGAATATAACCTAATTGTTTGTACTCCCTAAGGCACAACCCTATATAGTCTACAAAAACATAGAATATATGTTTGACAGTACATGGTAGTTCCTGGAAAATCAGAAGTACTAAAAATCGATTTCCAAGGCATCAGAATATCTATTTTTGGACGTCTAGAAAATCAGAAGAAACCGAATAAATCGCGTCTGAAAATACGACGAACAGACGGATTTTGTCTGCTAAGGAGGACCCTGATGACTACCCTGAAGGATCGGCAGCTGCGTTGGCATCTCCTGGTGAACCTTCCTCGGCCTTAGGAACAGAGGGATCAGGGGAGGGGTCCGAAGCACCCGCACCACCAGCGACAGCAGCAGCCGTAGAGGGGGGCGTGGGGGCGGCACGTGTGTGTGAACGGCAGTCATAGTCGAGCACCTCGTAGTCGGTGACTGACCGGGAGTGGCGCACAATGGCACGCCCCACCGAGTTAATCCAGTCCTCCTTCTCCTGCACGCATGGCCAACCACAAGGGGGGAAGCGGGGGGTGGGGGGCAGGGAAGGGGCCAGGGGATGAGAGGACGGAAGGAAGGGACGGCATGCCACGACGGAAGGATGCCAGAGAGCGCAGGGGAGGTGGGGATTAGAGAGGGAAGGACGGAGGGCGGCAGCAGGCAGATCCAGGAGGAAACTACACGGTGCCAGTAGAGGCAGGGGTGCCTGTGATGACGGGGGGGCGCCAGGGGTACATCACAGCTCAGCCGCATGTACCCACCACTGTCACTGGCTCACATGCATGTCAGGTGGATGGCAGCAGCACCGTCAGGGCTTCAGATGCCACCGGGCACGTGCCAGCAGCACTGTCACTGGCGGAGATGCCGGTCGCATGGCAGAACTGGTTGTAGCTGTCCATGATCCACCCCCCCGTGCCATCCTGCATGCCGTGCCTGCGCCCTGCCCCACTCCCTCCGCTCCAAACTCACCTGCGCACCCATGGGTCATCTCAATCGGCACATGGGCGCTCTTCCCAACAGCCTTCAACACATCAACTCTGTCCGCTTCTCTTCCCCTCTCTTCCCCTCTCTGCCCCTCTCCGCCCCTCTCTGCCCCTCTCTGCCCCTCTCTTCCCCTCCCTGCCCCTCTCTGCCCCTCTCTTCCCCTCTCTGCCCCTCTCTGCCCCTCTCTTCCCCTCTCTTCCCCTCTCTGCCCCTCTCTGCCCCTCTCCTTGTCGAGGTTGCAATGACAAAGCGCATGTCGCTGGACGAAGAAAGCGCCAACGCGACTTTGGCGGTGGCCGGCCCCAGCAGTCAGGGCGGCACATTGTCCAACTCTCCAAAGCGTTTCAGGCGGGTGCCTTGTCGGACCTCCACGCCTTGCCAGGCGGTTACCTCTCCAGCCATAACCTAGCAGACTGCAGTCCGAAGCCCCTCTCACCTGGTCAGATTCTTCTGCACCAATGAGGAATGTGCCATTGGACATGGAGAGCCCAAAGGCATGTTATGGCTGCTAAGCAGCCAGAGCAGTACCCTGTGGGAGCGCTTTGTGCCATTGTGTGCGAGAATGCCGAGCTGTATGGGCTTGACATGGCGCAGCACTCACCACCACAGACCTCAGTCACCTGACCTAACGACCTGCA
Source organism: Closterium sp. NIES-67 (assembly GCA_027943415.1). Taxonomy (NCBI): domain Eukaryota; kingdom Viridiplantae; phylum Streptophyta; class Zygnematophyceae; order Desmidiales; family Closteriaceae; genus Closterium; species Closterium sp. NIES-67. The sequence goes on from BQMB01001131.1 coordinate 48,248, forward strand.
AGGTTTGGACGTTGCCTGCCCCCAGCAGTCAGCGCGGCACCTTGTCGGAGTCAGCGATGAAGAAGAGTGTGTCGTTGGACGTGGAGAGCTCAAACGCGTGCGCGCGGTTGATGACGTCCTCCGCGCCCTTGATCGTCAGACACCGCCCCACGTTGATCACGCCGCGCGGCTGCGAGTCCTGTCAGGGGCCGTTGGAGAGGGCGGGCGAATGGGAGTGGGAGAGAGGGACGGAGGGAGGGGGGCGGGGGGGAGAGCGTGAGGAAAAGTGGGTGGGAGAGAGGGTGGGAGAGAGGGTGGGAGAGAGGGTGGGAGTGAGGATGGGAGAGAGGGTGGGAGAGAGGGAAGTTGATCGGATGAGAAGCGATAGTGGCGAGATGCAAGCCGATGCTGTGGCGTGCATTGCATTGAGTTGGACAACCAAGCATGCGATCAACAGACGCGTCAGCGATTCCCTCAGCAAGAGCAATGCGACATCACCCACCCAGCCAGTGCGTGCGAGGAGCAGGGTTGGGCACAGAGCATGCAGCGCATTGGAGCAGTGAGGCCGCACGCACCTTGGTGACCTTGTCGTCCTTGAACCAGAACATGTGGCCCTCCTTCAGCACGAACCACCGCCGCCGCCACGTCTTTATGTACTCGCCTGGGGGGGGGAAGAAGGGGACGAGGGGGACGGGGGGAAGGAGTTGGGCGGAGGCACGTGAGAAGGGGTTGTGAGGAGGGATGTGCGGGGCTGCGGCGGCAGTTGATGATGGTTGGCGAGGGCAGAGGGAGGGGGGTTCCCCACAAGGAGGGGCGTTGGGAGTTGAGGGAAGAATGACGGGGAAGGGGGGAAGGAGGCTGAGAAGGAGCACCAGAGAGTAGGGACGCGAGAGCGAGGAAGGACGATGGAAAGGGAGAAAGCGTAAATGGCGGTGGAAAAAACGAGTGTGCGAGAGAGGGGTGTAGGGAGGGAGGGTGAGAGGAAGGGAGACACATGCAGAGGCGGGAGGAGGAAGGGAGACACATGCAGAGGCGGGAGGAGGAAGGGAGACACATGCAGAGGCGGGAGGAGGAAGGGAGACACATGCAGAGGCGGGAGGAGGAAGGGAGACATATGCAGAGGCGGGAGGAGGAAGGGAGACACATGCAGAGGTGGGAGGAGGAAGGGAGACACATGCAGAGGCGGGAGGAGGAAGGGAGACACATGCAGAGGCGGGAGGAGGAAGGGAGACACATGCAGAGGCGGGAGGAGGAAGGGAGACACATGCAGAGGCGGGAGGAGGAAGGGAGACACATGCAGAGGCGGGAGGAGGAAGGGAGACACATGCAGAGGCGGGAGGAGGAAGGGAGACACATGCAGAGGCGGGAGGAGGAAGGGAGAGACATGCAGAGGCGGGGGGAGGAAGGGAGACACATGCAGAGGCGGGAGGAGGAAGGGAGACACATGCAGAGGCGGGAGGAGGAAGGGAGACACATGCAGAGGCGGGAGGAGGAAGGGAGACACATGCAGAGGCGGGAGGAGGAAGGGAGACACATGCAGAGGCGGGGGGAGGAAGGCGGGTAAACCGGGGAAGGAAAAGGGGAGGGGGAAGGGCGGAAGGGTGGTGGGAAATTGGAAAAGCAGGTGTTGGGGAGGAGGAGCGGGGGAGCGGCATACCTTGCTTGGTGAGCCATCCTGAGCGCTCGGGATCCTTCCAGAACTCGATGTGCTGCTCTCAGTGGATGGGGGCGGGAGATGCACACAACGACCATGCACCACGCACGCACACGCACGCACGAGCACGCACACGCACGCACAAGCACACACGAGCACACATCCCCGCAGCCGTTGGTGAACGTCCGGGAGAGAGCAAACGTGCAGCGATCTTAGGAATCGAGGGGCGATGAGCACGCACGCATGTGAGAGCACGCGGCAAGACATGGTTGAATATGCACGTGGTAGCCACCAGCGCGTGGTAACCACCAGCGTGGCCCAACATCGCGCTCGGCACGCGGCTTAGGAACCTGTCAGCCGTCACGCCCCTCGCCAACTGGGCCAGAAGTCAGGCATAGATTAAAGGCTTATTGCAGCGAGGATGCGACTCGAATCCGAGTGCTTCTAAAGCCAAGCAGCGCACCAAGCAGCGCACCAGGCGGCGCACCAGGCGGCGCACCTTAGATTCCTCTGGAATGTTCGGAAAGCCGAAGAGCGACGCGATGGCCATCGTTTCCCGCCAAAAGACCTCCGGCGAGGTAACCGATCTTCGGTAACCAGACGGAGACGTTTGAGTGGCCGGTCGGAACGAGTCTAACGGAAAAAAAGCTGCGAATGATCGACGAGTCTTTCTCTCGCCTTCTCCCTCTGGATATTCTGCTGACACGCGGCAAAACAATCCCAACCGTTGGCGCGTGACGAGGCTAACCGTTAGCGTCACTAGAATTAGGGCGTCAGCAGGACGCGCGGAAAGCCAGGAATCACGACGCCATTCTTGGCAAGCCTAGATTTGAGGCGCCTCAAAACGAGCAGGGAGCGTGGTGACGACGAGCGAGGAGAGCACACAGGGGAGCCGCGAAGACAAGAAGGTGGCGACGAAAACACAGCCACGCCACGACCCAAAAACGCTCTTGAAGACACTAGAGGAGCACAAGCTGTTCATGCACAGGCTGCTCAGAACTGTATCAATTTGCTCAGAACACTTTCAAAGCACGCGTTGTCACGAGCGGAGCGCTTCATATTGGAAACTTACAGTGTATTAGTTGCACTGTAAGGAAATTCCCATTTCCTTTACTGGGCTCGACTACAGCGCGTACGCCCTCGACTCTTGGAAGTCCAGGCTCGGCCAACTTCTTCGGTCCCAAACCATTTCGTGAACCCAAACCTAGACGCGCAGCGCTTCCGTGGCTTTCGCCAACCGAATCGCCCCAGCCTGTTCGCATGGTACTCGGCTAGCTCTGTTCGTGCCTATAAATGCCTAGGCCCTCATTTGTATCGACACTCTTGAATCTCGACTCCTTTATTACACTACCTGTTATTACTCTGATTAATTCATAACAGTTGGTATCCGTGCTCCGTTCCTGCCCGCTTAGTCTTCCATAGAGTGGTCCGATTATATCGGGAGGGGACCCGACAGAATAGAGGGTTGGCCAGCTCGATAAAGCTCCTCCAACTAAAAGCGTGTGCACCCTCAGATCTGTCGGGTAAAATTTCCAGCATGTCTGCCACGCCGGAAACCTCTGCCCGTCATACTGTTAGGAACGTGACTCACGAGGAGTTTGACGAGTTGCAAGCTAGGGCGGCTACAGTGACGACACTGCAGGCCCAGCTTCAACAACTCGCCGATAAGTTCGAGTTGCTGGGAAGCGAAGTACAAATGCTACGCAACGAAAACTCGTCGCTGCGCCAGACGCGGGGTGAAACGCGTTAGGGGCGGCCTGTTACCCGAGACGAAGATGATGCGAACGAAGCGAGGGCGTCGGCGACACCGGAAGCAGTTGAAGAAGTCCACAGCGAGCCGCGGGCGGCCATTAAAATCAAGCCTCCAATGGCCCCACCGTTCAACCCGACCGACAAGACAACAACTGTGAGCGTGTGGCTGTTCGCCAGGGAAATCTTCTTCACGGCAGCACGTATTAATGACAACGCATTACGTGTCAACTTGGCTGTGTCGCTGCTGAGGGGACCGGCACTCGACTGGTGGCGCATGCATTTAGACGAGGGAGGAACCCCGGCAGGGAATCAACGGGCGGTAGATGGGGAGATGAGTTCATCAACCGTGAAGGCAGAACCAATCTTTGGAACAAAGCTTCGGATGTGGAGACAGTTGGGCTCTGTCCAAGAATACACGGCGTCGTTTCTGGCAATCTGCGACCAAATCGGAGGGCTTAGCGAAGACGAGCGCATCGATCGCTACGTGGGTGGTCTCAAGCCGGAGATTCAACAGGAGATCGTCTTGCGAGCCCCGATGACCTTCAACGAAATTGTTCGCATAGCAGACGCGATGGACGCACGACGTGGACTCGCGAGAGCGGGTTTCCGGGAGGGAAATCGCTTTCGAGGCCAGCCCCAACACACATCAATCAACGGCGTGGACGTGTTTGCAGCCCGAGTATTTTCGGGGACCTGCTTCCACTGCAACCAGCCGGGTCACATGGTGAGGGACTGCCCGCAGCTGAAGAAGAACTTACCTAACGACAAGAAGCAGTCTAGAAATGGAGATCGTCAGTAGCAGATGGGCCACCTACTGACTTGACTGGGTCGCCCAAACGCCAACACCCCCACCAGGTTATAGTGCCGATTTGGGCTATCAACCATTCCTAGCTGAATAAGGGGGGGTGAACCGGTTGATCGCCCTGTGTTGGTTAAAGGGAGAGTTGGTGACACCCGCATAAAAATTTTCGTTGATGGCGGGGCGAGCCACAGTTTGATGGACGTGACGAAGGCGAAAAATTTGCAACTGCAGGTGGAGCGCTGCATGCTTGAAATCGACGCGAGATTGATCGACGGCACACCACTGGCGATTCGGGATCGGGTACCTCACGTGCGAGTAACATGCGGTGAAAATTTCAGTTTTACGACGAAGATGCTGGCGACAACTTTGGACGGCTGCGACATGCTGCTAGGACGCGATTGGCTGCGCGAATACAATCCGAGCATCGACTGGCGGACGGGCGATTGTCGCATCAAGTGGAGTGGCGAGTGGCGACGACTTCCCAAGTGGAGCTGTCAAGATTCAACCACATCGACGGTCAGCGCAGTGATGATCAAGCGAGCCATGATTCGAGGGGCGCAATTGTATGACGTCCGATGGATCGAATCAACGGTTGTCGACACGCCAACCGACATCGACAAACTCTGCGCAGCTGTCCCGAATGATTTGGCGAGGGTGATTCGAAAACACGCCGACTACCTACTCGAGAAAGGTTTCGTTCGCTGCAGCACGCCACCATTTGCAGCTCCGATACTGTTCACTCCGAAGAAACATGGCGGTCTACGAATGTGTATTGACTACCGCGCCTTAAACCGGGTTACCATCAAGTCCCGCTATCCTATCCCGCGTGCCGACGGACTCATCGACCAACTTCGCGGAGCAAAGTTCTTTTCGAAAATTGACCTGCGATGCGGTTACCACCAAATCAGCATGAACGAAGCTGACTGCTACAAGACGGCGTTTCAGACCCGGTACGGGAGTTAAGAGTAGACGGTTATGTCTTTTGGCTTAACAAACGCGCCTTTGACGTTCCAGTTGACCATGAACGAGGTTTTTCGGCCGCTGCTAGATAAATGCGCCATCGTGTACCTCGACGACATCCTGATCTACAGTACTACTCGGGAGCAACATTTGAGGGATTTGGAAGCAGTTTTCTCTCTCTTAGAACAGCATCGACTCATCACCAAGGGCTCTAAGTGCGAGTTTCTCTGACATGAACTGGAGTTTTTAGGCCACGTCATTTCCATCGACGGAGTTAAAATCGACCCCAAGAAGATTGCGACCATCCAAGACTGGAAGCCGCTGGCTAATCTCCGCGAACTTAAGAGTTTCCTGGGGTTTGTGAATTACGTTCATCGTTTCATTCCGAACATGGCGGGGGTAACTTCCCCTCTCACGGATCTTCTAAAGAAAGACACGTTTTACTGTATGAGTGGGGGGGAGAGCAGCAGGCTGCGTTCGAACAGCTTAAACTTTTCCTGGCTACACCTCCGGTTCTTCGGATTGCAGATCCTCACCGCCCGTTCGAGCTCATTACCGACGCTAACGATCTGGCTGTTGGTGCAGTACTGTTACAAGACTTCGGCGAATGTCTACAATCCATCGCTGCGAGTCACGAAAGCTGAACCCGGCCGCGCGAAATTATCATGTCCACGACAAGGGGTTACTCGCCATCGTTCACGCTTTCAAAGTCTGGCACTGCTACCTGACAGGCGCTGACGTGACAGTCCGAACATACCACAAATCGCTACAGTTCATCCGCGCCCAACCAACACTAAATCCCTGACAGATTCGCTGGCTCGATTACCTCATGTCCAACTTCCACTACAGAGTCACCTACAAACGGGGGGTTAGCAACATCGCCGACGCACGGACCCGCCCTTCAGTTCACACTGCCTCAGTCCTAATTACCCAAATAAATCCGCTGCTAACTGGCCTATTCATCCTCGGATACCGTACTGACCCATTCTTCACCACTAACAGTCATCCCTAACTGACGGTCAAGCAAGGGGCCTATCACCTAAAATCCGGTACCAATCGGATTTGGGTTCCCCCCTTCCGTACCTAACGCAAACTACTGATCTAAGAGGCACATGACTCGAACTTCTCGTGTCACTACGGCATCGACAAATCCGCCAAATTACTCAGCCGTGATTATTATTGGCCCGATTTGCCGACAGACGTGCAGCAGTACGTCAGTTCCTGCGCCATGTATCAACGTATGAAGTCTTCACGATTTCGATCCGCGGGATTGCTGCAGCCGCTCGAGCCACCCAGCCGACCCTGGCAACAGGTAACGATGGATTTCGTCACTGGCCTGCCAGCTGGTCCAAGTGGTAACGACGCGATTCTCGTCGTCATTGACCGGTTGACCAAGATGGCCCACTTCGCCGCCTGCAAGACAACGATTACTGCCGAGCAGACAGCAAAACTGCTCCTCACGAACATCGTTCGGCTACACGGCATCCCTTCGGCAATCATCAGCGATCGTGACCCACGGTTCACATCCAGCTTCTAGACAAAAATCTGGCAGCAGTACGGCACACGTCTACATCTGTCCACAGCGTACCATCCGCAATCGGACGGTCAGACTGAGCGCACCAATCAGACGATGGAGCAGCTAATTCGCACGACATGCACAGACCCGGCCCAATGGGAAGACTCCCTTCCCTTGATCGAGTTTGCGTACAACAATGCCCTATCGGCCACGACTACTCAGTCCCCATTCTTCCTCAATTACATGATAGATCCGACAACACCGCTATCGTCACCAATAGAAAACCCGGCACCAAGATCTCATCAGTTCGTCGAAAATATTTGACAGTCTCAGCAAAATGCAGCTGACACCATCCTCAAAGCCAACCAGAGGGATAAGCAGCAAGCTGACCGACGACGCCGAGACCTTACTCTTGCCCCTGGGCAATTGGTCCTGCTCGATACCAGAAATTTGGGAATTCCCCTCCCACATGAATTACGACCAAGATTTTGCGGCCCATTCCGCATCATCTGCATGGTGACACCAGTCACCGCCCAGCTGCAACTACCGGCCGACGGGCAAATTCATGATTTATTCCACGTCAGCCTCCTGCGATCGTTCCCGAGTACGACTAATCTTGACCGTCAACACATCAATCCAACGGTCAGCCCAGTACCTGAGCCAACGATCGAGCCATCCAAGATTCTCGCTCATCGCGTACGAGGCCATCGCGATACAGCAGCAATTGATTTCCTTGTACGATGGGTCGATCGCATGACTGACGACGATCTTTGGGTCCCCGCAGCTATGCTCGGCGAACACAAAGCCGCCCGGTACTATTTGCACCGACGACGTGTCCCGGATGTGTGTAGTCTCATCCCAGAAGGGGGGGTGGTGCAAGGAAATTCCCTTTTCCTTACCGGGCTCGACTACAGCACGTACGCCCTCGACTCTCGGAAGTCCAGGCTCGGCCAACTTCTTTGGTCCCAACCATTTCGCGAACCCAAACCTAGACGTGCAGCGCTTCCGTGGCTTTCGCCAACTAAATCGTCCCAACCTGTTCGCGTGGTACTCGGCTAGCTCTGTTCGCACCTATAAATGCATAGGCCCTGATTTGTATCGACACTCTTGAATCACGACTCCTTTATTACACTACCTGTTATTACTCTGATTAATTCATAAAATGCACCTTGAGATGGTTTTTTTTTTTTTTTGGTTGCGGAGCAACCTATTACGATCGATTTTGGCGAAAAAAAAAAATCCCACATATTTTGGGGAAAAAGAGACGTAACCAGGGAAATCGATGAAATGGCTCAATAATTTCCTATTGCAACTCGCACCGCACAGTACCACATGTTTCTGATCCAACTTGTTTCTGATCCCGGTTTGTGAACTCCATCTAATTCCAGTCAATCGTGAATTTTGTGTTCGATTGTATCACGTCATTAACAACGAATCCAATCGATTTATGCGCTGGAATTTACAAGTCACGGTCGATGATGATGAATCTATAATAAATGGATGATATTATGCGACACTGTAGAAAAACTCAAACTCTTGGCTACCGCTTCCCCAGCACTAGCATGGGGGGGAAGTTAGTAGGTATGATGTTTGAATCATCAACAGTGTCATGAAACAACACAATCTGTAAGGTCCAAAAAAGAAGCCAGCCCATCAAATCAAGTTCAAAAGACTGCACTCAAGGAGCGCGTCTGTGAACCGTTGCAATTTGATGGGTAAGGTTTCTCCATTTGAAAAACACAGACTTGCATTGATTTGGGATGATGGATGCATAAAATAATAGAGGCAAATGAGCAAATTTCTCAAAATCTGGCAACAAATATAGAATACCACAAAACCCCGCCAGTATTAGCTCACTAAACAGTCACATTTGCTCCCAAGTCTCCATTCAAGTCGCAAACATTTTTCAGTTACATTTGCCTCATGGTCGATCAATCTGCATTCATGTTTCCACCCCATACTACTGTTTACACCCTCCTTGCCACAACTGTTCTGCCACCTCCGTCTCACTATCATTAGACATGCAAAGCAAAACAAACATAAGTTAGTCAAGGAATGGGATTGTAGTGACAAAACTATGCTTCTCTTAAATACTTACAACATGCTTCCTTTTAGCAGGTGTGGATGGGGCTGCAGAAGATGTACTCATGCTGGTAGCTGGATCGGTTGTCTCTGGCATCTTAGTGATGTCAAGGACGGTTTTGAAGATGCGGTTTACGTCGAAATGGAAGTGTACCTAAAATAGTCATGAAACAAGTTGATGAGATAGGAAATTAAAGCCCATACGTATTTTATATTGCAGACACGCACCTTAGCTTTCCATTCACCGTGCAGTGCATCCAATGCTTTTTTACGCTCCTCCTCATTGAGTGCGAAGAAGGTAGTAATATGGAAGTCTGGGATTACGTTTGCTAGAACTTTTGGCTCCAGTTCGATGTTCTTGGACAGGTGCTTGTACGAGCCTGACAAAAAAGAACAAATAAGAAAAGAGAGAAGAATTGATCACTAAACATTCATTAGGCATATGGTATGGGCCAAATCACATGCAAGTTTTAACTTACTGCTCTCTTCCACAATGAGAGTTGCCGTGATGTTATCAATCGACAAGATTGATGTGGATCCGTGAGAAGAGCACATGTGCGCATTGTTGATGACAGAGGTAAACACAGGCATGCCACACAAAGCATTCCCATTACGTGCATTGCAAACAGGTCGACAGTTGTGTTGTGACTCGTTTAAAACCACTTTGAAGGTTGCAACTTTATCCGTCTTCGTTGTTGTCACAAGGGTCTCGATATGCGTCATTCTGCCAATGGAACAAAACCAGAATTAGATTGCAAGATCTGAATGTTGCACCTTTATACGACAGCATTGTACTTACAGTTCGACTTCTCCGAGATCTTGCACTTCATCCAGTGGAGCTGCATCCGTAATTGATGATGCTTGGCTGGAATCAAGGATGAGAACGCCTGATCGTGTTGTCGTCATGAATACACCAGACTTGAGGTAGACATCACTCAAGAAGAGAGGAACATAGGAGCTAGTGGGATGTGCGGATAAGTACTTGTCAAAGCATGTCTTAATCTCCACCCCTGCGTTGCCAAGGGAAGTTAGTGTACTCTTTTGTGATGAGTCGTAGATGAGAGCTACCAGCTTGCGTGCTCCATTCTTTGGATCGAGGGTTGCATCTTTCAAGTTAACTGCAATGCAAGGGATCTGGTGAAAACGTCGAGAGGACAATCATAAAAAAATAACATGTATGACGGACAAGCATTGCCGAACATGTACGGCAACATTACCAAAGTTAATATATGTATGAAGAAAATTAAAAAAAAAAAAAAAAAAAAAAAAAAAAAAAAAAACAACGCAAGGAGCGACTTAACAAACAAAGAAACCAAAGGAGTTTGAAGCATGGAAGAACGATGACCAGTGTATGGAAACAAGCAACAACTTCCATGATACTAACATGATACGTTTCAAGCACTTGCAAGAAACCATAGTAGCATAGGCAAAGGCGGTGATAAAAGCATGATCAATGTAGAGAAACCTATTACGATTGATTTTGTCGAAATTTTGGCGAAACTTACACGTTGATGGTCCTCCAGACAGTCGTAGAAGTTCTTGAGCAATGGAGTAGGAACATTGCCCACAACCAGCTTGTCGCACGCTGCTGCCTCCACCATGTATGAGCATCGATGAATCCAGTTGAACTGCATCTGAAGCCCTCCAATGTGTTTCCTGAATATTCACAAGGAATTACACGATTATGACATCAAGATGAGCATAACTCAAACAACGTACCAGTCAGCTATCCCTCGTGAAGCATCGAAACGGTGCACCTGATAAATCTTTCCAATAGAAAGATTCAGCAAGAAGTCATTGATAGCTGCCGCATCACACCGACCAGGCCCCGAAGACTCCGCCCAAAGAAGAAGCTCTGCTGTGTTGAACTCGACATCGAACATGAGAACTTTTCCCGGGGATGGTTGACTGTTTTTCTTCATGAATGCATTTCTTATGCTGATGACCATCATTTTCAGATGCATATCAAAGCACTTCTGTTCTGTCTTCACCCTTTGTTCAATGGATTTGAACTTAACCTCAATAGTAGCTTGTGGTGACAAACAACTCTTTATTAGTACGATATGAGAGATCTTACATTAATGACAGTCTTCAGTACTTGTAAAACTCACCCGTCCAAGGTTGTGCGGAAACGGCAAAGGGCATGTTCATTAGTGTACATGACAAGAAACACAAGGAGGGGTACGCAATCTCATATGATAAAATACGAATATCATGAACATGAAAAGCAATTATTGACCAACATTTTCAATATTTTTTTAGGATATCATTCATTGATGATGACATAGATAGGAAAGTGATCTGAGAAATAGGTTTCACCCACATAGATTTTAATTTGAGTTTTACAACAGTTTGCCCAAACATGATCTAGAAGAGTATTATTTACAGTAGTGGGTTCAATAACATACTGGGTAAAACCTCGAAGTGTAAATACCCTTTTATATCGACGTTGAGATGTACCATAGAGATCAATATTGAAATCTCCGACAAATATCATGCTCGTGCCAATATTATGGTCTATGCTGGATGAGATCATATCAACAAGAATGTCGTAGTTATGTTGGTTAGTAGGGTTTCGATAACAACAATTAATCATGAAGCTTTTGCCTTTGATTTCAAGTGAAAAGGACAAAAACTCGACTTTTGATAATTCACTATATTCTATTATTTTGATTGGTTTGCGATAATAAACCACAATTCCTCCAGTTTTACAATCGAAACGTAGTATTTTGAATGAATCTTGTGGAAGATTAGGAAGCACATCATTAGACGACAAATGTGTTTCGAAGAAAACCAAAAAATCAAACTTGTCTAACTGCGATAACTTAATATCATCGTAATGGCCTCGTAGACTTCTCACATTTTGGAAAAGGAATTTCATGTCAGAATTATGTGTCGAAATATCAGTAATTGGCATTGGAACAAGAGCGAGAGGCCTTTGTCGCAAACGACTCATTTAGTCAACGACACGAGAATCGGTCTTAATGCATGCGTTTGAAAAGTTTTTAAGAAAAAGAGGGTGGGGACTGCGAAAACGACTTAAAGCGACATATGCACCTTGAGCAAATACCTTTTTCTCAAAGTGTATCACCCCACTCTCAAACGTAGCACCTTGGCTACGATGAAAAGTAATTGCATTGCTTGGTCGTAGTGGAAATTGCATTCGAGAAATAGTATCGTATCGTGAATTAACAGAAAACGTTCTTTCAGTTCGTTGTAGAGGGGTCCAATTGATATTCACCTGCGAAAATTTTGAAGCCAATGACTTGGACTTCAAACGCAAATTGTGTCCGACGTATTCGTCATCAAACTGGACCCAAATAATTTCTACAACGCTATTATTGCTTAGAGTGAAATGTGTTACAATCCCAGGTGTGCCATTGGCAAGACCATCTGACGTATCAAGATTGCAAACTACATGAACGCGAGAACCTATGAACAACTCGAGCTTGGGTAACAACCCATGTGATGCACTAGGTGAAAAAGTTGGTGGTGTAATTGGTTTGTCCTTTCTAGATTGATCTTTTCCAAAAAGGGCACAATCTAATGCCAAAATTGTGTATTTCTCTTGCAAAGAAAAAAGAAACACATTGTGGTTGTATGAATCAATTGCTTTATTTGTGCAACACAGGTGTTGCAGATTCGTTTTCGTTGCTGGAATATCAGTTTCCCGTCTACTCAAGAATTCTATGTCGCTGAGTGTTTGCTTGCCTTCACGCAAACGATTCAGTAATTCTGCAAACTTGACTTCCTCACGTTGTCTCATGATTGTGATGAGCTCCACAATTCTCACGCGCCTCCAGATATCTAGATCATTTGATGGTAAAGAAATCGATCTCTGAAACAATGACTGTCACGTACCGGAGGTAATTGGAAAAAATCCCCAACAAAAATCATATGCAAACCACCGAAAGCGAGATTTGCATTGTTTGTTATCTCACGAAGTCTAAAATCCATCCATTCAAAGGTATTTCTACCAACCATTGATATTTCATCGACAATTACAACTTTAACGTTTCCCAGACGAGACCTTAAAGTGTTAAGCTTGTCTGAGGACAACTTTTTTATTCGACGATTCTGCACCACCGGAATCATTAAAGCACTATGTATTGTATAGCCCCTTATTTGAAAGGCGGCCACTCCAGAGGGAGCAACGTTTAAAACTTTAATAGTATCAAAGTTCATGCCGAGTTGAGCATGAAAAATGCTCGATCGTGTACACTTTTGATTAAGACTGATTTGCCAACGCCAGCCCCACCACTTATCAACATGCATAGTGGACCATACTCAAACGACCTACGAACACCGCGTACGATGTGATCTGCAATTGCAATTTGTTCAGCATTTAACATGCGTTCCAATTGCAAATACTCGTGCTCGTTTGTCGGTATCGAACGAAAAATATCTGTCGATCGAACGGAACCTGCAATACCAAGTTCCATACCAATATCCACATGTTCGGAAGGTTGTGGACTATCGCTATGCGCATCACATTCTTCAACAGTATCCGTATTCATGGCTACTTCAAACACACGTGCCCATGTCTCACCGTTAGTGGAATACTCTTTCCTTTTAAGGGTAATAATCTCTTTGTAGTCGAAGAATGTTTGAGCAACTTGGTACGAATCGTCGATTTCTTGACGGAATGGAACGAACAGTAAAACTTGCTCACGCATATAGTTTTCCTTGTCAATGTCGTCGTGGAAGTTGACATAACGGATGATCTTTCTCTTTAGTCTTTTGCGATAAAAACGTTTTGTTGGAGAAAGATCGGGACCTATAGAACTTTTGTGCTTACTTGCAAGCTCAAATTCCGAAGCAAAGTCGGCAAGACATACCGCTTCCATGGCTAATGGTCGACTTAAATATCGATCTAATAATGCATATGGAGTAAAAATATTGGTGGAGTCTGGATCCAAGCTTTTTAGTTCAGACTTGGACTTCAGCATTAATAAGCGTTTACGCGAATGATTTGTATTTATGAATACTACACCACAGCTCAAATTTTTTGTACGGAATACTGAGAATTAAATAAATGGCCTCTTGTGCACTTATTTCCTGGGTATTGAGTATAAAATTCCCGATGTCACGAAGAACGTGTAAGACGCCGGTACCTTGAATAGCACATATATGACAAAATCCCTTTCCCCCATTTTGTCATATATGCAGTAATATATGTTGCTACACTATATGGATCGATACATAACTGAATGTCCATATTCCCTCGCCAGACGGATAAGATTGTTTTGTTGAAATTGTTAACAGAACAATCTCTCACTTCTCTTGCATGAAACAAAGTACGCTTTTTTAAGCCAACACGCAAACAACTAATATACTCGACATATGTAAGACGTACCGTGTCCAAAAACGATGAAAATGACAACCCGCATGTCTCAATCAAATGATTTTTCCCAATGGTATCAAGAAACACATCCACAATTTTTTTATCCGATCTATATTTCTCGAGTTCCGTTTCGGTAGAGTCTGTATCGAAAGGCATTAAAACCAATGTTTTTGGGATAGGATATTTGGGAATCCCAAATCGGCATTTTTGTACAATTCCGCGTTTTTTCATTCGACACGTTCGTGTGTGACAGTGGGTTTGCACCTTCAAAAGGTCTTTGGTTACCGAATCCATAACAAGATCTTGCCCATGACAAGAGATATGTTGATCAACAAATGCCAATATATTCTCGAGTGGGATAGCTGTATCGCATGCCAAAAACTCACTCCATATGAGGGAGTGGGAATGAGGGGCACCACGATGTTGAAACTCGTCAAGGACAAAGTAATCTACGACAGTACCCAAGACACCGGTTTTGTTTGACAATATCTCTCGAAAAAATGAATTTTTCCGTTCAACATAGTAAAGCGCACTGATGACTGGATATGTACGTACAAGCAAAGCGATTGTCTCAAAGTCCAGAGAAGGGACAATAGAGACGTTTGTAAGGTTGGCAAGATTGCCTGCGTTGATATTATGCTCGAACAAAATAATGTGAAGGTCCGTCCATTTCGTGTCAGCCATAGAAATCGTCAAGAAAAAGGTCGGAGGACCAAGTTGTCGTATCATTGCAAACAAATCGCGTCTGCAATTTTCGAGATAATGTGGAGACATTCGAAGACTTTTGAAATCATTTAATATGATATCTTTTTTTTTGCAGTACCTTGCGTGTCTCAGTATTCAGAAGATCTTTTGCTGGAAAGTCGCTAATATGTTCCAACATTTCTTGTCACACACGCGTCCCTATCACATTGTCCATCTGGATCAATTCTAGTTTGAACAACTTGAAGAAAATATTTTGGGGACAGGTAGAGAAACGCCCATCCTTATTGAGAAGCTCCCACTTCGCGATATCGCGATAGCTTAAAGAGGAAGTGTCAACCCCGGATAGGCGCCCTTCGCCGCAGAAAAGTGTCGGAAATGCCAACTCTTCAACATGTTTGTCCATTAAAATAGGTATTGGTTTGGCCCCTTCATCAGGAGCCATTTCCACAATGTGCTGCTCCAAGTTTTGAAAAAGGGGCTCATTGCATATGATAGTATCAGTAATGCCTACATTGAGATCATCTTCATCAATGTCCATCTCCACTTCATCATCGGATGTCTCAGTTCTAGGTTGCTGTTGTTGAGAAGAAAATTCAGCACTGTTTTTTTCGTGCGAAATAAATTCGTCGTGAAGCCTAATATCTTCAAGCTCTTGTTGCAAATCATGCAACCTTTCTGAATCTAACTGTACACCAAATTGCATGAAAAGATCCTTCTTCTCTAAAAATGAAAGGGCACGGGAAATTTTAGCGGGCCTAACGTTTTCATCGTACACGTTATGGATATTATTAATTCTCCGTTTAAAACGAACACGCACGGTGTGAGTTTCTTGAGGCAACCTTGGCAATGCTGTAACCATGTCAATGACTTTTACTGGAACGTTAACAATCCCTCCTCGTATCTTGTACTGTTTTCCCACGTGAGCTTGTGTGATACTTGAAAAGACAATTCTCGGTGAAATTAAACGTTCCTCCAAGTCTGTCAATCCTTTTAATTCGATTGGCCGTGTTGGTAAAAGGGCACCACCCATTCTAGACAATATCGGTATCTTATCACAAAACAAATATGTTTTACAGCTGCCACATGTATTTTGGAAATGCTTTACTTTGTATTTTTGTCAATAAACGCTTAAAGTGCAATCAATCACAATTGTCACACGCCATAATAGGACCTTCTTTTGAGGCTTCTTGAAAACGTCTAATCGCTTCTTCCATAACCTTGGACTATTTCGCCGTCTCGTCATATCATTCTTCAACGTTAGCGAAAAGACCTTCCAAGTGTTCATCATGTATAAACTTGCCATCCTTATAGTATTCATCCACATTGAAAGGCAATGCTCTAGAGCATGCCGGCCCAAAAATCATACGTAACAAATATTGTCTAGCATGAGCAGCAGATTCCTCAGATTCCCATTGCTCATACATATAGTTTACGCCGTGCACCATTAACCGGAAACCAATTTTTTCAACACCTTGATATACACCAACAAACTTCTCCCTTATGACTTCTGAAGAAGGTTCAGCGATCTTGAAAATGCTATCGAAAAAAAGGAATAGATGAAACGTTCCCATTCGTCGTGAAATATTTTTGATCGAATGGTAAATTTCCGTTCGACTTACAACCGCGATATTTTAAAATTACGTATTGTCGTGCCCACGCAGCACGACGAGCTGTAGAGAATCCTCCTACAACCATCTTCTCCCCCTTTATCATCAATCTTACAGCAAAATGAGATCCTCGTTTCACAACGCCCATTAAATTGGCAGTGCTAGATGGTATTTCTGGGATAGAAAAATGTATATCCCCGTTGGGATCTATTTTTCCATCGCGTACACAAAATTCTGATATGTCATGTTTGGCGCCATTATAGTGTCGACTCATGTTCTGTCCCTGATCCAAACAGGTCCCAAGCACGTCAAGGCCTGTAGGAGCAACGGGACATTGGCCCACAGTAATGGTTACATCATTGTTATTTTCACTTTCATGCGTAGTTGGTGTCGTATTGTAGTATGAAAATCTTATCCCAAATATCTCTCTATCATTACACTCTCTTCAAGAAGAGTGTAATGATCGTTTGATAAGAGCAAATGGATATGGTTTCCATTGTTGATGAACTCTATATCTTCGTACCGTGCCCACTCTCTAGTATTCAACCATATGATCACTGTTGTTCTCTTTAATTTACAAAACGCCTTGATTTCGCAGGCCGAACCCCATGTGGAAGGGCGCCTTATATACTCGATATATCTTCGCAATGAAGATAACGAGCTATGGTGGCACGTTTGTACCATAGTTTCAAACCTTAACCAGTTCAATGAAATGTGTTGTATGAGTTCATCTTTCAGAGATCCACAATGCTCTTCATTATTCGAAATAGCTAAAGATAGGCATCTATACAAACACGCCCCATCCCCATCCACCAACCTTCTATTAAACATATATTCCCGTCTTAACTGACCATCCATGGAAGTCCCCGTGAAGATTTTTTGGGATGAAAAGTCCATCTCCAAAGCTGACCTCACCGAGCGCCTCAATAGGAAATTGCCTGCAAAATATCAAAACGACTTGTCAATTTCCAATTATTGAAGTCAGTATTGAACAAGTTTCTGTTATAGTCACAATAGGCTCAGATGTGCCTATAATGAGAGATAGAGAGCACAGACGGCTACAAATATTGATAACGATCTGCTCGCTGACTTAAATGGTGATCTGTAAATTGGATCTGGAGAACGTTGCTGTCGTCTATCAGCAGCAAGTTGAATCATGAAATTCCATGAAGATTTGACGACGCTATGGCGGTTTGACTGGTAGGAGGTACAGCAGCCACTATAGTCTTAGGAGTACAAAAAACTTAGGAAGAAGAATTCGAGAGGGAGATGGTTCCCAGCCTCTACATACCCCAAGAGCCGAGGTCCAGGTTGGTGGTACACCACCACAGAGTCCCCAACCACGAAGAGTCTCGAAACCAACCCTCCAAGGGGCTACACCAAGTGAAATATAACACTACACGAAGTAGCGTTACTATTTCACTATTTAATATTTATCTGCGTCCCTTGGGCTTGAAATCTTGAGCTCTTGGTCTTGGAAATGCAAGATACATTCTTCTTGAGTTGATGGGGGCTTGCTGCACACACCTGCGACACGATGAACACTTCACACTCGACAATATAGAAAAAACACATGCGACACACAAATGACGACTTGACATGCGAGTTGTAAAAACTCGCTAATGTCTTGACCGACACAAACCACAAAGTGATACACCATTTAAACACACACACAAGTACTGGATAGAAATGACATAGACTCACAATTCATTCCATGCCATGCATGCACACACACAAACAAGGACGACAAGCCGAGTGCAAGCCATAGGGTTGCACCAACAAACTCCCCCTCGGATTGTTGGCCTTAGAATCAGCTCCGCTTAGTTCAGAGCCATCCCAGCAAGCTTGCAACACTTCCAATGCTGCTGCTCAACCAGCCTCTTGGTCATCATATCAGCTGGCTGCGCCGTCGTCTTCACGTAGTGCAACTCCACTTCACCCGCGGTTACCATGCTCCTCACCCAATGCCACTTCACCTTCATGTGCTTGGTAAGGCCATGAAGAACGGGGTTCTTTGCCAATGCAATAGCACCCTGGCTATCACAGTAGAGTGGGGTAGGTCCTTGCTGCTCCTCCCCCAATTCAGCTAGCAAACGCCGCTGCCACACAACCTCTCTTATGGCACGGAAGATTGCCATGTACTCGGACTCCACCGAGCTCAATGCTTGGTCCACTTGTTTCTTGCTCTCCCAAGCTGTTGGTCCTCCACCAACACAGCAGATGAAGCCTCCCACACTTGTCATGTCCTCTGGTTCTGATGCCCAAGATGCATCAGAGAAGGCGGTGAGAAAGAGCCTCCCGGGTTCGACTCCATCCGCACCCTTTTGACGCCTTTGTGCCGCCGCGGAGTATTGCAGTCCAACAATTGCTGTTTGGCCAAGGTACTTGGCCACCCTCTCTCCAGCAGCTACCTGCTCTTCATTAGGGCATTGGACAACCCTAGCCAGCTGCCTGGTAGCAAAGGCTGCATCCGGCCTTGTGTGAACGGCCACATACATGAGGTTGCCCACCAAGGAGTGAAAACGCCGCCTCTCCTCTTCACCAACACTTTCCTCCGCTGGTCCTTTCACACACTTGAACCCTGAGGGAAGAGGAGTAGCCACATGACCTTCAATCTTCCCAAAGTTTGCAGCCAAGGCCTCCAAGTACTTCTTTTGATGCACTCGCATCCACCGCTTCTCCACATCTCGCTCAGTGTGAAGCCCAAGGTAGTAGTTGACGTCACCAAGGGTCTTGCACTTGAACTTGTCTTGAAGCTTCAGCATCACATCCTTCACAAGGTCAGAGGAGGGTGAGAATATGAGGATGTCATCCACATAAACCACCATGAAGCTCCTCTGCTCCCCCTCGCCAAGCATGAACAAGGATTGATCGGCCGTTGAGGGAGTGAAGCCGATCGCCTCCAAGACTTCCCGCAGCTTGATGTACCATTGCCTAGGGGCTTGCTTGAGGCCATAGAGTGCTTTCTTTAGCTTCCACACTCTGCCACTCCCATCATTGTACCCCTCTGGCTGCTCCATGAAGGTCTCTTCCTCCAAAACGCCGTTGAGGAAGGCCGTTACTATATCCATTTGCTTCACCACCCATCCTTTGATGGCCGCCGCGGCGAAGAGGGTTCGAAGGGTTGTACCCTTCACCACAGGGGCATACACTTCATTGTAGTCCTTCTTCTCTTGCTGCTGATACCCCTTGGCTACAAGTCTGCTCTTGTAGCGCTCGATGTTGCCGTCGGCGTCGGTCTTGCGCTTGAAGAGCCACTTGGAAGAGATCGCCTTCCGCCCCGGAGGTAGGTTCACAAAGTCAAATGTGTCGTTCTCTATGATGCTCCCCATTTCTTCATCTGAGGCCTTCTTCCACTCCTTCCCATTGGGGCCCTCCCAAGCCTCCTTGGGATTTGTAGGCTCCCCCGGCATCTCCACCGGAGAGAAGAAGGCAAAGGCGCACTCCTCGCTTTCATCTTCCGCATCATCGCCTAGCATGAGAGCCGAACCGGTCAAGGTTGAGTTGGCTGGTCCTCCAAGTCGGTCATAGCTCAACCTATTAGGGGGCTGAGTCCTCCTTCTCCCCCTTCCTTCCTCCTCTGCTGTAGGGACTTGAATGCTCTCATGGCGTTGCAGTAAATCTGGTCGGTTCCCACGAGCACTTGTAGCACGAGGCGGAAGTGACGGTGCACGCTCATCATCTTGCTGCACCTCCTCCTCCTCCTCATCCCCATTCATTTGAGGAGATTGTCTCATGATTGTGCTGCTGCTACTCAGCTCCAAGGGCAGCTCCACATGCTCCAAGCCGGTACTCTTCACCTCTCCAAGCCGCATACCAATCTTCGCTTGATTCTCCGCCTTCCACTCCTTGTACGGTAAGTTCTCCATGAACTTGCAATCTCTGCTCACCAGGAACTTCTTGGTAAATGGGTCCCGAAGAAGCCATCCCTTGCTGTTTTGAGCCATGCCCAGGTGCACGGCCAATGTTGCCTTGGGATCAAGCTTGTTGTGCCGAAGTTCCTTAGGCACAAGTGCCATGCACATGCACCCGAACACCCGAAGCATATCCACCTTCGGCTTCCTTCCAATCCATTCCACATAGGGCACGCATTTGTCTTTTCCCACATGATTCAAGGCTCTGTTCTTGGCCACACAAGCATGCCGCACCGCATCCGGCCAAAAATAATTGGGTAGACCGGCTTCAATGAGAAGTCCCCGAGCTGTCTCCGTGAGTGTCCGATTCGCACGCTCGGCGATGCCGTTCATTGCAGGAGAGCAGGGCATGGTGAGAAAGTGCCATATGCCCTGCTTCTTCAGCCAAGTTGAGAAATCCTTGCTCAGGAACTCTCCCCCACGTTCAGTGCGAATTGGCTTCACAAGCCGGTCTTGTTGCCGCTCCACCATCGGCAACCAATCGGTCTTCACCGTTTCAGATACGTCACTCTTCTTGGGCAGCACATACACCCAAGTCATGCGAGTGTAGACGTCCACAATGGTGAGGAAGTTCTCTGCTCCAGCAGCTCCAAGCTTCAAGGGGCCCACCACATCCATCACCACCTCATCAAGTGGTGCCTTCGCCGTTGTCTCCGAGCTATGGAACGGGTAGCGGGTGAACTTGGCTTGCATGCATGTTGGACAGCCAAGCACCTCATTGGGCTCCCCCTTGACACGTATCCCACTGACCATCTCTTGCTTAACTATCTGCTGCAAAATGGGCAATGTCACATGCCCCATTCGCCGATGCAAGGTCAGCCAATCACACTCTCCCGTAGCGGAAGTCGGGTTGGAGAAAGCGGCACTCGCAATCGTGCCCCACAAGCTCTCTCCATTCTCCTTCGCCGCTGCTGCTTTGCTGATCTTAGGCTTCTCCTCCTCATTTCCACCACCTTTGGCTGCTGCACCACTCTCCTTGGGTTCACACGCCTTGCTGGTCTCTCCAAGGTTGCACTCCTTCGAGTCACTCTTGGTGTCACTTTGTTTTCCGTGATCACCGCCACCTACCGCTTCACTCTTGGTGCTGACGCTTGCTGCCACTTGCCTCCCCTTAGGCATGGGGACCACTGGGATTTGCCACATCTTATTGTAGATGTCCCTGTCCTCATGAAGGTCCCAAAGCTTCCGCTCACCAAGCCTCGCGGTATATGTTTTGGAGCCCTTGGAGGATGTGTCCATGCCGGCCTTTTGCAAACGCCGAACAGAGATCAGGTTGGCTGCTAGGTTGGGCACCCAAAGCACGTTCTTGAGGCCCACCATCTTCCCATCAGCACCCTTGAACATGGCCTTGCCCATGCCTTTCACCTCTGCTCGCTGCCCCAAAGCCGATGTAACATGCTTGAAAGGCGACGGTTCGAGTTCGGTGAGCAAGTCCGCACGAGGTGTCATGCTATAAGTGGCGCCGCTATCGATCACCCAACAGTCCAGAGAGTGAAGGGTGACCTTTCCCACCGTAGCTGGCTCCTCAAAGCCATCCACACCTCCTGCTGCAGCTGCCGCTTGCGTGGAGACAAAGAATAATTGGCCCGGGTATTGATCTTCACTCGAGTCCTTGTCGTAGTCTCCACCTTTCATGCTTGCCGCTTCGCCTCCACGGCCACCACGGCCTCCACGACCTCTGCCTCTTCCTCCCCTTGCTCCTCTGCCCTCTTGGACTTGAGAAGGGGTCCATCCATCAGGCAATCTGAAGCAATCTCTCCACATGTGGCCGGTCTTGTGACAAAAGTGGCATTCGCCATCAAATCGACCGCGCCCACGCCCGTAGTCATTGTTGTTGTTGCTGCCATATCCTCCATTACCACAGCCTCCACTGAAGTTACTGCTGCCAAATCTGCCTCCTCGCCCTCTGCCCCTTCCACGGCCGTGCCCACGGCCCATGCTTGCAACTCCTGCACCATCGGGACCCGCCAATTCGCGACGGCGGAAATCTTCTTGTAAGATTTCCCGCTTCACATCTTCGAGTGAGAGACGGGGCAGATCTCGATTTAGGTTGATGATGAGCGAGGACCATGAGTCCGGAAGTAAGGCCAGCAGCTTGGTCTTCTTTTAAAGGTCACTGTAGTTCAGGTCAGCTCCTTCGAGCCGTGTCAACAAGTCGAAGAATTTCTGCACTCCTTCCTCCACCGGTTCGCCTTCGTCAATTCGAAGTGCCGCCATTTGCCGCTCCAAAACCACAGCCACCGCCGCTGTTGCAGGAGCGTGTACACCCTTGAGAGCATCCCATGCCTTTGGTCCCTTTGCTGGTTCATGCTGAAAAGGCTTGATGTGACGGATTTGGCTGCTCCCCAACGCTTGCCCAAGTAGAAGGTAGCCTTGTGCGCTCTTCCGCACCCACGGGCTCTTCTCCGGGTCGTTCTCGGGGCGCTTCTCAGTTCCTTCCATCACCTCCAGCAGATCATAGTGGTCAAAGATGTTCTTCATCTTGAAAGACCACTCAGCAAAGTTGTCACCATTGAACTTGTCAAGGCCAAACACTCTAGGCTCATCCCTAGAGGGTCCAAGGCTAGGTTGCACCGGAGCAACGGGTGCATCTTGGTGTTGACCTTGTCCTTGGGCGTCTTCTCTGCCTCCAGCACCTCTTCCACCCCCTTCCTCAGGCCTCGGCATGGTCGAGACAGCTCCAAGGGGCTCTGATACCACTTGTTATAGTCACAATAGGCTCAGATGTGCCTATAATGAGAGATAGAGAGCACAGTCGGATTTCCGTCAGACGGCTTCAAATATTAATAACGATCTGCTCGCTGACTTAAATGGTGATCTGTAAATTGGATCTGGAGAAAATTGCTGTCGTCTATCAGCAGCAAGTTGAATCATGAAATTCCCTGAAGATTTGACGACGCTATGGCGGTTTGACTGGTAGGAGGTACAGCAGCCACTATAGTCTTAGGAGTACAAAAAACTTAGGAAGAAGAATTCGAGAGGGAGATGGTTCCCAGCCTCTACATACCCCAAGAGCTGAGGTCCAGGTTGGTGGTACACCACCACAGAGTCCCCAACCACGAAGAGTCTCGAAACCAACCCTCCAAGGGGCTACACCAAGTGAAGTATAACACTACACGAAGTAGCGTTACTATTTTCACTATTTAATATTTATCTGTGTCCCTTGGGCTTGAAATCTTGAGCTCTTGGTCTTGGAAATGCAAGATACATTCTTCTTGACTTGATGGGGGCTTGCTGCACACACCTGCGTCACGATGGACACTTCACACTCGACAAAATAGAAAAAACACATGCGACACACAAATAACGACTTGACAGGCGAATTGTAAAAACTCGCTAATGTCTTGACCGACACAAACCACATTGTGATACACCATTCAAACACACACACAAGCACTGGATAGAAATGACATAGACTCACAATTCATTCCATGCCATGCATGCACACACACAAACAAGGACGACAAGCCGAGTGCAAGCCATAGGGTTGCACCTACGGTTTCACCAATAAGAACTCCCATATCTAATACATCAAGAACTCCAACTCCATATACAATAAAATCAACCTTACAATAATATGCCTCTTACTTATCAGCACTCTTTCCATTCTTACCAAGAAATTGACACAACAAAATTGAACTTCCCCCTTTGCGTCTGCTGAAAAGGCTTATGGTAGAAATTGAACCTAGTTGCCTACAATACGAAACAGATGAATACAACTGCGTGAAGCACCTCACTTGATCTGGACGATCTGCAATCTCAAGAATGTGAAACCATTAAGTAAATACTTCAAGAGTTACAGAAGAAGTCAATGCAAGAAATTGAATCCAGGTGCTCATAGTGCAAGAGCTGACGAATATGACTACAAACAACGAAAACATTGAGTACATAATTCAACAGTCACGGAAAAAATTTAGAGGTAAGAATTGAAACCGGATACTCATAGACAAAACACTAATGAATACCAGTACGTGAAGCACCACAAATAAGATTGACAATCTGCAATATACAAGCAAAAAAACCTTGAGTACATACTTCAAGATTCACGAAAAAATGTTGGTTAGAAATGAACATAGATACTCACACACAAAACACTGACAAATACGACTGCGTGAAGCACCACAGACGGGCTTGACAACCTGCAATATACAAACAAAGAAAACATTGAGTACATACTTCGAGAGTCACGGAAAAATGTTAGAGGTAAGAATTGAACCCGGATACTCACAGACAAAACACTTACAAATGCAACTGCGTGAAGCACCTCAAACGAGCTTTACTTCCTGCAATAGACAAACAAATGAACATTGAGTACATACTTTCAGCATCACTGAGAAATGTAAAAATTGAACTCGGATACTCACAACCGAAACTCTGACGAATACCACTGCGTGAAGCACCACAGAGGGGCTTGAAAACCTATATCCAAACAAAAAAAACATTGAGTACATAATCGACAGTCACGGTAAAATAATAGTCAAGGTAAGAATTGAACATACTCACCGACGAAACACTACAAATAGGACTGCGTGAAGCACCACAGACAGGCTCGACAATCTGCAATATACAAACAAAGAAAACATTGAGTACAAACTTCAAGAGTCACGGGAAAAAGTTAGAGGTAAGAATTGAACCCCTATACATAAAGACAAAACACTGGCGAAGGACTACGTAACACCACAGATATGCTCGACAACTTGCAATATACAAACTTAAAGAACATACAGAACATAGTTCAAGAATCACAGAAAAAACTGTTAAAGGTAAGAATTGAACTTGTATACTCATAGACAAATCCCTGCCGAAGACGATTGCATGAAGCATGACAGATTGGTATGACAACCTGCAATATACAAATAAAGAAAACATTGAGTACATACTTCAAGAATCACGGAAAAAATGTTTATGGCAAGAATTGAACCAAGATACTCACAAACAAAGCGAGGCAATAACAACTACGTAAAGCATCACAAGTCAGACCGACAATCTGCAATATACAAACACAAAAATGCTACAATCAAGAATTGAAACCTTAAACTCACAGACAGAACTTTAGCTGATATGACTGGCGAAGCACCACAAATTAGCTCGACAATCTGCAATATACAAACAAAGAAAACATTCAGTACAAACTTCGAGTCAAGGAAAAATACCAAGTAAGAATTGAACCCAGATACTCACAATCTAAACTGTTCTGATCACAATTGCATATGGCACCACTAAGTGACTTGACCACCTGAAATTCACAAACACTGAAATAATAAATACATACTTCAAGAGTCACGGAAAGAATGTTTATGGTAAGAATTGAACCTGGACACTCATAGACTAAACTGTACTAGTAATGACTACATAAAGCACCACTCACGATAACTTGCAATATACAAACACAGATATGATAAAGTTCATACTTCAAGAGTCACGGAAAATGTTTAAAGTAAGAATTGAACCCAGATAGGCACAGACAAAACTTCACTGATAACAACTGCGTTAAGCACAACAAATTGACTTGACTGCTTGCAGTATATGAGCGGAGAAATGATTAAGTACATACTTTATGAGTCACAGAAAAATATTTCTGGTAAGAATTGGACCAGATACTCACAGACTAAACTGTACTGATAACGACTGCGTAAAGCACCACTAAGTGACTCGACAACCTGCAATGTACAAACACAGAATTTAAGTACCTGCTTCAAGGGTCATGGAAAAATATTTCTGGTAAGAATTGGACCAGATACTCATAGACTAAACTGTACTGATAACGAGTGCGTAAAGCACCACTAAGTGACTCGACAACCTGCAATGTACAAACACAGAATTTATCAAGTACCTGCTTCAAGGGTTAGGGAAAAATGTTGAAGGTAAGAATTGAACCCAGATCCTCACAGGCAAAATTGTATTAATGACGACTGCATAAAGCACCATCAAATTGGCTAGACAATCTGCAATATACAAACAGAGCCATGATTAAGCACATACTTCAAGAGTTACAGAAAAATGCTTAAGGTAAGAATTGAACCCAAATACTCACAGACTAAACTGTATTGATACAACTGCGTAAAGTACCACAAATCAATTTCGGCAACCTGCAATATACAAACACAGAAATGATTCAGTACATTCTTCAAGAGTCACAGAAAAATGTTTCTGGTAAGAATCAAACCCAAATACTCACAGACTAATCTGTACTGATAACGCCTCCGTAAAGCGCCACACACGATCACCTGCAATATACAAAGACAAAAACAATTAAGTACACTCTTCAAGAGTCACAGAAAGTGATCCTGGTAAGTATTGAACCCAAATACTCACAATGTAAGCTACATTGATAACACCTGTGTAATGTACTATGTCAACCTGCAATAAACAATGTTAAAAATTACTCAAAACATCTTCAAGAGTCACAGAAACATGTTTCTGGAAAGAATCGAACCAAAATACTCATAGACTAAACTGTACTAGTAACGACTGTGTAAAGCACAACATGATGATCTACAATATACAAAAAAAAAAAAAAAAAAAGTACACTCTTCAAAAGTCACAGAAAAAATGTTTCTGCTAAGAATCCAACCCAGATTCTCACAGACAGAACTGTACTGATAACAACTGCGTAAAGAACCACAAAGTAACTTGTCAACCTGCAATATAGAAACACAGAAATGATTAAGTACATACTTCAAGAGTCTCAAAAAAATATTCATGGTAAGAATTGAACACAGATACTCACTGGCAAAACTGCACTGATAACGACTGCGAAAAGCACCACAAATCGATTTGGCAACCTGCATTATACAAAACAGAGAAATGAAAGTACCTACTTCAAGAGTCACGGAAAAATGCTACAGGTAAGAATCGAAAACCGTTACTCACAAACAGAACTCTAGCTAATACGACTGCGCGAAGCACCACAAATTAGGTCGACAATTTGCAATATACAAACAAAGAAAACATTCAGAACAAACTTCAAGGAAATATGCTAGATGGAAGAATTAAAACGTTACCTTCCATATTGACAACATACAACTGCGTGAATCGCCACAGAAAACCGCTGCCTACGTTTACACCAGGGCTGACGTTTCAAAAAAAACCACCCTGAGCTGTCGAATGGGGAAAATTTTTTACCCTGAGGGCCTAGTGTTGGTATTTTGACTTCCCTGATTTCTCAGTGTTCTGGAACTTACAACCCTGAAACCTCCAGGGTTGGCTTGCAACAATCAGGGTTGCATTGTACTTGGGAAAAAATCAACTAGGAATGTACAGCTACTAGTTAAGTAAAAGCACCACTACGCCACGCCAGTCTACAAGTCCTCTATCTAGTCTAGACTTCACAATATTCCATGCCACTAGCTACATTTGACTAAAATTCTGGGCCATCCATGTTCACTTCGTCTTCTGCGTCGTCATCGGACAGAAAGGGGTTGTCTTCCTCTTCAGGAGCCTCTCCCCCCACTGCCCCCACTCCCCCCTCCTCCTCTCCCTCATCCTCTGCCCAATCCCCCATGTAGTCGGGGACTGCCTCCTCCTCCACCCTCACTTCTGCCCCCTCAATCGCCTTCGCCTTACGCTTCCTCTCCGCTGCGGCAAACAGAACAGACTTAGCAGGGCGCCTCAGCTTCTCGCGCCAGCACCCAATGGCCTCGTCCCAGTCAGTCTCGTACTGCAGCAGGGAAATGACCATCAGCTCGCTGAGGCGCGCATTGCACAACGCGCCCCGCACCCATGACTTGATGACGTTCTGCCGCGAGAAGCCTCGTTCACACTCCACTGTGCTAAGCGGCAGGACAGCGCATGCCTGCCACAAGCGCATGAGGTTGGGCCAGCGCCTGCCAGAAGGGTTGGGGGAATAGAGTACATGGAACAAGACCAGTGCATTAGCAATGCTTGTCAACAATCGATAAACAACAACTGATAAAGGAAACAATGAAACCGCCCAAAAGGAAAATCAATAATCGTCCTTCGAGCAGCACTCTCTCACAAGGTCGACTCCGTCGAGCCGAGGTAGTTCGTCAGGCCTTGATGGAATCCTTCGTCGGCATGGTGGCTCAGCATCAGTGGCGCCCACGTGACCAGCTCCTTCTGCGCAGCTTGCAAGGAAAAGCCTGTCAGCCTGTTGTCGAACAAGGCACTGCAGCCATGTAGGTACTCCTTCAGCTTCTTCTCTCTCTGCTGCTTCATCCGGGGCCACTTCGACACGCGGAAGAGCTTCGTCGGGCCGAGATTGTTCAGGTCCAGCATCCTCGTCTTCAGGAAGCTTATCGTGTCCTTCGCGAATTGCGCGCAGAGCCGCTCGCAATCGGGGTACTTGCTGCGGAAGGCATGCCCGTCGATCGGCTTCTCGTGCATGGTGTAGGTGTGCGTGACTGGGTTGCCGTCCTTGTCGATGCCCCGCACCTTTACGCGTTTGCCCCCTCCGCGCCCGTAGACCGCCAAGAAAGCCGAAAGCCACGTGCCTTCGACACCCCCGCCGAACACCTCTCCGCACTCCAAGTAGCGGTGGCGGAGGTCCCCTGTCGCCTCGTCGATGTCCTTCGTCACTTCGGTGACATCGACCTGGTGGATGTGACAGACGACGGAGTGGAGTCAGAGGGTGATTCCAAACGTGCATGCATGGGACAAAAATTACATGCAGGGTGATAGAAGCTCACCTCCCTCTTCTGGAATTTGAGGTTGAGCTCATTCATCACTCCGAGGACGTCCGCCAGGAAAAAAAGACAAAACTGGAACTTGTAACAGATAACGACCTCATACAGCTCATGCCCGTACTCATAGAAGAGAATGATAGCGGCGCCGAGGACCTTACAAAGGCGCCTCACAGCCTCACCCCTTGAAAGCCAGCGCACGGTGTGAATTCCTTGCACTTCAAGGTTGGTGTTATGTATTGCCCGCTGCAGGTACTTGAAGCGTTGACTCCAGACACATGAACGTCCCAGAAGATCGGCCAGAGTCCGAATCACAAGGTCGACCATGTCGAAGTCTGGAGAAGCAGTGGCCGCGTCCTTCACCGCCAAGGCTTCCCTGCATGGTGCACACAAGGGAATTTTAGTCAAGCACTTGTAGGAAACCTAAGCGAGTGAAATGACAAGCGGTTAAACCTGTGGGCGATGCAGTGCGAAGAGACGAGATGGGGGATGTGCTCGCGAAGTCGGGCGACGAGACCGTTGTCTCGGCCGACCATGACAGAGGCGCCGTCGGTGCTCATGCCGGTGATTCGGGAGAGATCGATGCCAGTTGCTCGCAAGTGAGCCAGAAGAACGGCGAGGAGTGACGCGGCGTCGCACTTTTCGACGGTCAAGAGTGCAAAAAACTCAGTCACAACACGATGCGCCCGCAAGAAGGTCAGATAAACAATCAGATGTTTACCGCGAGTACGGTCAGTGCTCTCGTCGCAGCTGATGCCGAGGTAGGGTGAGGCGAGAATGTATTGCATTTGTCGGCGCTGCAGGTAGGTTGCCAGGCTGCTGACGAGCTGACAGAAGCCATACCTGTAGTAGCAGAAGTGACAACAAGGTGTTGGTTAGACCTTTTTGAAAAAAAAAGGACATGGTGTACTTCGAATAAGTGCATTACCTTGTCAGGTAGACTCCGTAAGACTGCAGCGGAATGTCCGGTGTCTCCTGCTCGGCCATGAAGCGGAGTAGCCTCGGGTACATGCTGATGGGTGCATCACACTTGCACAGGAAGTCGACGCAGCGTAGGAGCCTCATGACACGCTTCCCTTCGATGTCAATCCGCGCGTAATTCTCCATGCGCCTCTGGGTGCTGGCGATCTCTTCGGCGATCTCCATCTGACGCTTGACGGCTACTTCGTGGGCTGTCGTGTGTTCGTGGAACCGCATCGCTTGCGTCTGCAGGTCACGTGCCCCGTCGCGGCTGTTGGAGTACGGTGTTGTCTCTTTGCCGAAAGCCTTGCACACACTGCACTTCAAAGCAGGGTAACCATCTTTCGTTTTCGTTAGCAGAAGCCAAGGGAAAAAAGGAAGCCAGCTGGTCTTATACTTGTGCTCAGCCATGAGATACTTCTGCTCGATGAGTTCCTTCTTTGAGAGCTTCGGCGGCTCGGGTTCTGGAATACCAGGGGCCTGAGGTTCAGGTGACGAGCGAGGCGGCGACGGTCTATGTAGCTTCCCGCCGAGGACTATCGTGCTCTGGGTGTACTTCCCGACGCGTGCTTTCTTCCCAGATGAAATCGTCGACGCACACTCGACCGTGTAACGCACGGTCGTGGCTGTCTCGCAGTCTGGAACCAAAGGGCCCCGGCTAGATGAAGCGACAGCGGGCGGAGGTACATAGGGAGCGGCGGGAGTAGATACGGGTTGTGATGGTGTAAGGACTGCGGTGGGAGACCGCAAGATGTCTAGCGCGGATCTACGGACCTCCACGGGGCGGTCCCTACCTAGTTCAGAACTATCGTCGGCAGTGGGAGACTCACCAGAGTCTCCTACATCCGCCATGGCTAGAAGCGGCGGATATGCTGAAAATGAGAAATCAGCGCGACGAAACTAGAGGAGATTGAAGACTGGAGCATCTCGCAGCTGTGACGTGAAGAAATGAAAAAAACTGGGTTGGAGGAGGAGCTGGTGAAGAAGACGGGAAGAGGACCAAGAAGCCCCATCTCTCGATTTTCATGGATGGTGCATAACCCATCCAGGTTCCCGTATCGCCATGGCGATACCGTCAACGGCGAAACGCACCTGCGCTGGCATCGTCTGCACAGAGATGATTGGCGGGGGGATGTCATACAGAGGCTGACATTGCCGCGCTCATCATATTCTGTCCTCGTCTGCTGCGTGCTGAGTCACGAATGCCAGTTGACGGTTGCAAATGTTGCTGTAATGGCAGCATACAGCGTGTATACGGCGGGAATCTTGCCGAGTGCAGATTCCCCACGTGACGCATGCTGGGCGTGTTCAATGGACTAGGGCCCCGTCACGCGTAAGGGGGCCATTTCGAGGAAATTCAGGGTCCGCATGGATGTCGTATTCAGGGTTCGTACGCGTTACTCCCTGAAAACTCAGTGTTGGTATAACACAAACAGGCCCCCAAATTGGTTTTAGGCTTGTCTGATTCATCAGACTTGCCTGCCATCTCTTGGTATGGCCTTCAGAGTCGCCCCCTAAAAAAAGTCTGAAAAATCAGAGTAACAATAATTTATTTGTCTGATTAATCAGAGTTACCATTGTTTTTAACTCTGATTTCAAAGTGAGTGTTTTGCACGTTACTTTTCCATTCCCTTCCCAACCGCTGCCCTCATACTTCTTGCTTGAGGGGCTTTCTCTCGCGTGCGCTCCCTACCTTATCTGTGTTCTGGCGACGGTGCGGAATTTCGCGGCGCCCTAGGCCCGGCCCCGCGCTGGTGCGGGTTTGGTTGATCAGTGAGGCTCATGGCAAGGCTGTGCTGTACTGTACAGCGCTCTTGCCAGGCCTGACAGAAGATTTTTTTACTTTGATAATCTCCCAGACAGACTGACATACGATTTTAAAAAATTTAGGTGAGTCTTTCACGGGTTTCTATCCCCCCCCGTCCCTGTTCCGTGTCTAGTAATTTCGCGTGCCTGAGGTACGGCGACGATATCGGTTGGTGGAGAAACGGGATCGTGGCGAATCGCGAATGGGGGACGAAATCGAGGGATGGGGGCGGAAAAGAATTGGGGGGCGGGCAAATCAAAATTGCAGGGGAGGTAGGGAAATCGGGGCCATCCAGGTGGCTATTTCGTGAAGGGCCAATGGGTGCTCTCGCACACACAGCCCGCTGCACTGGCAAGCACACCTCTGCAAAATTTTCCAAGGGCCAATCGGCCCCTCACACCGCACGCATCACAAACTGGGAGGTGATTTTGGTGAAGGGCCAGTCAGCTCCCTCACACAGCCCCCAGTACACATCGGCCAGCGATTTTGGTGAAGGGCCAGTCAACTCCCTCACACAGCCCCCAATACGCATTGGCCGTTGATTTGGGTGAAGGGCCAATAACTGCCCTCACAAAGCCCTGTCAACTTATACGTTCCTGCCCTAACCGAAATTCTTGTTCAGATTTCCACACCCACAGCCTCTCTCCCCTCTATGGGCTCTCTCCACAACCACTCCTCTCCCCTCGACTCCTCTAGCTCTAAACGCGTACATAATCCGAGTAGATCATTACATTTTCTTCACCAGTTTCTTGCTCTGCAGTAGTTCCGCTCTCTCCATCACTCTCTCGTTTCGTAGTCCTGAGCTCACGCGTTTACTCTCATCAGACGCTCTTTAACCTGCTCTAGAGACCTTCTCCAGCAGCTCTTTAAACTGCGTCGTAGTAACAGCCGTCTCACGTCGTCACCAGCACTTACGATGGCGACAAACTCGGCGCTGAACGTCAACCAGACCGCCATCTACGACCGACGACCGAACTCCGACACCAGGAGGCTCCGTACGACCACGCAAGGCTTCAGTGCGTTCTTCGCTGCGTTAAAGATTGGTAGATTCGAAAAGGACGCCAAGGACCCGCAGGGCAGGTCCTTCCGTCGGCCACTTGGATTCTCTCCCCTGCGTCCAGCGGCTGTGAGTCCAGCAAAGAAGGCTGCTGCTCAAGTCGCTAGCGAGCTGCCACAGAAGCAACAACAGACGACAATACAGCAGAAGGTCAAGCAACGGTCTCAAAAAATGGTTTCGCTGTCTGCGATTTCAAGCATGCCTTCAAGAATCCCAAAGCCTGTGAGCTCAAGAACGGCTTTAATGGTTCCTGAGGCGAGATCTACCAGCAGCAGCAGGGGAATAAGAGGACTGATGCTGAAGGCTCTGTTGCAGAGAAGGGGTCTTCAAAGTTGCTGCAAATGAAGCTGATGTTTGAAGTTTCCAGAATGACCCAGACGAGAATTCCGGTTCATGTTGCTGCTGTTGCTGCGTGATTGAAGAACTGCGGATTTCATATGCGCAGCAGAAGCTTCTGTTAGCTTATTTATTGTAGAGTTCAACTGGTTGTTGAAACTAGGTTTTGGTCCCTTGTGTTAACGTAGAAACGAATGATTACTAGAGGTGGAAACCTAGAACAAATACTAGTTGGTTGTACTCACTAGAAGCATACCTCAGTCTAGCCTATAACTTCTACATAGATAATATGTATAAGTTGACACACCCCCTAGGCTAGACAAGGGGTGAAACTAAACAGGAAGCAAACAGCTCAGGGCGGCACTACTAGTCCAACCACTGAGGCAGGGGTCTGGAGACCAGTCAGCAAGAATACAACCAAAACTGAAGCAAGCCAGGGTGGCACTACTAGTCCAGCCACTGGAGGTAAGGCCACAAGGCCAGTCTGACAAGCATATATAATAGAGAGTACACAATCAGGATCCTAACAGGGGAGCAGCTATAGGAACAAGACCAAGCTGTAGACAGTGCCGCTGATGATCTTTAGGCGCAAGCGCCTTAGTAAAGATATCAGCTGTGTTGGCACCTGAGGCCAAGTGAACTACGCGGGCCTGGCGGCGCTGCTGTAGCTCGCGCAGGAGGAAGTACCGCAGCTGGATATGCTTCGCTCTGCCCTCAAGCCGAGGCTCCTGACACAGGAGTATCATGGCCCTGTTGTCAGCGTACAGGACCGGGGCAGAGCTAGGCCGCTCACCTAAGTCTGTGAGCAAGAAGGTCAGCCAGCGGAGCTCCTGTGCCGCCATGGCACCAGCGTAGATCTCAGCCTCACAGCTAGACTGAGCCACAGACGACGAGCGAGTGGATCTCCAAGAGATAGCACCCGAACCAAGGCTGAAACAGTAGCCCTGCGACGACCTGAGCGTCTCAGCGTCGTCTGCCCAAGAAGCGTCTGTGTGCCCAGTAAGGACCACTGGCCTGCGTCCTCCTAGCACTAACCCCATGCCTGATGTACTAGCAAGATAACGCAAAACCCTCTTAGCGGCAGACCAGTGCTGAGGTCGGTGTCTGCCTGTAGCCACAAAGCGAGCCAGGATGCTGAGAGGGTATGCGAGATCTGGGCGAGTGCAAGTCATCAGGTACATGAGGCAACCCACCAGCTCTGCGTAGGGGCCACTGGGCTCTACTGGCTCCTCAGGAACGGGAGCAGAGAGCCCATGGTCTACGGGTAGAGGTGTGGGCTGTGCGGAGGAGAACTGAAGACCGAACCTCTGAAGGACCTGACGCACCAAGTGTGACTGGGTCAGAGTGATGGTGCGTGCTGCTCTGTCCCTAGAGATCTGCAGGCCAAGATAGCGACGCAGCTCTCCAAGGTCAGTGCAGGTGTGTCTCTTCAGCAGCTCAGCCTTCACAGAGGCCAGTGCGTCCCTGTCAGGAGTAGCGAAGACCAGGTCGTCTACGTAGACAAGGATGTAGAACGGAGTCTGGCCGGAACGCACAAACAGTGAAGGGTCAGCAGAGGACGGAAAGAACTGCAGGTCTGCTAACGTGGCACGTAGCGTGTCGTGCCACTCGCGGGGAGCCTGACGCAGGCCGTAGACCGGGCGCCTGAGAAGCCACTGGGTCCCAGGAGGGAAGGTACCAGTGAAGCCCTGTGGTCGGCGCAGGTAGACCTGCTCGTGTAGGCTGCCCTGAAGAAAGGCAGTAGAGAAGTCGAGGGAGTGAAGCTCGTAGTCACGCTGTGCTGCTACGTGTAGCAGCGCCCGAAGAGTGGTCATCTTCGGGGTCGGGGCGAAGGTCTGGAAGAAGTCAACCCCCTCGCGCTGACTGAAACCTCTGGCCACGTAGCGTGCCTTGAAGACAGGCGGCTCTCCAGGGGGGCGCTTCACCTTGAAGAGCCACCGACCATCGACTACGTTCACCCCAGGCGGGGGAACTGCGTCGACGTAAGTGCCGGTGGATCTCCAAGATGCCATCTCCTGCTCCATGGCAGCTATCCACTGAGAGGCCCAAGGTCCCGAGGTGGCCTCAGCGTAGGTGCGAGGGGTCGGGATGTCGAAGGCGTCTGGGTCACCCTCAGGGACTAACAGCATGGAGCAGAGATGGGGAGCAGCCTCGGAAAGGAAAGCCAGCTCGTACTGCCTGTCCTCTAGGACGTCACTGCCAAGGGCAGGAGCACCCCCGACGGACAGAGGACGGGCAGGGTCAGAGACCAGAGCGGTAGCGTAGTCAAGGCGGCGGGTAGAAGCGAAGTCAGCGACAGCAGCGACAAGCGCGTCAAGGCGCGAGACAGGAACAGCAGGGTCGGTAACAAGAGAGGCAAGGACCCGAGGGACAAGGGGACGAGCAGCACGGAGGTAGTCAGAGAACGGAGGAGGTGCAACAGCAAGGGACGAGGGAGGAGGGGACGGGAGGAGGGGAGGACGAGACGAGTGGGAACGGAGCAACATAGGGTGGGTGGGCAGGACAGGAGAGACGGGACGAGCACGGGAGGGACGGCGAGCCCAAACGTGAGACGGAGGGGTAGGGTCAGGGGACAGCGGAGGAGACACAGGAGGGGAACGAGGAGGAAGACGGGCCGGAGATGAGTCTGGCGGCGGGAACACAGGACCGTAGACAGGGAGGTCAGGAGGCGGTGGGGGAGACACCGGCGCGCGGTCCGGGGAGGGAAGGCCGAGCAGGCGGAGAGCGGAAACCGGCGGCGACGGCTGCTGCGGCGGCGACGACGGCTGGGCCGGAACTCTCGGACCAGCAGAGGCAGAACGACCGTCGGCAGAACACTCAACAGCAGCACCCCCAGAACCAACACCCCCAGAGCGAGAACCCCCTCCAACACCAGCGGCACCCCCAGAAGCCGCAGGACGAACACCCTCCTCCACACCAGCACCCCCAGGGGCCGAGAGCAGCGGCGGCAGTGGCGGCAACGGCTGCGGCGGCGGCGACAGCGGCGACGGCTGTGGCAGCGACGGCTGTGGCAGCGACAGCGGCGGCGGCGGCGACGACAGCGGCGACGGCTGCGGCGGCGACGGCGACGGCGGCGGCAGCGGGGTCGGCGACTGCGACAGTGGGGGCGGAGGCACCGGGGAAGGGGGACGCGGCAAGGACGGACCGGGGGTACCACCAGAGTCAGCAGACTCCTCAACGGGGACAACCGACGGGAGGGGAGTGACGTGGGAGACACCAGACGGGGCAGGACGAGGCGGGAGAGGGGCAGGGGCTACCGGGGGAGAGGGAGCAAGGAAAAGGGGGGGGCAACTGGGAGACCTCGGTGAGGGAAGCGGCGGTAGAAGGAGACGGACTCATCAAAGGTGACGTCACGAGAGTGGAGGAAGCGGTGAGACGGCGGGTGGTAGAAAAGCCAGTCAGACGAGTCCAGGGGGAAACCGAGGAAGACACAGGGGACAGTGCGGGCAGTGAGCTTGTCCGTGCCAGAGGCACGAACGTGAGCAAGGCAGCCCCAGACGTGGAACGCAGACGCGTCACCGGGGGACCCGGTCCAAAGGAGGGTCGGCGAAACCTGCGGCCGCTGGGAGCGTGGCCACAGGTTAAGCTGGTGAGCCGCGTAGCGAACAGCGAACGGCCACAGAAAATGGGGGGCATCGGCATGGATCATGGAGGTACGGGCGACCTCCATGACCAAGCCGATGCGGCGCTCAGCAACCCCATTCTGCTGTGGCGAGTCCGGCAACGTGTACGACTGGGTGATGCCCTCCGCACGACAGAACTGTCCAAGCCGACCAGAGGCGAACTCGCCGCCACGGTCGGAGTGGAGACACAACACGGGGAGACCGCGGTGGAGACGCGCAGCCACAACCCACGGGAGAAGAACGTCGGGCACGTCGGCCTTCCGCTCCAGGGGAAACACCGTGGTGTAGCGCGTGTAGTCGTCGACAAGCACAAGGAAGTAGCGCTCACCGCGCGGTCCGGGGACGGGGGCAGGGCCCCAAACGTCCAAGTGCAGGGTCTGAAGGGGGGCAGTAGCAGGACGCAGCGAGGAGGAGTGAGGAGCACGGCGGAGCCGACCCTCGACGCAAGGCGTGCACGGTGGCGCAGTCGAGGGAGGAAGGGCAGGGAGCGACGCGGGGAGACCTAAGACAAGACCGTGCTGGGACATGTGACGCAGACGCGGGAGAGCAGGGTGACCTAAGCGGTGGTGCCAGAGAAGGGAGGGGTGAGTGAGGGACCGACACGAGCAAGCTGCAGCGACCTGGGAGGACGCACCAACCGGGGGGGAAGCGGTGTGTAGGGTAAACAGACCGGACACCGGGTCCCGGGGGAACGTCGCAAGGGGGGAACCTGAGACAGCCTCAGAACAGACAGCGAACCGCTCGTGCCCGGGGAACGTGGTGGTGACGCCGAGGTCCTGGAGACAGCCGACACCAACCAGGTTCCTGGAGAACGAGGGAACGTGGAGGCCAGTAAGGGAGCCCGAGGGAACTGCCGGACAGGGAAGGGACGTAGAACTGCGCGCGACGACCGGACCCGCAGAGGGGTCAGCGAGAGAGACAACAGCAGGTGCAGCAAGCGGCGTGAGCGTGGAACGGTCGCGGAAGAAGCAGGCAGAAGCACCAGAGTCGAGAGTGAAGGACAGCGACGCAGTGGCGGGGGCCGGGGACGGAGCCGGTGCAGCGACTAGACTAGGCAACCTAGGCAGTCCTACGCCTGTCGCAGCAGGGGAAGCTAAGCTACACAAGGGTGAAACACCTAAACTAGAGTACACAGGGTAGTAAGATCCATCAACACTAGAAGCGTCAGCATACAAAGCATGCAAAGCAGCACCTATCTGATCCATGTCTAACTCAAAGATCGGCACGCCCTGGCGGAGCAGGCTGTGCCAGTCAGGGAGGTCCGCGGCCGGGCCAAAGCGACGACGAAAAAGATCGTCGAGGCGGCGGAAACAGCGGGCGGTCGGGTGCGGGCGGCGGCACAGAGTGCCGCGGAGAGGCCCGGTCTGAAGCTGGTACTGGCAGGTCACAGCACTGGAGCCGCTGGTAGACGCCAAGCTGCGTGGGCCGCCACCACGGCCACCGCCTCCGGAGGTGCCGGGCCAACCAGGCGGGAGACGAGCCCACGGCTGCGGCGGG
This sequence comes from Closterium sp. NIES-67, assembly GCA_027943415.1. Classification (NCBI taxonomy): domain Eukaryota; kingdom Viridiplantae; phylum Streptophyta; class Zygnematophyceae; order Desmidiales; family Closteriaceae; genus Closterium; species Closterium sp. NIES-67. Next base: position 86,485 of record BQMB01001131.1, read on the forward strand.
TGCTGCTGGGACGGCGGCTGCGGCTGGGGCTGGTCCTGCTGCTGCTGGGACTGCTGCTCCTGCCCACCGGTGGTAGTCCCCTCAGGCGGACTACCGTCACCACCACCACGACCACTACCACCTGCGTCACCACCCCTACCTCCCTGGCGGCCACGGCCACCGCGACGCGAGCGCTGCTGCGGGTGGACAGCAGCAGCCGTCTCGGTAAGAGGGGTCGCCGTGGCGACCGCAGCCGAAACGTCAGTGAACGTGCACGGGGATGGGGCACAGCCGTGAAAGATAGAGACTGGCGGCGCACCGCTCGACTGAGCGATAGTGCGCTGGCGAGTCTCGATCTCAGTGAGGGTGTCGACAAAGGCGGTCAGGGTGAGGTCACCCGGGTGCTGGCTAAGAAAGTGGTCGCGAGCACTAGCGAGGCGGTCTGGCAGGCGCATAGCGATAAAATAGAGCGTCATGCAGAAAGGAGGGGGGAGCGCAGTGAGCTGGGCAGCAGTGCTGGCAGTGCGATAGCGAGTCTCTAGGGCACGCAAATGAGTGGCAAAATCTGCGACAGTAGGGAAGGCAGCCAGGTCTGGGAACAGCATCGGAAAGAGCAAGCGGCCAGCAGAAGCGGAGGCAGGGGTGGAATAGCGAGCAATAACGGCGTCTAAATAAGCTTTGGCCGTTTCAACAGTAGCAAAACGCGAGCGCTCAGACACAGGGAGGGCGTGACTAATAGCAACCTGAGCTACTGCATCGCGTGAGTCCCAGATCGCACAGGCCAGCGCAGCAGTAGAGAAAGCCTCACGGTCATCAGAGGAGGGGTCAGCAGGGAGGGGAGTAGGTGCAGGGGGACGGGGGAGCAAGCCATCAGCATGGACAACCACAGAGTGGCCATCCTGGCGCTGACCTGTAAGCTGGCGGCGAAGATCGGAGAGCCAGGCGGCGAAGTCAACCGCGTGGCCCTCAGCGTCCAGGCGGAGCACAAAGTCAGCCATCGTGCAGGGTCAGCGGCACAGCTCCTCAGCGACACAGCGGCACAGCAGCACAGCTCCTCAGCGGCACAGGAGCACAGCGGCGCGGGGACACGGCGGCAGCACTCTCCAGTAGGGCAGCAGCTAGGCGTCCCAGCGCAGGCAAGCAGAAGACACAGGGCCCGAGAGGACACGGCAGGCCGAGCAGGGGAGGCGGGCAGGTGCTCTGGGGCCGGGCTGGTGCTGGGAGGGGCCAGGCTGGTGCTGCTGGGGCCGGTCGGGCACGAGGAGGGGCCGGGCAACGCTGAGGAGAGGCCGGGCGGCGCTAGGAAGGGGCCGGGCGGCACTAGGAGGAGGCCGGGCGGCACTAGGAGGAGGCCGAGCGGCACTAGGAGGAGGCCAGGCGGGCGAGCGCTAACAGCAGGCGCGACAGGGGCCAGCGGGCGCGACGGGGCCTAAGGGGCGCGACGGGGCCCAGCGGGCACGACGGGGCCCAGGGGGGCGCGACGGGGCCGAGGAGGCGCGACGGGGACCAGCAGGCACGACGGGGCCCAGGGGGGCCGCGACGGGGCCTAACGGGCGCGACGGGGCCCAGGGGGGCGCGACGGGGCCTAGCAGGCGCGACGGGGCCTAGGAAGCGCGAAGGGGCCCAGCGGGCGCGACGGGGCCTAGGAGGGGCGCGACGGGGCCGAACGGGCGCGACGGGGCCCAGAGGGGGGGGACGCGACGGGGCTTAGGAGGCGCGACGATGCCTAGGAGGCACGACGGGGCTCAGCGGGCTCGACGGGGCCCATGGGGGGCGCGACGGGGCCTAGGAGGCGCAACGGGGCCCAGCGGGGGCGCGTTAGGGCCTAGGGGTCGCGACGGGACCCAGCGGGCGCGACGGGGCCTAGGGGGAGCGCGACGGGGCCTAGGAGGCGCGACGGGGCCCAGCGGGCACGACGGGGCCCAGGGGGGGCGCGACGGGGCCTAACGAGCGCGACGGGGCCCAGGGGGGCGCGACGGGGCCTAGGGGGCGCGACGGGGCCTAGGAGGCGCGACGGGCGGAAGCGGTAGGCGGGGGGATCCTAACCTAAGCGTGATACCATGTTAACGTAGAAACGAATGATTACTAGAGGTGGAAACCTAGAACAAATACTAGTTGGTTGTACTCACTAGAAGCATACCTCAGTCTAGCCTATAACTTCTACATAGATAATATGTATAAGTTGACACCTTGTACTATAAGTTACAATAATGCATGTGTGCTGTTCCTATGTTGAATCGTGTATGATGACTACCATTACTTGCAGGCTATACCACTGAAGCAAGCCTTTGATTATCAACTATGCCCTTTCCATCTCCCCCTCTCCCCTCTCTCCATGTATCTTCTCTTTGACTCTCTTCTCCAGACTGTCTGAACCCACTCCCTCTCACTACTTTTGATTTTTATGTAGCCATCTTCCTTCCTTCGTTTTTCTCTCCCAGCTTCCTCTCTCCTTGTGTGCTCCTCTGCCTCTTCCCCGCCCACCGCTCCACTCTCTCGCTCATACCCTCGCCCTGCTGTCAATCATGTCCTTGCTGTTTTTCCCTGCCAAGATCACCACCCTCCCCCTTTCCCCAAACGTACCCCCTCCCTTTTTCAACCCAGTTCGCCTTCATCATTTCTCAACCTTGCCTCTTCTCTAGCCTGTTTGCTGTCTCATCCTGCTCTCACTTCTCCCTATTTTGGCCTTGTCTTGCCACTCACCCTTCTCCTGACCCACTCAAGTCAAGCAGGTGTTGTATTGTAATGAAGGGGCCAAGGCTGGTTCGCAGTTTCTCATCTCCCAGCACCTATTTCTTTCTTCATCTCTGTTGTTTCTGACACCTTGCTTGTTTGATTTCCCTCCATTATCTCACCTTCTCTTTCATTCTTCCTTGCTGACCCGAAAGTGAATGACCCGGAGCTGACCACGTCTGTGGCATCTCCCTTCTGTACCTTTCAGGACACCTCGAAGTGACATTCGGGCAACGTGTGGGTCAGATGCTAAACTCCCTCACCAAGAAGTGACCTGCAACCTGACTCGGGATTGACACCGACCCCGAAGTCACCTGTGGGCTCATCATATACTGCAGACTCGGGTTCAATACCCACCGGCATCAAATGTCCCAGATGGGGCATCGCAATAAATCACCTTTTCTCATCGCAAATAGATTTTTTGTATCATCACTTCGTAGGAAAGGCAGTCATGGGAAAATTTGTTAGAAAGATGTTGGGCTGATAAAAGCCCTTGGGATCTTTTTCAGAGACTAAGTCCCAGCTGTAGAGACTTGAGACCTTGAGTAGTGCAGCGGAAGTTTGAGACAGTTGAACCCTTGTACTAGTATGTGAGAACAAGTGATTGATTAAAGAAACAAGCATACAGCAATATATAGAAGATAAGAAAGCAGTTGTAGAGTACCGTTACAGGAACGGTTTATCGAGTCGCACAGCGACTCGATTGCCGCTTCGGTTACCATCCGTGATGTTGTAACGGTCAGTCGCAACCTCCAGTTGTGACCTTTCGAGTCTTTTCGCATTCTTTGTCCGTCCCCTCATGTAACCTCCGTTGACTCGCGTGCTCCCCTGTAGTCTTCCTCGAGTGCAGTGTTACACTTCAGAAACGCTTAAGTCCTTTGAGATATTTCCAACACTCCCCTTCGTTTCTGGAGTGTTGACGTGTTCGGGTCCGGTGACGTTTGTTTGCCCGGTCAGGAGCATGCAGTAGTCGAATTTTGCTTTCGCCAATTTCTTCGTCAGATAATCTGCGGCCATTTCTGTCGTCGGGCAGTAACTGAGTTGAAGTCTCCCCTTCGCGATTTCATCCTTGACGAAGAAGTACCGCAGGGCGATTGTCAACTTATACATATTATCTATGTAGAAGTTATAGGCTAGACTGAGGTATGCTTCTAGTGAGTACAACCAACTAGTATTTGTTCTAGGTTTCCACCTCTAGTAATCATTCGTTTCTACGTTAACATGGTATCACGCTTAGGTTAGGATCCCCCCGCCTACCGCTTCCGCCCGTCGCGCCTCCTAGGCCCCATCGCGCCCCCTAGGCCCCGTCGCGCCCCCCCTGGGCCCCGTCGCGCTCGTTAGGCCCCGTCGCGCCCCCCCTGGGCCCCGTCGTGCCCGCTGGGCCCCGTCGCGCCTCCTAGGCCCCGTCGCGCTCCCCCTAGGCCCCGTCGCGCCCGCTGGGTCCCGTCGCGACCCCTAGGCCCTAACGCGCCCCCGCTGGGCCCCGTTGCGCCTCCTAGGCCCCGTCGCGCCCCCCATGGGTCCCGTCGAGCCCGCTGAGCCCCGTCGTGCCTCCTAGGCATCGTCGCGCCTCCTAAGCCCCGTCGCGTCCCCCCCCTCTGGGCCCCGTCACGCCCGTTCGGCCCCGTCGCGCCCCTCCTAGGCCCCGTCGCGCCCGCTGGGCCCCTTCGCGCTTCCTAGGCCCCGTCGCGCCTGCTAGGCCCCGTCGCGCCCCCCCTGGGCCCCGTCGCGCCCGTTAGGCCCCGTCGCGGCCCCCCTGGGCCCCGTCGTGCCCGCTGGTCCCCGTCGCGCCTCCTCGGCCCCGTCGCGCCCCCCCTGGGCCCCGTCGTGCCCGCTGGGCCCCGTCGCGCCCCTTAGGCCCCGTCGCGCCCGCTGGCCCCTGTCGCGCCTGCTGTTAGCGCTCGCCCGCCTGGCCTCCTCCTAGTGCCGCTCGGCCTCCTCCTAGTGCCGCCCGGCCTCCTCCTAGTGCCGCCCGGCCCCTTCCTAGCGCCGCCCGGCCTCTCCTCAGCGCTGCCCGGCCCCTCCTCGTGCCCGACCGGCCCCAGCAGCACCAGCCTGGCCCCTCCCAGCACCAGCCCGGCCCCAGAGCACCTGCCCGCCTCCCCTGCTCGGCCTGCCGTGTCCTCTCGGGCCCTGTGTCTTCTGCTTGCCTGCGCTGGGACGCCTAGCTGCTGCCCTACTGGAGAGTGCTGCCGCCGTGTCCCCGCGCCGCTGTGCTCCTGTGCCGCTGAGGAGCTGTGCTGCTGTGCCGCTGTGTCGCTGAGGAGCTGTGCCGCTGACCCTGCACGATGGCTGACTTTGTGCTCCGCCTGGACGCTGAGGGCCACGCGGTTGACTTCGCCGCCTGGCTCTCCGATCTTCGCCGCCAGCTTACAGGTCAGCGCCAGGATGGCCACTCTGTGGTTGTCCATGCTGATGGCTTGCTCCCCCGTCCCCCTGCACCTACTCCCCTCCCTGCTGACCCCTCCTCTGATGACCGTGAGGCTTTCTCTACTGCTGCGCTGGCCTGTGCGATCTGGGACTCACGCGATGCAGTAGCTCAGGTTGCTATTAGTCACGCCCTCCCTGTGTCTGAGCGCTCGCGTTTTGCTACTGTTGAAACGGCCAAAGCTTATTTAGACGCCGTTATTGCTCGCTATTCCACCCCTGCCTCCGCTTCTGCTGGCCGCTTGCTCTTTCCGATGCTGTTCCCAGACCTGGCTGCCTTCCCTACTGTCGCAGATTTTGCCACTCATTTGCGTGCCCTAGAGACTCGCTATCGCACTGCCAGCACTGCTGCCCAGCTCACTGCGCTCCCCCCTCCTTTCTGCATGACGCTCTATTTTATCGCTATGCGCCTGCCAGACCGCCTCGCTAGTGCTCGCGACCACTTTCTTAGCCAGCACCCGGGTGACCTCACCCTGACCGCCTTTGTCGACACCCTCACTGAGATCGAGACTCGCCAGCGCACTATCGCTCAGTCGAGCGGTGCGCCGCCAGTCTCTATCTTTCACGGCTGTGCCCCATCCCCGTGCACGTTCACTGACGTTTCGGCTGCGGTCGCCACGGCGACCCCTCTTACCGAGACGGCTGCTGCTGTCCACCCGCAGCAGCGCTCGCGTCGCGGTGGCCGTGGCCGCCAGGGAGGTAGGGGTGGTGACGCAGGTGGTAGTGGTCGTGGTGGTGGTGACGGTAGTCCGCCTGAGGGGACTACCACCGGTGGGCAGGAGCAGCAGTCCCAGCAGCAGCAGGACCAGCCCCAGCCGCAGCCGCCGTCCCAGCAGCACCCGCCGCAGCCGTGGGCTCGTCTCCCGCCTGGTTGGCCGGCACCTCCGGAGGCGGTGGCCGTGGTGGCGGCCCGCGCAGCTTGGCGTCTACCAGCGGCTCCAGTGCTGTGACCTGCCAGTACCAGCTTCAGACCGGCCTCTCCGCGGCACTCTGTGCCGCCGCCCGCACCCGACCGCCCGCTGTTTCCGCCGCCTCGACGATCTTTTCGTCGTCGCTTTGGCCCGGCCGCGGACCTCCCTGACTGGCACAGCCTGCTCCGCCAGGGCGTGCCGATCTTTGAGTTAGACATGGATCAGATAGGTGCTGCTTTGCATGCTTTGTATGCTGACGCTTCTAGTGTTGATGGATCTTACTACCCTGTGTACTCTAGTTTAGGTGTTTCACCCTTGTGTAGCTTAGCTTCCCCTGCTGCGACAGGCGTAGGACTGCCTAGGTTGCCTAGTCTAGTCGCTGCACCGGCTCCGTCCCCGGCCCCCGCCACTGCGTCGCTGTCCTTCACTCTCGACTCTGGTGCTTCTGCCTGCTTCTTCCGCGACCGTTCCACGCTCACGCCGCTTGCTGCACCTGCTGTTGTCTCTCTCGCTGACCCTCTGCGGGTCCGGTCGTCCGCGCAGTTCTACGTCCCTTCCCTGTCCGGCAGTTCCCTCGGGCTCCCTTACTGGCCTCCACGTTCCCTCGTTCTCCAGGAACCTGGTTGGTGTCGGCTGTCTCCAGGACCTCGGCGTCACCACCACGTTCCCCGGGCACGAGCGGTTCGCTGTCTGTTCTGAGGCTGTCTCAGGTTCCCCCCTTGCGACGTTCCCCCGGGACCCGGTGTCCGGTCTGTTTACCCTACACACCGCTTCCCCCCCGGTTGGTGCGTCCTCCCAGGTCGCTGCAGCTTGCTCGTGTCGGTCCCTCACTCACCCCTCCCTTCTCTGGCACCGCTTAGGTCACCCTGCTCTCCCGCGTCTGCGTCACATGTCCCAGCACGGTCTTGTCTTAGGTCTCCCGTGTCGCTCCCTGCCCTTCCTCCCTCGACTGCGCCACCGTGCACGCCTTGCGTCGAGGGTCGGCTCCGCCGTGCTCCTCACTCCTCCTCGCTGCGTCCTGCTACTGCCCCCCTTCAGACCCTGCACTTGGACGTTTGGGCCCTGCCCTCCCCGGACCGCGCGGTGAGCGCTACTT
>BQMB01001132.1:0-64253 GCA_027943415.1 Closterium sp. NIES-67
ATACATTGGCCAATTCGGCGTGCCATTCCAACCCCCGTTCGCTCCATTCCACGATGTTAGTGGTGGTATGAGATGTTGGGGGGTATGTGTCAACATATATTTGTATATGTTATAGGCTAGATAGGTGCATCCTCATAGAGAGTACAACATCTTAGGACAAATCCACCCTATATTACTCATTCTAGTTCATTGCGTTATTCTGAGATGGTATCACGCTAGGTTAGGTCCCCCTCCCCGCATATACTTCTGCCCCTAGCCCTAGCCCTAGCCCTAGCCCATGTCCTAGCCATATCCTAGCCGTGCCCTAGCCCTAGCGGTACCCTAGCCGCGCCCTAGCCGCGCCCAAGCCGTGCCCTAGCCCTAGTTGCGCCCTAGCCATGCCCTAGCCCTAGTCGCGCCCACGCCCTAGCTGTGTCCGTGCCAGCCCCGTCACTTTGCGCTGGTCCTGTCAGTTCGCGCCAGCCCCGCTAGTTCGTGCTGGCCCCGTCAGTTCGCGCCGGCCCTGTTAGTTCGCGCCAGTCTCGTCACTTTGCGCCGGCCCCGCTAGTTCGCGCCGGCCCTGCTAGTCCACGTCGGCCCTGCTAGCCCATGCCGGCCCCGCCACTTCATGCCGGCCCCGCTAGTTCGCGCCGGCCCCGCTATTTCACGCCGGCCCCGCCGCTGACCCCGCCGCTGGCCCCGCTATTCCGCACCAGCCCCTCGTTCCGAGTGCTCGCACTGGCCCCCGTTCGAGCCGGCCCAAGTTTGTGCCGGCCCCTGTTCCTGCCGTGCCGCCGTGACGAAGTGTTGCGGTGCCACCGTGCTGCTGTGCTGCCGTGCTACCGTGAAGCTGTAACGCCGTGCCGCCATGCTGGCGTGAAGCCGTGCTGCGCCACGCATGCTGCTTTCCCTGGCGCTCCAACGTCTGCTGAGCGTGAGGCCTTTGCCGCTGCTGAGCTTGCCTACGCTATCTGGGAGTCACGCGACGTAGTATCGCAGCTTGCTATTAGTTACGCCCTCCCCCTGTCTGAGCATCCCCACTTTACTACTGTAGCAAATGCAAAGGAGTACTTAGATGCACTCATCGCGCGCTATTCCACTCCCACCTCCGCCTCAGCCGGCCGTCTGATCCTCCCCATGCAGTTCCCGAATCTTGCGTCCTTTCCCAGTATCGCTGACCTTGCCAATCCGCTGCGCTCTCTTGAGACTAGTTACTGCACTGCTTGCACTGAGGCCGAGCTCACTGCATTCCCTCCTCCCCTTTGCGCTACCCTATACCTCATTGCCATGCACCTTCCAGACCGCCTTGCCACTGCCCGCGACCACTTCCGTTGTTAGCACCCAAGGGACCTCACCCTTACTGCGTTTGTCAGCGCCCTATCCGCAATAGAGACTCGCCAGCACACTATCGCCTAGTCTAGCGGTACTGCGGCGGTCCCTATCTTCCAGGGTTTTGCTCCCTCCCAATGCACTTACTCTGACGTCTCTGCCGTTGTTGTTGAGATGGCCCTTGCTACTGAGACCGTTGCGGCCACCTCAGCTTATGCTCGTCAGGGTAGGGGACACCGGGCCAGGGGGGGGGGTGGGGGGCATGGCAGCGGGAGGGGTGGTGGGGGTGGCGGAGGAGGCGGAGGTGGCGACGGTGGTGGAGGGGACGGTGGTGTAGACGAGGGGACCGGGGCTAATGCCCCGGTGCAGCAGCAGGAGCAACAGCAGCAGTAGCCCCAGCAGCAGCAGCACTTGCAGCAGCTGTGGGGACCCCCGCTGCTGTGGTGGCCCGGCAGCATTGGTGGTGGTGGTCGTGGTGGTGGGCCGCGCATCTTGGTGTCAGGTGGCGGCTCCAGTGTAGTGACCTGCCAGAACCAGCTTCAGTCCGGCCCCCGCCGCGGCTCCGTCGGCGACCGTCCCGGTCACAACCCCGCCCGCTGCTACCGCCGCCTTGGCGACCTCTTCCGTCTCCGCTTCAGCCCTGTGTCGGACCCCCCCGACAGGTACATCCTGGTACGTCGCCGTGTGCCTGTCTTTGAGTTGGATATGGATCATATTAGGTCTGCTATATATGTCATGTATGCTGATGACTTAAGTATGAATGGATGCTATTACCCTGTGTTGCCTAGTGTAGGTGTGTCCACTGTGTGTAGCCTAGGTTCCCCTGCTGCGTCATGCGATGGACCACCTGCCTTGTTTAGCCTCAGCTCCACTCTAGCCCCACCGCATTCGGACGCCACCACCCCGCTCTCTTTCACGCTAGACTTTGGTGCGTCCGCCTACTTCTTTCCCGACCACACTGCGCTCACGCCGCTTGCCGCCCCTGCTGCTGTAGCGCTTGCTGACCCCTACTCAGGTCCGGTAGTTGCACGTAGCTCCACTACCCTTCCATGTCCGGTGGTTCCCTCGGGCCTGACGTTCTTATCCCGTGTGTTTAGGGTTTAGGGTTTTGGGTTTAGGGTTTAGGATGTGCAAGCCTCTGGCACGGACATATCACTACCCGAAACCCTCCGGCTCCCTTACAGGCTTGCACATCCCCTCGTTCTCCAGGAACCTAGTCGGTGTCGGCTGTCTTCAGGACCTCGGCGTCACCACTACGTTTCCTGGACACAAACGGTACGCATTCTGCAAGGAGGCCGCCACTGCTGCCCCTCTCACCACGTTACCCTGGGACCCGGTGTCTGGCCTCTTCACTATAGACACCGCGTCCCCCTCGGCGGGAGCGTCCCCCCAGGTGGTCGCACCCTTCCAGATCGCCGCGGCTTGCTCGTGTCGGTCGCTCACCCACCTGTCGCTGCTGTGGCACCACCACTTAGGCCACCCTGCACTCCCACGTCTACGTTACATGTCCCAGCATAATCTTTTCGTAGGTCTCCCTGCGTCATCCAGTCGTACACCCTGCAGGACTCACCGCAGCAGAATGGGGTCGCTGAGCGACGCATCACTTTGGTCATGGAGGTGGCTCGTACCTCCATGATCCATGCCGGTGCACCCCATTTTCTATGGCCGTTTGTTGTTCGCTACGCTGCTCCCCTGCTTAACATGTGGCCATACTCTCAGGGGCCACAGGTTTCGCCGACCCTCCTATGGACAAGGTCCTTTGGTGACGCGTCTGCGTTTCACGTCTAGAGCTGCCTCGCTCACGTTCGAGCCTCTGGCACAAACATGCTCACTGCCCAGAGTGTTTTATGTGTCTTCCTTGGCTTCTCCCAAGACGCGTCTGACTGGCACTTTTATCACCCTCCGTCTCACCATTTCTTTCACTCTCACGACGTCACGTTTGACGAGTCAGTCTCCTATTATACCCGCTTTCCTCACCAAGGTCTCCCGGTTGCCCCGCCCTTGTTCCTGGTCCCCACTCCCCTGGTAGCCCCTGCTCCTCTTCCTCCCCGTCTTGCCATGTCTGGTGTGTCTCACGTCACTCCCCTCCCGTCGGTCGTCCCGGTGGAGGATTTGGCTTACTCTGGGGGCTCTACGGCTCCAGGTTTGCTCCTCCTCCGCCACCACAGCCGTAGTCGCCGTCGCTCCCATAGCAGCCGTCGCCGCAGCTGCAGTCGCCGTCATAGCTGCTGCAGCAGCAGTCGTCGTCGCCACACTGGTTTGAGATCTCTGGAAGTGTGGGCGTTGAGGAGCGTGCTCATTCTGGGGGTGCTGGTTCTAGGAGTGCTCGTCCTGGGGCTACAATCATGGCTTGTCCCGGCAGTCCTGGGGGTGGCACGGGTGCTTGACAGGTTTCGTCTTCTTGGGGTGTCGGCGTGGAGCGTCCCAACCATAGCCGTGGTGCAGCTGGAGGTTCTGGAGTCGGCGTGGAGCAGCAACAACAGTAGTCGCCGTCGGTGTCCGCCCTTCGCCTCTTGGGTCTTCCTTCCCCCAACCACCCGTCTGCTTCTCCCCCGTTGCCACCCTCCCCACCCTTCTACGGCCCTATGTTTTCTCCTTTGGAATCGTCCCTGGCTCGTTTCCTCTTTCGTTCTCTTGCTGTGTCTTCTCCCTTGTCGCCAGACCCAACCCCCCCCTCCCACTGGTGGTCTCACCTTGCCTTTCGTGCTTGTCCTGTCTCTCCTATTCAGTCCTCTCAATCTCTGTTGCTCCGTTCTCACACATCGCCTGCTCCCCTTCTCCTATGACCTCCTCAATCATCCCTTGTTGTCTCCCCTCCTTCTCTCTCCGACTTCCTCCGTGCTGCTAGTCCACTTGTCCATCGTATTCTCGCTTTTTTTGTTACCGACCCATCCGTTCCTGTCTCCAGTCTTGACGCTCTTCTCACTGCCGTCGCTTACTTTGCCTCTACGTGCTACCTTGACTATGCCACCGCTCTGGTTTCTGACCCTGCCCGTCCTCCGTCCGTCGGGGGTGCATCTGCCCTTGGCAGTGACATTCTAAAGGATAGGCAGTAGAAGCTCACTCTCCTGTCCGAGGCCGCTCCCCATCTCAGCTCCATGTTGCTAGTCCCTGAGGGTGGCCCAGACGCCATTGACATCCCGCCACCTTGCACTTACGCTAAGGCGACCTCGAGACCCTGGGCCTCTCAGTGGATTGCTGCGATGGATGCTGAGATGGCATCTTGGAGATCTACCGGCACCTACGTTGACGCAGTTCCCCCACTTGGGATGAACGTAGTCGATGGCCAGTGGCTCTTCAAGGTGAAGCGCCCTCTTGGAGAGCCGCTGGTTTTCAAGGCGTGCTACGTTGGTAGAGGCTTTAGTCAGGGCAAGGGTGTGGACTTCTTTTAGACCTTCGCCCCAACCTCGAAGATTACCACTCTTCGGGCGCTACTACACGTAGAAGCACAGCATGACTACGAGCTCCACTCCCTCGACTTCTCCACAGCGTTTCTCCAGGGCAGTCAGCACGAGCAGGTCTACCTGCACCGTCCGCTCGGCTTCACCGGCACCTTCGCCCTTGGTACCGAGTGGCTCCTCCGACGCCCGGTTTATGGCCTGCGGCAAGCGCCCCGTGAGTGGCACGACTCGCTGCATGCTACGCTGGCTGACCTGTAGTTGTTCCTGCCGTCTGTAGACCCCTCGCTCTTTGTTTGTTCTTGCTAGACCCCATTCTATATCCTTGTCTACGTAGACAACTTGGTCTTCACTACTGCAGACGGAGATGCACTGGCCTCTGTGAAGGCTAAGCTGCTGAGGAGACACACCTGCACTAACCTAGGAGAGCTGCGCCACTACCTAGGGCCGGAGATCTCCAGGTACAGAGCAGCGTGCACCATCACTCTTACACGATCACACTTGGTGCGACAGGTCCTTGAGAGGTTTGGTCTTAAGTTCTCCTCCGCACAGCCCTTACCTCTACAAGTAGATCACAGGCTCTCGGCTCCAGTCCCTGAGGAGTTTGTAGAGCCGAGTGGTCCTTACTTATACTCTAGCTGGAGGGTTGCCTTATGTACCTAATGACTTGCACTCGTCCTAATCTCGCATACCCTCTCAGCATCTTGGCTCGCTATGTGACCACAGGTAGACACCGACCACAGCACTAGTCGACCGCTATGAGGGTTTTGAGTTATCTAGCAAGTACATCTCGCATGGAGCTAGTGCTAGGAGGACGCAGGCCAGTGGTCCTTGCAGGGCACACAGACACTGGGCAGACGACGCTGAGACCCTCAGGTCCTCCCAGGGCTACTGCTTTAGCCTTGGTGCAGGTGCCATCTCATGGAGGTCCACCAGCTCGTCATATGTTTCCTTGTCTAGCTATGAGGCTGAGATCTATGCTGGTGCCATGGCGGCACAGGAGCTTTGCCAGCTGAATTTCTTGCTCACAAACTTAGGTGAGTGGCCTTGCTCTGCCCTGGTCCTGTACGCTGACAACAGGGCCATGATCATCTTGTGTCAGGAGCCTCAACTAGAGGCCAGAGCGAAGCACATCTAGCTGCGGTACTTCCTCCAGCATAAGCTACAGCAACGCTGCCAGGCTCTCGTAGATCACTTGGCCTCCGGTGCCAGCACAGCTGATATCTTTACCAAGGCGCTTGCGCCAAAAGATCATCAGCGACACCGTGTACAGCTTGGCATAGTTCCTGTAGCTTCTCACTTGCTAGGACCTTGATTGTGTACTATATCTTATATTACCTTGTCGGGCCTTTTGGCTCCTGTTCTAGTGGCTGGATGAGTCGTGCCGCCCTGTGTTACTCTTGTTTCCTTTGTACTCTTGCTGACTGGTCTTCAGACCCTTGCCTCAGATGTTGGACTAGTAGTGCCACCCTTAGCTGTTTGTTTCTTGCTAGTCATTGCCCCTTGTCTAGCTTAGGGGGTGTGTCAACATATACTTGTATATGTTATAGGCTAGATAGGTGCATGCTCATAGAGAGTACAAAACCTTAGGACAAAACCACCCTGTATCACTCATTCCAGTTCATTGCGTTATTCTGAGAGTATGGCACAAAGTTTGCCCCTGAGCTCTGGGCAGCATGTTTTGTGTGCTGTGAGGGGGAACGGGAAGAGGCACGCGACTTGGGAGTTTGAGGTTCGGAAATCGCCAACTATCCCAACATCGTCGCATGCTGGCATCATGCATCGCACTTAACTTTTGGCCACCCAAAGAACTTTTTTTTTCCGCATGCCGGTACTTCCTCTTCGTGCCACTTTAAAATTGGCCAGCGAACGGCCCCAGACTTCAAGCATGGTGGGATGTGAGTGGTTGGGTACTTAGACCGCCTTCAGAAGTTTGGACGACAACCGAAGTTTGGACAAGAGAGGAACTTCTCCTTTTTCTCAAGATGGCGGTCTAATTAGCAGGTATGCTCGTGTTATTAAAGGTCGAATAAGCGTGCAGTCCCCAATCTGAAAGAATTTTATAGACTCGACTACTCCGCCAATTTCTTGCCGAAACAAACTGTTCAAGTACACGTTTCAACTACACGTTTAGGTGGAGACCTTTGCCTCCGCAAATTCTCAACTGGGAAAACGAACCTTGGGGTCTATTGTATTTGGGGTAAATCAGTGTACAGATTGTGAAATCTACTTTCTTGTCCAAACTTCGGTTGTCGTCCAAACATCTGAAGGCGGTCTTAGGCTTCCAACCAAACCCTAGATAACTTAGCTACAAGAACGTTACGATATGTGTACAAGTGGGGCATAGAAAAAACGAACACGAAGGCTTTGCAGCAACTTCCTTGGGGGGGGGAGGGGGGGGGGGGGCTGGCGTTTTCCGTCGGAAAGCCACGGGATTCCCACTAAACGATGTTGGACATCAGTCGAGCACAAAGTTCAGTTGTGTGCCAGCGCGAGAGGGGGGCAGACGTCAGGGGGTTTTTTGTGATGCAGCATGTGTCAAACATACAAACATATATAGGGTTGTGCCTTGGGGAGTACAACCCATTAGGCTATATACCCCTGTATGTCCTGTTCTAGTTAAATTTTCTAACTTTTATATGGTATCATGAGTAGGTAGGTCCCCCCCCCACCCTAGCACTTCCGCCCTAGGTCCTAGCCGCCCCGCTCGTGCTGGCCCGTTTCCTAACCGCCCCGTCGCCTAGCTGGCCCTGTCGCCCAGCACGCCCTGTCGCCCAGCACGCCCCGTCGCCTAGCCAATCCCGCCTCCTAGCGGGCCCCGCCTCCTAGCTAGCCCCGCCGCCCAATCGGCCCTGCCGGCCCCATCGGCCCCACTTCCTAGCTGGCCCCGCTGCCCCATTGGCCCCGTCTGCCTGGCCTCCTAGCCGACCCCGCCGCCTCATCGGCCCTGTCAGCCCCGCCTCCTACCTGGCCCCACCGCCCCATCGGCTCAGTTGGCCCCGTCGGCCCCGCCGCCCCATCGGCCCTGTCAGCCCTGCCTCCTAGCTGACCGCGCCGCCTAATCAGCCCCGTTGGCCCCACCTCCTAGCTAGCCCCGCCGCCCAATCCGCCCAGTCGGCCCCGTCGGCCTCGCCCCCCAGCTGGCCCTGCCGCCCCATCGGCCCTGTCAGCCCCGCCTCCTAGCCTGCTCCACCGCCCTATCGGCTCCGACGACCCCGACGCCTAGCCGGCCCCGTCCCCCTGCTGGCCACGTCGCCTTGTCGCCCGCGAATCCGTCTCCTAGCCGCCTCGCCGCCGTCCTCGGCTTTCTGCACCGCGCTGCACCTCCTGGTACCGCACTGCACCGCTCTGCACCGCACTGCACCGCTCTGCACCGTACTGCAACGTGCTGCACCACACTGCACCGCACACAACTGCACTGCACCTCCCTCTACCGCACAGTACCACACCGCACCGCACATCACAGCTTTCCTGCCCTCTACTGCCCCGTACTGCCCTTCTTTTGCTGCCGCAACCATGATGGCGGACTCGGTCCTGCGTTTCGATGCGGAGGGGCAGCCGATTGAGTTGGACTCGTGGCTCGTCGACCTCCAGCACCACCTGACTGGTCAGCGGCAGAACGGCCACTCCCTGGCTGTCCACATCGACGGTACGCTCCCCTGCCCGGACCCCCCTGCTGCTCTACCCGCTGACCCCACCTCCGCTGACCATGAATCTGCTGCAGCTGCTGCCCTTGCTCGTGCTGTCTGGTTGTCGCGTGACGCTGTAGCTCAGCTTGCGATTAGTCATGCCCTTCCCCTGTCCGAACGCCCCCGCTTTAGGTCAGTCAGGACTGCGCAGAAGTTCCTAGAGGCTGTTGTTGTGCACTATTCCACCCCACCCTCTGCCTCCGTAGGTCGCCTGATCCTGCCCATACTGTTTCCTGACCTTGCGTTTTCCCCACTGTCGCTGACATAGCCGCCCACCTGCGCACGATAGACACAACCTGGCGCGCTACCTGCAATGAGGCCCAGCTTCGTGTGTTTCAGCCCCCAATCTGCTCTATCCTCTACCTGCTTGCCACCCGCCTCCTTGACCGCCTTGCCACCGCCCGCGATCACAACCTTAATCTCTACCCCGCTGAATTCACCCTCACTAACTTTGTTGACACCCTGTCTGCCATAAAGACTCGTCAACGCTCTATCGCCCAGTCTAGCGGTGCCGTGCCAGTCTCTATCTTTCACTGCTGTGCCCCTGCTCAGTGCTCTTACTCCGACGATTCTGCTGCGGTTTCTGAGACGGCTCCGGCTGTGGAGACCGCCACCGCCGTGCAGTTTCGTCCGGGTAAGAGTCGCCGCCCCAAGGCGGGTGGCGGCGGAGGTAGCGGAGGAGGGGGTGGTGCCGGTGGTGGAGGTGGCTCACCCGCTGGTAGTCTAGACGAGGGGGCTGGGGCTGGTGCCCCAGTGCAGCAGCCTCAGCAGCAGCAGAAGCAGGCGCCACAGCTGGACCAAGAGCAGCAGCAGCCGCAGTAGCAGCAGCAGCCGCAGCAGCAGCAACAGCGGGGGGTCGGTCGTCTCCCACCCAGGTGGCGTGCAGCTGGAGCTGACGGGCGCTGCACGGTGTGGCGTCAGGTTGTGGTCAGAGTGACGGGCGCTGCCAGTACCAGCTCCAGACCGGTCCTCGTCGCGGCCTCGTGTGCGGTACGATCAACCATACCCCAGCTCGTTGCTTTCATCGACTAGACGACCTGTTTCGTCTCCGCTTCGGCCCGTCGCCTGACCTCCCCAACTGCCAGAGTTTGCTTCGTCATCAGGTTCAGATCTTTGATATGGACATGGATGAGATTAAGTCTGCTTTGTATGCGATGTATGTTGATGAATCTAGTGTGACTGGTTCCTATTACCCTGTGTTGCCTAGCGTAGGTGTGCCCAGTGTGCCAAGTTCAAGCTACCCTGTTGCGTCAAGCGTAGGATCCCCTGCCTTGTTTAACCAAGGGTCCACCCTCGCTCCTCCAACCTCTGTCGCGTCTCCTTCACCCTGGACTCCGGTGCTTCCTGGCATTTCTTTCGCAACTACACTACGCTTACGCCGCTTGCCGCTCCGGCTACAGTTGCTCTTGCAGACCCTTCCTCCAGTCCTGTAGTCGCCCGTAGCTCCACTACTCTCCCCTGTCCAGCGGTTCCCTCAAGCTCCCTTACAGGCCTACACATCCCCTCGTTCTCTAGGAACCTAGTTGGTGTCGGCTGCCTCCAAGACCTTGGAGTCACCACTACGTTCCTTGCGCACGAGCGGTACGCTGTCTGTACTTAGGCCGCCACCGGTGCCCCCCTCACCACGTTCCCCCCGGACCCGGAGTCTGGCCTGTTCACGCTAAACACCGCTTCCCCCTCGGTTGGGACGCATCCCCAGGTAGTAGCGTCTTCCCAGGTTGCTGCGTCGTGCTCGTGTCGGTCGCTTACTCACCCATAGCTTCTGTGGCACCACCATCTAGGTCACCCCGCACTCACCCATCTCCATCACATGTCCCAGCACCGTCTTGTCCTAGGCCTTCCTGAGTCATTCCCTGCGCTCCCGTCCTCACCCGCACCTCCGTGCACGCCCTATGTCGAGGGCCGACTCCGCCGTGCTCCTCACTCCTCCTCATTCCCCCCTACCTCCGCACCGCTGCAGACCCTGCACATGGGCCCTGCCCCCGTCCATGGGTCGCGTCGTGAGTGCTACTTCCTAGTGCTTGTCGACGATTACACCCGCTACACCACCATCCTTCCCCTGGAGCGGAAGGCCAACGTGCCTGACGTTCTTCTCTCGTGGCTTGTCTCTGCGCGTGTTCACCGAGGTCTCCCTGTGTTGCGTGTTCACTCCGACTGTGGTGGCGAGTTTGCCTCTAGCTGCCTTGGTCGCTTCTGTCATGCGGAGGGTATCACCCAGACGGTGGTCACCAACTACCACTGCTTTCCCCACCGTGGTCCCCCTGTCACTCCCCCCCAGTTCCTAGTGCCCCCCCCTCCCCCGATCGACCTTGTCCACCCCCCTTCCCACCCTGCCCCGTCTGGTATGTCTCACATCACCCCCCTCCCGTTGATTGTCCCTGCTGAGGAGTCCTCTGACTCTCGAGGCTCGGCGAAGTCTCTTCCCCCGCCTGTCCCTGCCCCGGTCTCGCCTCCCCTGTCGCCGCCGCTGCTGTCCCAGCCGTAGCCGCCTCTGCCGCTGCCGCCGCTGCGGCAGCCGCCGTCGTTACCGCCGCTGGGGTTTGAGCGTTCTGGGGGTGCTGTGGAGCAGGCTCAAGGTGGCTCTGGAGCGGGCTCTGGGGGTGCTGGAGTGGGGCTTCTCGGAGGGAGCCATGTTCTCGCTAGAGGTTCTGGTGCTGGAGTCGGGTAGAAGTTGCAGATGTCGCCGCCGGTGTCCGCTCTTCGCCTCCTCGGTCTCCCTTCCCCTGACTGCCCGTTACTACCTCCCTCGCCTCCTCCTCTGCCGGTCCACGACCCCGTGTTTCCTCCCCCGGACTCCTCTCCGGCTCGCTTCCCTTCCCGTTCTCCTCCTGTGTCTCCTCCCATCTCTCCTGGCCCGACTCCTCCGTCTCACGTCTGGTCTCGTCGTCCGTCTCATGCTCGTCCTACCTCCCGTGTTCCGCATTCTCACCGTATGTTGCTTCGCTCTCAAGCATCTCGTGCTCCTCCTCTCCTCCCGTCTCCTCCTCCGTCGTCGCTTGCTGTGGCCCCGCCTCCGTTCTCGGACTGCCTCCGTGCTGCACGTCCTCTTGTTCCTCGTGTCCTTGCCTCTCTCGTTACCGACCTGTCCATTCCTGTCTCGAGTATTTTGGGGCTTGTCGCTGCTATCACTGACTTCGCCGCTACCCACCGCCTGCACTATGCCACCACTTTGGTCTCTGACCTTGCCTGCCCTCTGACCGTCGGGGGTGTGGCTGCTCTTGGCATTGACGTTCTAGAGGACAGACAGTTTGAGCTCGCTCCCCATCTCTGTTTCATGCTACAAGTCCTTGAGGGTGACCCAGACGCCCTTGACATGTTGACCCATCGCACCTACGCTGAGGCCACCTCGGGACCCTGGGCCTCTCAGTGGATAGCTGCCATGGAGCAGGATATGACATCTTGGAGATCCACCGGTACCTTTGTCGACGTAGTTCCCCAACCAGGGGTGAACGTAGTCGATGGCCGGTGGCTCTTCAAGGTGAAGCGCCCTCCTGGAGAGCCGCGTGTCTTCAAGGCGTGCTACATTGCTCGAGGCTTCAGTCAGCGTGAGGGGGCGGACTTCTTTCAGACCTTCGCCCCAACCTCGAAGATGACCACTCTTCGGGTGCTGCTACACGTAGCAGCACATTATGACTACGAGCTGCACTCCCTCGACTTCTCCACAGCCTTCCTCCAGGGCAGTCTACACAAGCAGGTCTACCTGCACCGCCCCCAGGGCTTCTCCTGTACCTTCCCCCCTGGCACCGACTGGCTCCTCCGGTGCCCAGTCTACGGCTTGCGACAGGCGCCCCGTGAGAGGCGCGACACGCTACGTGCTACACTTGCTGACTTGCAGTTCTTCCCTTCGTCCGCAGACCCCTCGCTCTTTGTCCGTTCCGGCCAGACTCCGTTCTACATCCTTGTCTACGTAGACGATCTGGTCTTTGCTACTGCACACAGAGACACACTGGCCGCCCTGAAGGCTGAGCTGCTAAGGAAACACACCTGCACTGACATAGGAGAGCTGCGCCGCTACCTTGGCTTGCAGATCTCCAGGGACAGAGCAGCGCACACCATCACTCTCTCACAGTCACACTTGGTGCGCCAGGTCCTTCAGAGGTTCGGCCTTCAGTTCTCCTCCGCACATCCCACCCCTCTGCCAGTAGACCACAGACTCTCTGCCCCAGTCTGAGAGGAGGCTGTAGAGCGTAGTGGTCCTTACGCAGAGCTGGTGGGTTGCCTCATGTACCTAATGACTTGCACTTGTCCAGATCTCGCATACCCTCTCAGCATCATGGCTCGCTTTGTGGCCCCAGGCAGACACCGACCACAGCATTGGTCGGCCGCTAAGAGGGTTTTGCGTTATCTAGCAAGTACATCGGGCATGGGGTTAGTGCCAGGAGAACGGAGACCAGTGGTACAGAATGGGCACACAGACGCTTCTTGGGCAGAAAACACCGAGACTCTCAGGTCCTCACAGGGCTACTCCTTTAGCCTTGGTGCAGGTGCCATCTCGTGGAGGTCCACCCGCTCCTCGTCTGTTGCCCACTCTAGCTGTGAGGCTGAGATCTACACAGGTGCCATGGCGGCACAGGAGCTCCGCTGGCTGACCTTCTTACTCACTGACTTGGGTGAGTGGCCTAGCTCTGCCCCGGTTTTGTACGCTGACAACAGGGCCATGATCCTCATGTGTCAGGAGCCACGACTTGAGGGTAGAGCGAAGCACATCCAGCTACGGTACTTCCTCCTACACGAGCTGCAGCAGCGTCGCCAGGCTCCTTTAGTACACTTGGCCTCCGGTGCCAGCACAACAGATATCTTTACTAAGGCGCTTGCGCCTAAAGATCATCAGCGGCATTGTGTACAGCTAGGTCTCATTCCTGTAGCCTCTCACTTGCTAGGACCTTGATTGTGTATCGATCTTCATATATATTACCTAGACTGGCCTTGTGGCCTCTTCCCAGTGGTTAGACTAGTAGTGCCACCTTGGTCTTGCTCTTGCCTTGTCTGTAATTGTTTGACTGGTCTTTAGAGCCTTGCCTCAGAGGCTGGACTAGTAGTGCCGCCCTGAGCTGCTTCTCTTTCATGAGGCACTGCCCCTATCCAGTCTGGGGGGTGTGTCAAACATACAAACATATATTGTATATTGCAGTAGACTACAAAGGGTTGTTCCTTAGGGAGTACAACCCATTAGGCTATATACTTCTCTATGTCCTGTTCTAGTTAACTTTTCTCACTTTTACAGCATGCTTTCTGATCCACTATCATCTGCTTGCCGCGCCTCCCTCTCTCCTCTCCTCTCCTCTCCTCTCCTCCATCCCAAAAAAGAGGGGTCGAAAATTCAACCTCCAACAACCGCACGGAACCCTCGAGGTTACCCTTAGGGGGTAACCCTGAATGCGCATAACAGCGAGACTTTGGGGGGCAATTGGAGGTTGGGGTTGCCTTGGGTCTGCCCTCCAGTTCGCGTGCGTAGTGCCATCTAACCAACCCATACTACGAGCTATCACTCGGCTCGTTATTCGCAAAGCTCCGATTGGAGGAAATTGCGCGACAAAATGCACTCTATTCGTTTCGATGTGAGAATGTGGTTAAAGAATGTTATAAAATTCTGATACATTGTTAGCGTATGGCATTTCACAATTTCTTGAAGAAAAAGACGTACATAAACATGTGAATGTAACGAATGTGATAGTAAACGAGGATAATTCATATCATACACCCAGCGGATTAAAATAAAAACCATACCAAATGTTGATTAAAATGGTAAATTGGGTTCATTTCATTATAATGCTACACGCTATATCAAGGGTTGAATCACCAAATGTTACGGTTTTCCGAATGACATTATGAATTCATCCAAGATGTAACATGAAAATTAAGCACCACAACAAGAAATGAATTCCAACTGCCACTCAAATCCAACAACCTAACCCATAACATATAGCCTAAGATAAAAGTCCAGTAGTGCTGCACCCATTTACGCATGTTGATTTAAGTGGGTTAGCATCGCGCAACCCTAGACATCTGTATTGGCAAGTAGCAATAGCTTTTGAAAGAAAGAAAGAAATAATAATAAATAAATAACACCAAACACTCACTAACGGCGCAATGTCGTGACCGTGCCCTTCGTAAAAAGTAAGGACCTGCACAGCTAAGAGTGAGGCCCGTGAGGAAACCCAACATACCCTTGAAAGATGTTGCTCGTTCCGTTGCTGCAAAGGATAGTAATAGCGTTAGGATATGCGCATAAACTGTTTCGCGCGGGTGATTTGGAAAGAAACAGAATCACGAAGCTCATAACATACTGTAAAGCATAGCTTATACAGTTACTGTAGACTATAGATGTTTGTGCCTTAGTGGGTACAACTCTCTAGACTATATTGCCTTGTATCTCACCACTCCAGTCATTCTTTCTTTCTTTCTGTTATGGTCTCATAGTAGGTTAGGTTCCCCCCTAGCCTGCCCACGCTTCCACCCCCTAGGCCCTAGCCGACCCCTTGGCCGTCACGTCCGCCCCTAGCCGCCCCCCCCCCCCCTGGCCGTCGCGCTCGTCCCTAGTCGGCCCCCTGGCCGTCCCGCTTGTCCCTAGCCGGCCCCCTCGCCATCGCGTCCGCCCCTAGCCGGCCCCCTGGCCGTCGCGCTCGTCCCTAGCCGGCACCCTGGCCGTCGCGTCCGCCCCTAGCCGGCCCCCTGGCCATCGCGCCCATCCCTAGCCTGCCCCCAGGCCGTCACGCCCGTCCCTAGCCGGCCCCCTAGCCATCGCGCCCGTCCCTAGCCGGCCCCCCTGGCCGTCGCGTCCGCCCCTAGCCGGCCCCTAGGCCGTCGCGTCCGCCCCTAGATGGCCCCCTGGCCGTCGCGCTCGTCCCTACCAGGCCCCCTGGCCCTCGCGCTCGTCCCTAGCCGGCCCCCTGGCCGTCGCGTCCGCCCCTAGCTGGCCCCCTGGCCGTCGCGACCGCCGCTAGCCGGCCCCCTGGCCGTCGCGCCCGTTCCTAGCCGGCCCCCTGGCCGTCGCCCTCGTCCCTAGCCGGCCCCCTGGCTGTCGCGTCCGCCCCTACCCGGCCCCCTGGCCGTCGCGTCCGCCCCTACCCGACCCCCTGGCCGTCGTGCTCGTCTCTAGCCAGCCCCCTGCCCGTCGCGGCCGCCCCTAGCCGCAGTCGCTGCCGTCTCCATCCACCTCACGGTCACTCCTGCCGTACCGGCTGCCCCTAGCCGCCGTCGCGGCTGTCCCTGGCCGCCGTCGCGGCCATGTCTCCTCGCCTTCGTGGCCGGCCCTACTCGCCATCACACCAGCTTCTCGCCGGCCCCCATTGCCGCCGTTTGCTGGCCCTTCGCATCTGCTGTCCGCCGGCCGGCTCTTGCATTCGCGTCTTCGCCAGCCCTCCGCCGCCTCAGGTTCGGCCCGTTCTTCCCAATCAGCACCGCCCTGCGAACCCCCCCTGGTACCATACTCAATCGCACTACACCACACTGTACCGCACTGCACCGCACTGTACCGCACTACACCGCACTGCACCGCACTGTACCGCACTGCACCGTCCTGCACCGCACTACACTGTCCGTGCCGTTCTGCACCGCACTGTACTGCCCTCTATTGCCACTGATGGCGGAGGTGCTTCGCTTTGACGCTGAGGGCCAGCCGATTGAGTTTGATGCGTGGCTTGCTGACCTTCGTCGCCACCTTACTGGTCAGCGGGAGGTTGGCCACTCTTGTCTGTCCATCTTGACGGTACCCTCCCCTGCCTTGACCCCCCCGCTGCACTGTCTCCTGACCCCTCGTCCGCTGAGCGTGAGTCCGCTGCGGCCGCTGCCCTTGTTCGCTCTGTCTGGCTGTCCCATAACGCTATCGCACAGCTTGCTATTAGTAATGCCCTCCCCCTGTCCGAGCGACCTCACTTCAGGTCTATCACCACTGCCTAGGCTTTCCTAGATGATGTTGTCCAGCGCTATTCCACGCCGCCTGCTGCCTCGGTAGGTCGTCTGATCCTCCCCATGCTCTTTCCTGACCTTGCGTCGTTCCCCACTGTCGCTGACCTGGCCGGCCACCTGCGGACTATAGACGAGACCTGGCGCGCTGCCTGCACTGACACACAGCTTCGCGCTCACCAGCCGCCCCTCAGCTCTGCTCTCTACCTGCTGGCCACCCGCCTTCCTGATCGCCTTGCCACTGCCCGCGACCGCTTCCTTAGCGTCCACCCCGGAGACCTCACCCTCACTGACTTTGTTGACACCCTATCCGTTATAGAGGCCCGCCACAGCTCTATTGCCCAGACCAGCGGTACTGTGCCGGTCCCTATCTTTCAAGGTTGCGCCCCCGCTCAGTGCACCTTCTCCGACGGCTCTGCTGCTGTGGCTGAGACTGTTGCTGCAGCACCGGTCCGTCCGGGGAAGGGTCGCTGCCCCAAGGCGGGGTGTGACAGCGGGGGTGGGGGTGCAGGTGTAGGTGGTGTGGGAGCTGGGTCCCCTGGTGGTGGTGTGGACGAGGGGACCCTGACAGGTGCAGCCGAGCAGCCGTCTCAGCAGCCGCCGGTGTTGCCGCCGGACCCGCGTCAGCCGCAGCAATCGCCGCAGCCGCAGCAGTCGCAGCAGCAGCAGCAGCCGAGACGGGCGAGTCGTCTCCCGCCTGGGTGGCCTGGCGCTGGTGGTAGCCCTGGACGTGGTGGTGGTAAGCGTCGTGGGCTGCCGGGTGGTGGTTCGGGTCCCGCGCGCTAAAATTACCTGCTCCAGATAGGTCCTTGCCGTGGCTTCGTTTGCGGTAAGATCGACCACACCTCCGACAGTTGTTTCCGTCGCGTGGATGACCTATTTCATCAGCGCTTCGGCCCGTCGCCCGAGCTCCCAGACTGGCACAGCTTGCTTCGTTGTAGGGTTCAGATTTTTTATCTCGCAATGGATGACATTGTTACTGCTATGCATGTGATGTATGCTGATGACTCTAGTGTGCTTCCGTCTTATTACCCCTTGTTGCCTAGTGTAGGCGTGCCTTGCTTAGACTCCCCTGCTGCGTCAGGCGTAGAATCCCCTGCTTTGTCGCTGCTTCGCCTCCAGCCGCCACTGCCGCGCTCTCCTTCACCCTCGACTCTGGCGCTTCCCGGTGCTTCTTCCGCAACTCTACCACGTTGACACCGCTCCCTGTCCCTGCCTCAGTCTCTCTTGCTGACCCCTCCTCCGGCCCTGTAGTTGCCTGCAATTCCACCACCCT
This sequence comes from Closterium sp. NIES-67, assembly GCA_027943415.1. Classification (NCBI taxonomy): domain Eukaryota; kingdom Viridiplantae; phylum Streptophyta; class Zygnematophyceae; order Desmidiales; family Closteriaceae; genus Closterium; species Closterium sp. NIES-67. Next base: position 17,577 of record BQMB01001132.1, read on the forward strand.
CCCCTGGCCGGCGGTTCCTTCGGGCTCGCTCACAGGTCTGCACATCCCCTCGTTCTCCAGGAACCTAGTTGGTGCCGGCTGCCTTCAGGACCTTGGCGTCACCACTACGTTCCCTGGACACGAGCGGTACGCTGTCTGTACCGAGGCCGCCACTGGTGCCCCCCTGTCCATGTTCCCCCGGGACCCGATGTCCAGTCTTTTCACACTGGACACGGTGACCCCCCCGGCTAGTGACCCCCCTCAGGTGGCTGCGTCTCCTCAGGTTCTCTCACCCACCCGACCCTTCTCTAGCACCACCGCCTAGGTCACCCTGCGCTCCCGCGTCTGCGTCACATGTCACAGCACGGTCTCGTCCTAGGCCTCCCCAGGTCGTTCCCTGAGTTTCCCTCCACCCCAGCCCCACCTTGCATGCCTTGCGTCAAGGGCCAGCTCCGCTGTGTCCCTCACTCCTCCTCGTTTCCCCCTACCGCAGCACCGCTACAGACTCTGCACATGGACGTCTCGGGCCCCGCCCTGGTCCATGGGCCGCGTCGAGAGCGCTACTTCCTAGTGCTTGTCGACGACTACACGCGCTACACCACTGTGTTCCCCCTGGAGCGGAAGGCTGACGTGCGTGCCGTTCTTATCCCGTGGCTTGTCGCTGCACGTGTCCACCGCGGTCTCCCTGTCTTGCGCCTCCACTCTGACCGTGGTGGCGAGTTTGCCTCTGGTGTCTTTGGTCGTTTCTGTCGTGCGGAGGGCATCTCCCAGACGTTCACATTGCCGGACTCCTCGCAGCAGAATGGGGTCGCTGAGCAACGCATCGGTTTGGTCATGGAGGTGGCTCGCACCTCCATGATCCATGCCGGTGCACCCCATTTTCTGTGGCCGTTCGTCGTTCGCTACGCCGCTCTCTAGCTAAGCCTGTGGCCGCACCCCCAGCAGCCTCAGGTTTCGCCGGCTCTTCTTTGGTCTGGGTCACCTCGTGACGCGTCTGCGTTCCACGTCTGGGGCTGTCTTGCTCACGTTCGTGCCTCTGGCATGGACAAGCTCACTGCCTGCACCCTTCCTTGTGTCTTCCTTGGCTTCCCCCTTGACGCGTCTGACTGGCACTTTTACCACCCGCAGTCTCACCGGTTCTTTCACTCCTGCGACGTCATCTTTGACGAGTCCGTCTCCTTCTTCCGCCGCTTCCCCCACCGCGGTTCCCCGGTTAAACCCCCCCTGTTCCTGGTCCCCCCTTCCCCGGTCATCGCCGCCCCTCCCCCTCCCCCTTTCCGTCCTGCCCCCTCTGGTGTGTCCCACGTAACCCCCCTTACGTTGTCCCGGTTGAGGAGTCTGCTGACTCTGGTGGTCCTGTGGCGCAGTCCTCGCTGCCTGACCCTTCTCCGGTGTCCCCTCCTCCGCCACCTCCGCAGCCGCCGTCGCCCCCGCTGTCGCAGCCGCCGTCTTTGCAGCCGTTTGTTGCCTCTGGGGGTGCTGGAGTTGGGGTGGGAACAAGTCCTGGGACTCCTGTCGTGGCTTGTCCCGGCGGGCCTGGGGGTGGTACCGGTGCTCGAGGGGTTCTGAGCTCTAGGGGTGTTCCTTCTGGGGGTGCTGGCATGGAGTGTTCTCGAGGTAGCCGCCAGGCCGCTTGCGGTCCCGGTGTCGGTGTCACACCGCCGCTGCAGCAGTCCCCGTCGGTGTCTGCTCTTCGTCCGCTTGGCCTTCCGTCCCTTGACCTCGTCCCCGTGCCTCCTCCTCCTCCTCTTGTCTACGGCCCTGTCTTCCCTCCTCCGGACTCGTCTCCGTTCCGTTTCCCCCCTCATTCCCCTCTTGTGTCCCCTCCTCTGACTCTTGACCCGACTCCTCCATCTCATGTCTGGTCTCGCCGCCCCTCCCGTGCTCGACCTTTCTCCCCTGTCTCGCGCTCTCACCCTATGTTGATTCGTTCCCACGCGGCTCGTCCTCCCCTTCTCCCGTCGCCCCCTCCGTCCTCCCTTGTTGTTGCTCCCCCCCCTCTGTCTGACTACCTGCGTGCCTCTTGTCCTCTTGTTCCTCGAAAGAGACACACTTGCACTGACCTTGGAGAACTGCGCCACTACCTTGGCTTGCAGATCTCTGGGGACAGAGCAGCGCGCACCATCACTTTGACTCAGTCACACTTGGTGCGCAAGGTCCTTGAGAGGTTCGGCCTTCAGTTCTCCTCCGCACAGCCTACTCCTCTGCCTCTAGACCACATGCTCTCCGCTCTAGTTCCTGAGGAGTCAGCAGAGCCCAGTGGTCCTTACGCAGAGCTGGTGGGTTGCCTCATGTACCTGATGACTTGCACTCGCCCGGATCTCGCATACCCTCTCAGCATCCTCGCTCGCTTTGTGGCTACAGGCAGACACCGACCTCAGCATTGGTCTGCCGCTAAGAGGATTTTGCGTTATCTTGCAAGTACATCGGGCATGGGGTTAGTGCTAGGAGGACGCAGGTCAGTGGTCCTTACTGGACACACAGACGCTTGTTGGGCAGAAGACGCCAAGACCCTCAGGTCCTCGCAGGGCTACTGCTTCAGACTTGGTTCGGGCGTCGTCTCGTGGAGAGCTACCCGCTCCTCGTCTGTTGCCCAGTCCAGCTGTGAGGCCGAGATCTACGCTGGTGCCATGGCGGCACAGGAGCTCCGCTGGCTGACCTTCTTGCTCACTGACTTAGGTGAGCGGCCTAGCTCTGCCCTGGTCCTGTACGCTGACAACAGGGCCATGATCGTCCTATGTCAGGTGCCTCGACTCGAGGGCAGAGCGAAGCACATCCAGCTGCGGTACTTCCTCCTGCGTGAGCTCCAGCAGCGCCGCCAGGCGCGCGTAGTACACTTGGCCTCCGGTGCCAACACAGCTGATATCTTTACGAAGGCGCTTGAGCCTAAAGATCATCTGCGGCATTGTGTACAGCTAGGTCTCGTTCCTCTAGCCTCTCACTTGCTAGGGTTTTGACCTTGTACTGTCCTTTATATATATATATATGTATATATATATATATATATTTACCTTGACTGGCCTTGTGGCCTCTCCCATTGGCTGGACTAGTAGTGTCGCCCTGGTCTTGCTCTTGCCTTGTCTGTACTCCTTTTGACTGGTCTTTAGACCCTTGTCTCAGAGGCTGGACTAGTAGTGCCGCCCTGAGCTGCTTCTTCCCTTTGTTAGGCACTGCCCCTATATAGTCTAGGGGGTGTGTCAAACATAGCTTATGCAGTTACTGTAGACTATATATGTTTGTGCCTTAGTGGGTACAACTCTCTAGAATATATTGCCTTGTATCTCACCACTCTAGTCATTCTTTCTTTCTTTCTGTTACATACCGAACGAGGTAAATTAGCGCTGACAGCAGTATGCGAGAGTTCTGCGCCGAAAAGCGGGGCACGGACAAAAGCGAACCGCCACGACACGTCCCGTTGCTGAAGCTAGCGTTCACGTTGGGCTTGCATTTTCCCGGAGCATTGTAGAAACACACAACAGAAAGAGGGGGACGAAAAACAGAATTGGGTGAGAGGGTAGGCAGCGAAGGAAGGATGCGGCGGTGTAGTGGCGTAACTTGGTATAGCGTATCAGAATGCATGGCGGCGAAAAAAAATAATGCCAACCTAATTCAATAAGGGCGTGAGACAGTGCAACGAGGGATGAGAGGACGTCGGGGGAGAGTGGATGAAATGGGAGCTCAGGAAGGACGCAAAACCTAGAATATGAGAGGCCCCTTCGGTTCCGACAGCTCATGCTCCAACGCGACGAAAGCATTGGACCTCGGCGCGTGCTGATTTGTTGACGAAGTGATTTTTTTCGCTGGGTGCGAAAAGTTACAGCGAAGCCAGCGTGTCTCGAAGACATAACATCCTATCCGGAGCCATTACGTTTCGGCACATCCTTGTCACGTCACTACAGTACATCACTACTCAGCCGGATGTGTCAGAATCGACCAGACCGAAACCAAATTTGGAAAGGAACTGACGTTCGGATAATGACTATACAGTGCGAACAAAAAAATGTTGTACGGTATGTATCATCCATGCGCGGTCCAATTGGTTTTCTGAATGTGATATTTTTTTTGGATCCAACAAATCCATTAGGCCTTAGCGGATAAAAAACAAGAGGCGACGAGGTCGTCTTAGGGTTGCGGAGCAGTAGAATATAACATTTTAAGATAGTATTTTGCTTCAATTGTTTGTTTTTGTAAGAAGAAATGTTCATACATTCTAGGTGGTAGTGAGTGCATCTGCAAGAACATATTCCCTGCAAGAGATTTTAGGACTTTCAGTCTGTCACAGTATCGAATGTGTCGAGGAAAGGTTGTACTATCGATCATTACAAGGCGCTTTTATACTTCCAAAGTACATCAGGTAACCAGGTTTATCTTATCCTAAGGGAATAGACCCTTCTAGAAGATAGAATCACCCTGCGTATAGCCACGCGAGGCTATTGGCTTTAAGGGATAACGGCAGGATTACGCCAGATAGCGCACCAGTACATCCCAAGCCTGGTCGGTGATATAATTACAATAGCAGGATAAACCAAAGGTTAAGGGAAAAGGGAGAATAGGAAACCAAATGAGATAAGAGAAATGAACGAGGAAGGAAATAAGAAAAGGGACAAGTGGTGTAACGGGGTCGTACTCTCACACTTCCCCCCTCAAAGCTGGGTGGTAGAAGTAACACCCTGCTTGACAAGGTAGTCATGCAGAGGACGACGGGCGTTACCCATGTCGGACTCAGGGACCCAGCTGTCCTCAGAAGGATCATAACCCTTCCAACGGATGAGAAGCTCCACGGTGCCATTCCGACGTCGGCGGTGTGCTAGCACGGATTCGACCTCGTACTCGGGTTCATTGTGGACGAGGACGGGCGGCGGCGGCGGCGGTTGGCGTCCGACGAAGATCGTGTTCGGATCCCGGTAGGGCTTCAGAAGCTGGACATGGAAGCATTGTTGTAAGCAAACTCTAGTACGGGCAGGTGCAAGTCCCATTTGGAGATGTCGTCTTTGCAGGCTGCTCGGAGGAGTTGCTCCACAATCTGGTTAAGGCGCTCGGTCTGTCCGTCTGTCTGCGGATGGTATGCGGATGACATGGCGAGTTTGGTGCCGAGTAGAGACATGAGTTCCTTCCAGAACTTGCTGGTGAACTTGGGGTCTCGGTCGGAAATGAGTGTGGTTGGGATGCCATGCTGTGAAATGATATGACGAACGAAGAGCTGTGCTGTCTCCTCGGTGCGTGCCGTCGTGTGTGTCGGGATGAAGTGTCCCATTTTGGAGAACTTGTCAATGACGACAAGGATGGCGTCATGACCGCTGGAGGTAGGTGGTAACCCGGTGATGAAGTCTAGGCTAACCACTTGCCATGGCTGTTCTGGGACAGGAAGAGGCTGCAGTAGTCCCGCCTTTTTCTGCTTGCTGCTCTTCATCCGCTGACATGTATCACACGAGGTGACGAATTTCTGGACGTCGTCTGCCATCTGGGGCCAGTAGTAGTGTTTGGCGATACTGGTGAGCGTCTTGTTGCTACCGAAGTGTCCGGCGTACAGGACATCGTGGTATTCTTCGAGTAGTAACTGGCGCAAAGGAGGGTAATTGGGTACCCAGATTTTTGTTGATCCCTTCCGGTACGCGATGTCACTGTCCCACTGTAGCAGATGTCGCTTTTCTGCCAAGGGAATTTCGGGGTCGATGGCGTACCCGTTTGCAAAGAGTCCCTTGAGTAGTGGATTCATCCCTTCGGCCTGAATAGCGGCAACGTGCGCAGGCCGGCTGAGGGCGTCTGCTTTGTTTTTGTGGCCGGGCTTGTACACGATGTCGTAGTGGAAGTGTGTCTCGAGGAAGTCAATCCACCGGACCTGCCGCCTGCTTCGTCTCCCATTTGTAGGGCGTGTTCTTCTTCAGCAGATTCGTGAGTGGTGCTGCGATTTTCGCATACTGTGGCACGAATCTGTTGTAGTAATTAGCGAAGCCTAGGAACTGCTGCAACTCCTTCACGTTCTCTGGCGTTTTCCACGTGCGTACGGCCTCGATTTTCTTGGGGTCGACGTGAACTCCTCGAGCGCTCACCATGTGTCCTAGGAATTGGACCTTTTCAAGGGCGAATTCGCTCTTGGACAGTTTGACGTAAAAACGTTCCCGTCGAAGAATTTCGAAGACGCGTCGCAGGTGTTCGACGTGCTGCTTCATGTCGCGCGAGTAGATGAGGATGTCGTCCAGGTACACTACCACGCATTCATCCAGCATTGGTCGTAGAATGTGGTTCATTTCGGCTTGGAATGTTGCCGGCGCGTTGGTGAGTCCGAACGGCATTACCAAATACTCGTACGATCCGTACCGACTTCGAAAAGCAGTTTTGTGGATAGAGTTGTCCGCCATCCGTATCTGCCAGTATCCGGACCGCAGATCCAGTTTGGAAAATACCGTAGCTCCCCGAAGCTGGTCAAGCAGGTCATCGATTCGCGGTATCGGATATTTATTCTTGATGGTCTGCTTGTTAAGAGCTCGGTAGTCGATGCACATGCGCAGGCTTCCGTCCGGTTTCGGGGTGAAGAGTACTGGGGCACCGTATGGCGAAGTGGATGGCCGGATGAGTCCTTTGGCTAGGAGATACTCGATCTGTTTTTTCATGTCAGTCAGCTCCGTAGGGCTGAGCCGGTATGGTGCTCGGAAGGTCGGCTTCGAACCCGGTTCCTCCACGATCTCGTGTTGATGCGTTCGGTATGGCGGTAGCTCGTTCGGAAGATCGTCAGGAAGAATGTCTTGGAACTCCTTCAGTAATTCCTTGATTTTTTCTGGAGTTTCCGAGGCTTTCTCTCCGTCATTTTCCACCTCTGTTGCTATCGCCAGGAACCCGGTGTCGGTCCGTTTTACGTCCTTCTCGAATCGTGCGAGTGTCTCCACTGGGATATCTCCAGTATCGTCCCAGTTGGGTAACTGTATTCTCCGTCCATTGTTGTAGATGCTTGCGGTGCAGTTCACCCAGTTGATCTCGGGGTTGAATCTTTTCAGGAAGTCTCGCCCGAAGATCAAGTCAAGCCCTTTGATGTTGGTGATGGGGAGTGCAGGTCTCCAGCGCAGTGGTCCAATTTGTAGGTGTAGCACTGCTTCGCCGTGTACTGGTAACTTGCTGCCGTCCACCATCGTTGCAGAGAATCCTGAAGGCTTGTACTCTCCCCGTAGTCGGTCGATTACTGCCTTGTTGCAGACGGTGTGTGATGCTCCGCTGTCCACGAGTGCTTGGAGGCGTCGTCCTTTGCAGATGACCTCGAGCACGAGGGGCAGTCGTTGCTCGAAGTACCCAAAGATAGTTTCATTGACTGGGTCATAGGGTACATCCCAATACTCCGTACACACCTGTGTGCTGCTATCTACTCCTGAGCTGGCAGCTGGCCGAGGCTGCTTGGAGAACGGCTCTTCTCCAGGGCCCGGATTTTCTTTGACGACTGTGCGCGTCACTGATGCCGAAGAACTGGATGCATCCGTAGGAGGAGTTCGGGGTTTGTGCAGCTTCTTGTAGACCCCCAGCTTTCTCTTGAGCTGCTTCAGCTCCACCGACGTCTTCCCTGGGGAACGGGTAGTCGTTGTGGGCTGGTGTCTGGAGAGGACGTTGACTCCGTGGAAAGGTCGGCTTCTTTCCACACTCCTTAATTTGGTCCCCAGGTTTTCCGGTACCGGTATAATCTCCACAGCTGTCTGCTTCTTTTGGAGTCCCTCCCGAAATTTCTCCAAGGCTCTAGCCCCTCGAAATTCATAAGTGTTCATTAAAGCATCTTTATAAGATAACTTTAACGAATTCTTATAATTTCTTGGGTCTTCAAGGAGTTTCCCCGTCTCGGCAGAGTCTTTCCTTCGCGGAGTCATATTTTCCCTCGGCGATTTTCCCTGGCGAGGACTGGTCGTGGGGTGGAGATTTTCCCCCATCATTTCCTCCTTCTCGCGTCGAATCAGCTTCGTCGAAGTTGATTTTTCCGGAATCCCGCGGCCGCTTTCGGATCTTTTTATTTTCGCCAGCTAGATCCGCAATCACTGGCGACTCCCGTTTTTTTACTTCTGATTGGCTGAAGGAATTCCGCCACTGTTGCGTGCCCGATACTCTGCGCGTGCGGTCTTCATTTTGCTGCAGTCGAAGATTCGGTGGCCCGGCACCCCGCAAAAATCACACGTGTAGTTGGTGTTTTTCGGACGTGGCCGCCCCTCGAATCTGTCGACTTCCATCGGGTCGGCGAACGTGGGGTGAGCCGAGCGGTCGCCCTGTCGCGTACTGCCGACGTGCGTCCGTCGTGTTCCAGCGTTGACCATGTCGAAGCGCTCCGCTGCCGAAACGACGTCACTGTAGCTCGCGTAGTTTGACGCTGCGACGTGTCGTTTGACTTCGGTCTTCAGCCCGGCGAGGTATGATTGTACTTTTTCCCCTTCGGTCAGGTCGGGAATGCGGTTATAAAATTCCTCCATCTGCTGCGTGTACTGCGCTACACTCCCGAACTGTCGGTGTCGATGAATTTTTTCCCGGGCAAGGAAACTCGAATTTATCGGTTCGAAGCGTTTCAGCAGGTCGGTGCGGAACTGCTGCCACGTGGCTTCACCGTGGATGAAAGTACTGTTGCCGCCAATCCATTCGAGTACTGGCCCTCGCATCAGTGTCGCCGCGAGTCGTACGCGTTGACCGTCCCAGACTGGCGAGCTCCATCCGACGGCTGCGAAGTAGATCTCCATCCCAGCGATCCATCTGCGGGCGTCGGAGTTTCGATCGCTCGGATCGAACGGCTCAGGTGGGCGCGGTTTCGGAGCCTCGAGAAACTGCTGCGACTGCTGCGTCGTCGCCGTTGTCGTCTCGTGCTGCGCTCCGGCGAGTCGAGTTACTCGCTCGAACTGGTTTCGCCACGCTTCGCGATCCGCTCGCATTTCCTCCTGAAGGGCTGCGATGCGCGCGAAGAGCCGCTGGGTAACCTCGGCGTTGTCGAAGGTTGCCATCCTGTTCAAAACACGCACGGAGGGGGTAATTCGAAAATCGCGGAGCTGGTGCTTACCAGAATCGGCGTCGAATTGGTCGCCCCCGGCGGTTTTTCGAGGCAGGATCCCCGCTGCTGCTGTTTAGCTGAGCGCGGTCGAGTGAGAAAAGCTCTGATACCAAGTGTCACAAGATCGAATGTATCGAGGAAAGGTTGTACTATCGATCAGTACAAGGCGCTTTTATACTTCCAAAGTACATCAGGTAACCAGGTTTATCTTATCCTAAGAGAATAGACCCTTCTAGAAGATAGAATCACCCCGCGTATAGCCACGCGAGGCTATTGGCTTTAAGGGATTACGGCAGGATTACGCCAGATAGCGCACCAGTACATCCCAAGCCTGGTCGGTGATATAATTACAATAGCAGGATAAACCAAAGGTTAAGTGAAAAGGGAGAATAGGAAACCAAATGAGATAAGAGAAATGAACGAGGAAGGAAATAAGAAAAGGGACAAGTGGTGTAACGGGGTCGTACTCTCACACAGTCCCTTGCCATAAAACGGACCCGACGTGGATCGTTCTGATGACTTTACGAACAATTGCTGAATATCAAACAATTGCGCTAACCTATCCTGAGCGTATCGAGTAAAACACGTCCTAATTGTTTGTTTTTGCGATGAATCTTGCGTGTCTCTTCATTCCGTAGGGTTTCATCCTGTAGCGTGTCTCTTCACCTTGCGCTCTCTGTTTCCTACCTAAGCTCTGACGTTCCTAACAAAATCGAGCTTCCTTAGATTAGTTTCTTCCACATTTTCTACGCTCCTCTATTTCCTATGCCTAGATCCTACGTCGACTGAGGGATGCGGCGTTCGAAATAGTCAGCTGGATAATCTAGACAGCGCACTATTCAAGCTCGATTTCTTCACTTGCAACACCTCTCATGAACGGTCCTTCCTTTTCACTCCGTTACATCCTCTCCTTTATCTAACGTCTCCTTTTCCGACGGATTCTCAGCCTTATTCCTTACTCTCCTCATTTTGTATCCTCTCAATTCTTTCTCTATGTTTCCCATTTCCTCTTATTTGTCTCCCCCGATTAGCTCAATCTCAAGCTTGAAGAGAGGATAATCGAGCGGACTTCATCTACAACGCACACTATGCAATTTATCTCTCTTCCCTCACTCCCTTTACATTATACTATTTCCTCTCCCTCCTTTCTCTCCCTTCGCTCCTTTCCATCCTCCACTTCGCCCGTCTTTATCTCTTCCGTTTTAGTTTCATCACCTGTTCGCCCGCTCTATACCTTTCCATTCCCTCTTCTATTTCAAAAGTGATTTACTCTCTTCTTGATTCTCTGATTCTTGTTGACTCAAGGTTTCAACTGTTTTTGAAAACGCCTAACTATCCCTGGATGGCACCAATGAAGCCATGTACCTATGTCTCAGAGATTTGAAGCTTAACAAAATGTGGCATCTTTGTGCATCTGATTTGCAATGTTAGGAGTGACTCATGCGTTGTGAGTGGAATGGTTTCATTCATTCATTGCATCGGTAATACATCTTTTGTTTGTCTCAAAAAGTGGTTTTGTGCCTTTCATTTTACGTAAGGTATCAAAGAAGCTTAGGATAGGAACTAAACTTAGGACCCTAGCTTAGCTAGGAAGGAAGGAAGGGCGCCATGGAATGGTGTGCGGAAGGTAGATCTAGGAGCGTGAGGAGAAGAGGTGACGAGAAAGAAGAGTTGGGATTAGGAAGAGAGAGCAGTACAAGGAGGGGATTGTACGCTCTACAGAAAGGTTCAGTAAGAACCTACCAAGCCTGTATTAAATTATAACTTATATAATTTTAACATAAGGTTCTTTCTTTGACTCTTTCTTTGAGTGCAGTCACTTGAACTGAAAGTGTTAAGTGCAATCCATTTTTGGAGCTCACAAAATTGTATTGCTTCATTTGTGCAAAAAGCTTTATGCTTCCCCCACTTAACTGGGGAAGCGATAGCTTATTTTTGTCATTGAAAAAAATACGCACGGAAAATTGTGGAAACAGAAACACATTGTTTTTAAGTTTCCATCACGATTACTAAATGTAAGTGTGTAACTAATCAGTTACACTATGTAGTGCATATTTCAGCATTATTAACTAGGTTTATAAATATAGAAGTGATTTAGGAAACTCTAAAAGTGAAATATGATATAATTTCTTTATTCTTTCGCAATTTTTAGCCCCAAAACTTGAAAAAAAAAATATAGGTCCGATCGATCGCAATAGGTTGCTCCGCAATCCAAAAAATATGAGGGCAAGTATGCATATTTTTGTTGCTTTGATTTTGTTATTGGTGGCACGTGATTATTGGTGGCATGTATAAACGTCACCCCGATATGGTAATTGGTGTGCGTTTTAGTACCGAATCCCGTTGCACTGGGGATATTATCGCCAATCAGCGGCGAGTTACCGCCTGTACAGTCTGGTTTGCGAATTACTCGTGACACGGTCTTTTCGCGTGGTTGGTTTTCTGTGAGTGTTGGGGTCAGGTGTGAGGTAACGAACAACGGTGGGGAACTTTTAGGACCCCTCTTTTTTGGGACATCTCCTCGCGCCCATCGCTGTCGCCCTCCCGCGAGTCCGCATCCCCCTCGCGGCACCGCGCGTCCCCTGGCCATTCCATTATGGGGCCACCTGCGCGACGCTCCGATCAGCGCGCTCTAACGGCTCTCGCGCGCGTCGCGGCGCTAGTGGCGGCGATGTTGCTGTGGGGCGGCTCCGCGGGTGAAAAGGTTGGGAACGGGGCTTCAACTAGAGCGACGACGGGCCAGTCAGTGCCCGTACCGCAAAGATATGGATTCCGTGAGGCGCGGGATCGCACTGGATGGACGGTGGGCGGAGAAGACGAGGTGTGGAAGGGGGGAGGGGCTGAAACAGAGGGTGGCGTGAGGGCGGGGAAGAGAGGGATTAGAATGAGCCATGGCGCGGTTGGGGGCGTCCGGGACGGGGCTGGCAGTGACGACTCGGGCGGGTGGGTGGCTGGGCGGCAGTCGCAGCAGGCGGCGCATGATGGCGTGCCAAGGGGAAACTGGTCAGAGGGGCGGGAGGAGCGGGAGGGGGAGGGGGAATGGGAAGCCTGGGGTCCGGCGATGGCGCGCAATACAGAGGCTGTGAGTGGAGCGGAGGAGGATGGAGGCATGGGCTTGCCTCAGCGCATCGTGGTGAGTGGGCACTGGATGGCACGGCATGGCGTGGAATAGGTTGAGGTGGGATGGAGTGGAATGGGATGGGATGCGGTGGGATGGTGCGGGTGCGATGGGGTTGGATGGAACACACTGGTTTGGCATGGCATACTAGACTGACCGCTTACCCCTCACCGCTCACCGCTCACCGCTCACCCCTCACCGCTCACCGCTCACCGCTCACCGCTCACCGCTCACCGCTCACCCCTCACCGCTCACCGCTCACCGCTCACCGCTCACCCCTCACCGCTCACCGCTCACCGCTCACCCCTCACCGCTCACCGCTCACCGCTCACCGCTCACCGCTCACCGCTCACCGCTCACCGCTCACCGCTCACCGCTCACCGCTCACCGCTCACCGCTCACCCCTCACCATTCTCTGCACCTTTCATGCCCCACCGTCCCCTCTGGCCACGCTGCCAGTCGCTGCTGCTTCAAGGCACGGGGGCGAGCAGCAGCAGCAGCAGCAGCGAGGGGGGCCACTCGCCTCACAGGGGGCCTACTGGCAGCGACGGGCGGGGAAGAGACGTGCGCAGCCAAGGGCAGGGGAGGCGAGGGGGGAGAAGCCAAGGTGGGGGGAGCCATAGGATGGCTGGGCGACGCCGGCTGTTGGACGGGGATGGCAGTGAGGGGGGGAATGGCAGCCATGACGTCAGCACTGGTGGTGGTGACGCTGGGGGCAGCAGAGATGGTAATCCCGAGGCATCTGGGAGCAGCCTTGAGCAAGGGGGCATGGGCGGCCATGGGGGCATGGGCGGGCATGGGGGCATGGGGGGCCGTGGAATGTGGGCGGATGGGTTCAGACGGCATGTGCGGCGGGCGGGAGACAACTGCTGGAGCCAGTGGGAGATGCGCATGTATGTCACGGTGAGATGCGCATGCATGTGGTGAGATGCGCATGCATGTGGTGAGATGCGCATGCATGTGGTGAGATGCGCATGCATGTGGTGAGATGTGCATGCATGTGGTGAGATGTGCATGCGTGTGGTGATGTATGTCATTGTTCGCCGCTCCCTTCTCTCGTCCCCCGCCTCTCATCTTCCTCTGGTACTTTTCTCTCATCTTCCTCTGGTACTTTTCTCTCATCTTCCTCTGGTACTTTTCTCTCATCTTCCTCTGGTACTTTTCTCTCATCTTCCTCTGGTACTTTTCTCTCATCTTCCTCTGGTACTTTTCTCTCATCTTCCTCTGGTAATTTTCTCTCATCTTCCTCTGGTACTTTTCTCTCATCTTCCTCTGGTACTTTTCTCTCATCTTCCTCTGGTACTTTTCTCTCATCTCCTCTGGTACTTTTCTCTCTCTATTCTCCTCCACAATTCTCACTCTCGCCATTCTCCCCGCCCTTCCCCCTTCCACCCCCCCCTCTCCCCCTCCCTCTCCCCCCAGCGCCCCGACCGCCAACTGCCGCCATCGCTGGCGTTGAGGCGGCGCCTGTCGGAGTACCGCCGCATGCACCGCCGCTGCACGCAGGTCGCCGACTGGCACGCCTTCTACCGCCACCCGTGAGCCTTCTACCGCCACCCGTGAGCCTTCTACCGCCACCCGTGAGCCTTCCACCGCTACCCGTGAGCCTTCCACCGCCACCCGTGAGCCTTCCACCGCTGCCCGTGAGCCTTCAACCGCCACCCATGAAGCTCCCAAGTCACTTCCCATCCTTCTCCCCCCCTCCCCCATCCCCCTCTCCCATCCCTCTCCCCTCGTCCCAATCCATCTCCCCCTTCCCCTGTGCCCTCCCCCCCATCATGGCGCTGTGCGCGGCGCCTCAGGTCGGCGGGGTGGAGGGACGGCATGCAGGCGCTGGGGGACTGCAAGTACCTCTTGTACCTGCCGCCCAGCCGCCATGGTGGGTGAGCGGCTGAACAGGCTCGTAAGCACAAATAACAACGGAGAACCTTTGACTTTGGAATCATGTTCGATTCGAAGAAGCACCTCAATTGGGTTCAACGAGGTGTTTCATTCTGACCTAGCAGCCATTGCACTGCGCCAACTGCTTGCTACTGCGCCAACTGCTTGCTACTGCACCAACTGCTTGCTACTGCGCCAACTGCTTGCTACTGCGCCAACTGCTTGCTACTGCGCCAACTGCTTGCTACTGCGCCAACTGCTTGCTACTGCGCCAACTGCTTGCTACTGCGCCAACTGCTTGCTACTGCGCCAACTGCTTGCTACTGTGCCAACTGCTTGCTACTGCGCCAACTGCTTGCTACTGCACCAACTGCTTGCTACTGCACCAACTGCTTGCTACTGCGCCAACTGCTTGCTACTGCGCCAACTGCTTGCTACTGCGCCAACTGCTTGCTACTGCGCCAACTGCTTGCTACTGCGCCAACTGCTTGCTACTGTGCCAACTGCTTGCTACTGCGCCAACTGCTTGCTACTGCACCAACTGCTTGCTACTGCACCAACTGCTTGCTACTGCGCCAACTGCTTGCTACTGCGCCAACTGCTTGCTACTGCGCCAACTGCTTGCTACTGCGCCAACTGCTTGCTACTGCGCCAACTGCTTGCTACTACACCAACTGCTTGCTACTGTGCCAACTGCTTGCTACTGCACCAACTGCTTGCTACTGCGCCAACTGCTTGCTACTGCGCCAACTGCTTGCTACTGCACCAACTGCTTGCTACTGCGCCAACCAAGGTTCAAAATTACGGTTTTCGAAAAATACAGTCCGTAAATTACGACCGTTTTTTTCGGGCAGTTCGGGAAAAAAACGGCGTAATTTAAATAGAGCACATGGTTTTATTTTTTTCCGAGGGGGAATGGCTCCTATGCGGTTTCAACGTCAACTGGATGCTTAGTAATGCACCATGGCACCTACAAACATGGAAATATGGAGTTGCTAGGCGGTAGAGTAAAGTGGCTTAGATTCCAGCCAGAAAAACGCTCCAACTACATCCTGTGGTAGCTTAGAAAACGTCCTCTGTATTTGTATCTCACACACTTCGAAGTTGGGTTGAGAAAGGCTTCAAAGAGAACCAAAATCCATTGGGTTCTGTTTTTGAAACACGCTTCGACAGGGTGGTTTCGCAAATTGCGCGAGACCACCCTACTGGGCGCGAAATAACCAACGGGTTTCGCGAAGGGAGGGGTTCTTTCATAACGGCACAAGAAAATTTTGGTAAAATGCGTGACTCGGGGTTCGGGTGAATTCGTGCTTCGGGAAAACGTTTACTTATGAACATTTGGGGGTGCGCGTGTACCCCCATCCCAAAAATTCTGGTACGGAATTCGAGATTCTGAATGTACACCACAGATTTAAAAAAACGGCCGTAAAAAACGGCCGCTTTTTTTAACCAACCCAAAAAAAGGTGATTTCGAGCCGTAATATTCATATTATACGGCCGTAAATTACGAAACCGTAAAATACGGGCTAAAAATATAAAAAACGCCGTAATTTTGAACCCTGGCACCAACTGCTTGTGCTCGGAGCAAGGAGCAGAGTGAGGGATGAGAAGCTGGGAGAAGCAAGGAGCAGAGTGAGGGATGAGAAGCTGGGAGGGTACGTGGCAACGCAGGGGCTGGATGGAAGGGGGGTGGGAGGAGGTGGTTAGGTGCTGAGGTGGCGTAGAGTGAGGGTCGCTCAGGGCGATTGTAGCATGCCGTTGTGAACGTGGCTCCCTCTCCCCTCGTCTATCTCTACGTTGCCTTGTTTCTCCTATTGCCTTACCGCAGGGGTGGGCAACCGCATAATGGCGCTGATGTCAGCATTCTCGTACGCGCTGCTGACGAACCGCACGCTGCTCATCTCCCCGGACTCCTTCATCCACCGCTTCTTCTGCGAACCTTTCGCCGGCTCCTCCTGGACCATCCCCCTCGATGCCTTCAAGTGAGCCTCCACGCCTTCAAGTGAGCCTCCACGCCTTCAAGTGAGCCTCCACGCCTTCAAGTGAGCCTCCACGCCTTCAAGTGAGCCTCCACGCCTTCAAGTGAGCCTCCATGCCACAATGCCTTCAAGTGAGCCGCTATGCCGCGATCCCTTCAAGTGAGCCTCCATGCCGCGATCCCTCCAAGTGAGCCGCTATGCCGAAATGCCTTCAAGTGAGCCTCCATGCCGCGATCCCTCCAAGTGAGCCGCTATGCCGAAATGCCTTCAAGTGAGCCTCCATGCCTTCACGCGAGTCGCGATGTGTGCATACAGTTTTCTCATTTTCGTGCCACATTGCCATGTCACATTCCGACTTCCTTACGTGCGTCCAGGTGCATGGCCCTCTTCCCCCGCATGTTGCTGCAGCCCTCACTGCCTCACTGCCTGGAGCGCACCACCTTGCATGCCTGGCAGGGAGCGCACCACCTTGCATGCCTGGCAGGGAGCGCACCACCTTGCATGCCTGGCAGGTAGCGCACCAAACCCCTCTCACCTCGCGCCTTCTCCCTTCTCACCTCTCGCCACAAACCCCTGCTTCTCACATCCCCCCCCCTCTTCTCCCCCCAGCGCCATCTCCGGGTCGGTGCACGGGTCGATCGCTCGCAACCGTGGGCTCGTGAACGGATGGGACGGGCATGACGTCAGCATGCACATGTCATGGGAGTGAGTGACGTCAGCATACGCATGTCATGGGAGTGAGTGACGTCAGCATGCAGATGATCATGGTGGTGATGGAACTGGTTGTAAAATAGACATGGCAAAGTATGGCTACTGGTTTACCGCCCTTGTTTTCTTTCTCGCATCTTCTCACTTCCTCATTCAAGTCCCTGCTTTCTCCCTGCTGCCTTCCTTCCCCCAGTACCAAGGCGGACGCGTGGGGCATGTTCTGTGAGGCGGAACAGCGCGAGATGGCGGGGGCGCGCTTCGCCACGCTGTACACCGACTACTTCCTCGTGCCGCACTTCTACATGGTGCCCATGCTGCAGGCAGGTGCACTTGTACATGGTGCCCATGCTGCAGGCAGGTGCACTTGTACATGGTGCCCATGCTGCAGGCAGGTGCACTTGTACATGGTGCCCATGCTGCAGGCAGGTGTACTTGTACATGGTGCCCATGCTGCAGGCACTTGGAGACAT
Source organism: Closterium sp. NIES-67 (assembly GCA_027943415.1). Classification (NCBI taxonomy): domain Eukaryota; kingdom Viridiplantae; phylum Streptophyta; class Zygnematophyceae; order Desmidiales; family Closteriaceae; genus Closterium; species Closterium sp. NIES-67. The sequence continues at coordinate 34,713 of BQMB01001132.1, forward strand.
GATAATGAACCATGGTGGACCATGGAACGCACGCCTTGATGCACCTCCCGCTTTCTCACCGCCTTACTGCTCACTCTCTCATGGCTCCCGTCGTCCTGCTCCCATCGCTCAGCATGTCAGTCTTGCTGCTTTGCCTCCGCGCTCGCTTGCCCATTCTCCCTCCCTCTCGCTCCCACTCCCTTGGCGCCTCTCCCTCTCCCTCCCACTGGCCTCCTGTCCCGGCCTCTGCCTCGCCCCACAGGTCCAGCTGGACCACCTCTTCCCTGACCGCCGCGTCTTCACCCACCTCTCGCGGTCAGTCTCCACCCACACCACCCTGCACCCACACCACCCTGCACCCACACCACCCTGCACCCACGCCTCCCATTCCTCTCACTTCCCCTTACACGCCTTCCTCCCACCATGCCTAGAGGTTGTGAGTGTTCTGCTGCCTCCTTCATCACCAGCTCATTCCCCCTCTCCTCCTCCCCACCTGGTCAACTCCCCCCCTCTGACCCAATTCGTTTCCTGCTTGCTCACCCTCCATTCGTTTTCGCCATCCTTGTGTCCCCTCCCTCAATAGCGCCTTGCTTCTCCTCACCTCGCCTCCCCTCTCCTCCCCTTCCCCCCCCCCCAGGTACCTGCTGCACCCAGCCAACTACCTGTGGGACCGCATCACGCGCCTTTTCCACGGCCACCTCGCGCACCACGCCCTCACGGTCGGCCTGCAGGTGCCGCCTCAGCGTTCCGGGCTTGAGAGTTCCGGGCTAAAGGGTTCCGGGCTTGAGGGTTCCGGGCTTGAGGGTTCCGGGCTTGAGGGTTTCAGGTTCGTTCAGGGCTGCAGGTACGAGCGCACCAGCTCGCGGTGGGGCTGCAGGTACGAGCGCACCAGCTTGCGGTGGGGCTGCAGGTACGAGCGCACCAGCTCGCGGTGGGGCTGCAGGTACGAGCGCACCAGCTCGCGGTGGGGCTGCAGGTATGGCGAGAGGGAGAGAGGGGGGAGGGGGGTTGCAAGGGAGGACAGGATGGGACGTGGGAGAGGGAGTGGAGGCGGGGAGGGGAGGGGAGGAGGTTGTGAAGGGGGAAAGAATGGGGTGAGGCTTCGGGGCTACATGTATTCACCATTCACTTCGTGTGCCTTTGTGATATCTGATATGTGTGTGTGCGCATGTGTATGTGCGCATGTATGTGTGTGTCCACATGTGTATCTCATTGGTGTGTGTGAATGTGTGCATGCGATATGTGAAATGTGCATGTCATGTGAATGGCCTCTGTGTGTGTGCGTCTGCCTACCTCGACTGCTGTGTGTGCATGGGTGCACATCAGATCCGGGCATTCGAGGAGACGCCGGAGGATCTCATGGGGAACGTCTTTGAGTGCGCCACCAACATCGCCAGGGTGCTGCCGCCTGTCATGCCCACCTACCAGTGGCGCGACAGTGCCGCCTCGGTCAGTGCGACGTGATGGTGTCTTGAGCTGTGTGCTGCTTTGTGGCCATAAGCGTAAGGTTGAGCTGCGCTGCAGCTTAGAGGAAAAGCTTTAGTGGAAATGTGACAGTAGGTAAAAAGATACCCCTGTTTAAAGCACAAGAATCTGAAGCTCCTAACTCACCTCCTCTTGAAGATCAAAACGCAAGCTAGTTTCGGCTGACTGGCACCGACCCCAAGTGAAGCCTTCGTCCGCGATGGCATGTTAAGGTGTGTGCTGCCTTGTGCGAGCTGCAGTGCCAGGCGGCCATGGCCTCTCCAACGCACTGCAGTAATGGGCCCGTGGCCTCTCCAAGGCCCGTGGCTGCTCAGGCAGTTGTGAGACCCGCAGGCAGTCATGCATCTCAGGCAGTCATGCATCTCAGGCAGTCAGGCCTCTCTTCTCACACGAGGCGCGTGCAGGCAGCCGAGCAAGCCAGCCCTTCGCCCCTCGCACCCCCCTCTCTCCCCCCAGGTGTCAGACGAGGCGCTGCTGGGCATGAGGGGGCGGTCCATCGGCGCGCTGGTGGCGTCGCTCAACCCCTCCCATGCCGCCAAGCTAAGGGACCGCTACATGCTGGGCAAGCCGCTGGACGGCAGCTCCGTCTCCGTGCTCAGGTGCCGTGCTCAGCTCAGGTGCTCTGCTGTGCTCAGGTGCCCTGCTGTGTTCAGGTGCGCTGCTGCCCTCAGGTGCCGTGCACCATGTGTGCGCTGCTCTGTGCCGTGCACCACGTGTGCGCTGCTCTGTGCCGTGCACCACGTGTGTGCTGCTCAGTGCCGTGCATCACGTGTGCGCTGCCCGTAGATTCAGCGCTTGCATTTTCCCTGCCCACGCCGCCAAGCTCAGGGGCCGCTGCAAGCCCTAAGCGCTGCTGTGCTCAGGTGTGCTGCTGTGCTCAGGTGTGCTGCTCAGTGCCGTGGTGGGCTGCTGTGCTCAGGTGCTCAGGTACTGACCTTAGGTCCGGCGCTGTCCGCAGGCCCGGTGCTGTCCTCAGGCCCGGTGCTGTCCTCAGGTCCGGTGCTGTCCTCAGGTCCGGCGCTGTCCTCAGGTTTGGTGCTACCTTAGGTCCGGCCGGTGCTGTCCTTAGGTCCGGTGCTTCCTCTAGGTCCGGTGCTGCCATAAGTCTGGTGTGCGCTTGAGGCTTGATGCTGTCTTCAAGTCTGGTGCAGTTTTCAGGCCTGGTGCGGTCCTGAAGTCTGGTGTTGTTTTCTGGTCCGGTACTGCCTTGAGAGTGGGCAGTCAGACAATGTGTTGTAGCAACTCACGGCTGTGCATGCACTCACCCGTCTGCATGCACTCACCCGTCTGCATGCACTCACCCGTCTGCATGCACTCACCCGTCTGCATGCACTCACCCGTCTGCATGCACTCACCCGTCTGCATGCACTCACCCGTCTGCATGCAGACTGCCCTCGATTTGCGTAAACACCAGCCTTGCAACACTTGTGTGTACCTCGCCCCACATGCATCGCCCCACATGCATCGCCCCACATGCATCGCCCCACATGCATCGCCCCACATGCATCAACCTGAAACCCTCACACGCGTGGCGCCCGGCAGTTTAAGTGGGGAGGGCGAGGAGAAGAAGGAGGATCTGTTGCACTACGAGCTTGCCCTCACCGAGATGTGGCTCCTCGCCTTCTGGTGCGTCCTGCCGTTCCCTCACCTCTTCGCCTCTTCGCCTCTCTGCCTCTCCGCCTCTGCTTCCCCACTTCCTCTCCAAGCCGCCCTTATTTGCCACGCGTCTACTCATCTACTCTGCTCATCTCCAGGTAATCACTTTCCTCTTCACAGCCGTTCGTTCTTCATACGCAACCACTTGTTTTCTTGGCCTCTATCTCCAAAATACCTACCCCTCTCCCGCTTCCCCCGACCCCCCTCCCCCCCCTGCAGTGACGTGCTGTTGGTGACGGACACGTCCACGTTTGGGTACGTGGCGGCGGGGCTGGCGGGCGTGACGCCGTTCACCATGAACGTGGCCAAGTGGAAGCACACTGACTGGCGCTCCAACGCCCGCCCCGCCTGCATGCTCGGCTCCTCCGAGCCCTGCTACGTGCACCAAGTGGAGGAGAGCGTGCAGGTGAGGGCTCGTGGATGGGGTGAGGGCCCCTCGATTTCATTGAGCCCCTCGATCCCCTCGAGTCCCTTGAGCCCCTTGAGCCCTTGCCCTGCTCCTATGGGGTACTGCATGACTATGACAACATCGCTTCTGGCAGGTACCATTGTTTGAGGGGGGGGGGGAGGGGGGGGCTTGAGCCCCTGGAGCCCCTTGAGCCGCTTGAGCCGCTTGAGCCGCTTGAGCCCCTTGAGCCCCTTGAGCCGCTTGAGCCGCTTGAGCCCCTTGAGCCCCTTGAGCCCCTTGAGCCCGAGAACAGATGATGTCAGGGAAATAGTTGCCAGGTGGTGCCAGGCTGCACAATTTGCTCAGGTGTCACCAGTGCACTGCTTCGCCACATCTCGCCCATACTCCCCTTCCCTCCCCAGCATCATCCCCTCCACCCCCTCACTCTCCCCCTCCCCCGCTCTCCCGCCCTCTCCCCCCCCCCCCCCCAACCCCATCAGTGCCCCGGCGAGCCGGAGAAGCGCCCCTTGGAGAACGTGCCGCACATCCGCGGGTGCCACGCCACAGGCGTGGGGCTCACCACCAACCTGCCGCCCCTGCTGCCGGACGCCTCGCAGGCTGGCGCGGCAGCTGAGTACAGACAGCTTACCGACAGCCCTGCACATGCTGCTGGGGCTGGGGTCGCTGGTGGTGGAGGCTCAGCGAGAGCAGAGGGTTTTGGGCAGTTGCAAACAACAGAGGGGGGAGGGCAAGAGGGGCCTGGCGGGGGTGAGCAGCAGGGAGGGGGGCACGGAGCAGGTGGTGCGCCTGATGGTGACCCCTATTTCCTGGCCGAGGAGCAGGTGTGAGGGGCCACTGACTCCGCCTGTGCCGCATAAAACCTGCAATGCATGCCACGCCTATTTGGAGCATTGTAAAGTGCAAGGTTAATGGGACCATTGCACGCTGAGCTACCGCATCCCCTGGCTACAGATTCCTGTCGCGAGGCGCTCGCGACGTACCGTGATGCAACGGTGTGGTGCAGCCGTGGCGTGGGGCTCAGAACTACAACCACCAGTTCAACATGAACCATGTTCTATTCAGTGCAGTACAGAGCTGGTTCCTCTTCAGCAGGGTCCTTGACATCAGACAAAATCCGTCTGTTTGTCTGATTTTCATACCCGTATTCCCCCGTATAAAGCACCCTAGGGTGGTAACCAAAATGCCTCTAAATTTTGAGGGTGTAATTAGAGGCTAATTTTGTGTAACGCCTGGGTGTTGTGGAACATGCATATGTGATATTGTCTTTCCTAAACAAAGTGCACTGTCGTACTCTGCTGTATTTTGTTTTCCCCCTCGACATCGCGTACGGAGGCATGGCACGATTTTTTTGGCGGGAAGGCGAGCGCGACCCAAAAGTCAACTAGCAAACATTTAGTTTCGAGGATTCAAGGGAAGGGACACACTAGTTCGGACAGTCAAAATGGATCTCGAAATTTTCTGTGTCGCACCCCTTGAACCGCGCTGTATAGGTTCTTTGATAAGTTTCCCACTCGCTCTCATGCTCAGGTGATGACACAGCAGTATGTCAAACATGTGTAGTTATCATGTTTGTATAGACTGTATAGGGTCACCTTCTAGAGAGTACAATATTTAGGTATATGTTTGTGTACTCTCTCTCTCACATTATTCAATTCTAGGTTTGATATGGTATCACGAGTAGGTTTCGACCCCCCCCCCCCCCCCCCCCTACCGCTTCCGCTCCTCCCGTCGCGTCTCCTAGCCTCGCCTCGCCCCTCCTGAGCCCAGTCGCGACCCCTCCCCCTAGCCCCGTCGCGCCCCTTCCAGGGCCTCGTAGCGCCCCTCCAGGCCCCGTCGCGCCCCCCTTCCAGGGCTTCGTAACGCCCCTCCAGGCCCCCGTCGCACCCCTCCAGGGCTCTGTAGCGCCCCTCCAGGGCCCCGTCGCGCCCCCTAGCGCCCCTCCTGGGCCCCGTAGCGCCCCTCCAGGGCCCCGTCGCGCCCCTTCGCGCCCCTCCTGGGCCCCGTAGCGCCCCTCCAGGGCCCCGTCGCGCCCCTTAGCGCCCCTCCTGGGCCCCGTCGCGCTCCTCACAGGCCCCGTAGCGCCCCGTAGCGCCCCTCCTGGGCCTCGTCGCGCCCCTCCTGGGCTTCGTAACGCCCCTCCCAGGCCCCGTCGCGCCCCTCCTGGGCTCCGTAGCGCCCCTACAGGGACCCGTCGCGCCCTCCCTGGGCCCTGTAGCGCCCCTCCTGGGCCCCGTCGTGCCCCTCCCAGGCCCCGTCGCGCCCCTCCTAGGCCCGTAGTGCCCCTCCTGGGCCCGTAGCGCCCCTCCTGGGCCCCCATTGCGCCCCTCCTGGGCCCCGCCGCGCCCCTCCTGGGCCCCCATTGCGCCCCTCCTGGGCCCGTAGCGCCCCTCCTGGGCCTGTTGCGCCCCTCCTGGGCCCTGCCGCGCTCCTCCCTGGGCCCCGTATCCACCCTCCTGGGCCCCGTCGCCCCTGCTCGGCCCCGTCGCCCCTGCTCGGCCCCGTCGCCCCAGCTCGGCCCTGTCGCGGCCTCTCGGCCCCGTGGCGCCCGCCCTGCCCCTGTCGCAGCTGCCCGGCCCCTGTCGCACCTGCCCGGCCCCGTCGCGCCCGCCCGGCCCCGTCGCCCCCGCCCGGCCCTGCTGTGTCCTGCCCGGCCCCGTCGCTGCCGCCCGGCCCTGTCGCTGCCGCCCGGCCTCGTAGCTGCCGCCCGGCCCTGTCGCTGCCGCCCGGCCTCGTAGCTGCCGCCCGGCCTTGTCGCTGCCGCCCGGCCCCGTCGCAGCCGCCCGGCCCCGTCGCAGCCGCCCGGCCCCGTCGCAGCCGCCCGGCCCCGTCGCAGCCGCCCGGCCCCTCGTCGCGCCTGCCCGGCCCCGTCGCGCCTGCCCGGCCTCGACGTGCCTGCCCGGCCCCGTCGCGCCTGCCCCGGCCCTCCATACTTCCTGGTACTGTCCCCCGTTCCCCGCACCACTTTGCACCCTCCTGCACTTTCCTGCCCCGCCTTGCACCGCATTGCACCTCACTGAACCGCACTGACCGCACTGCACCGCACTGAACCGCACTGCACCGCACTGCATCGCACTGCACCGCACTGGACCGCACTGCACCGCCCTGCACCGCAAAGCACAGCACTACACCGCACTCCACTGTCCTCCACTGCCCCTCATGGCTGCTGAGCTTCGTTTTGATGCTGAGGGTCAGCCTCTGGAGTTCGAGGCGTGGTTGGCTGACCTTCGCCGCCACCTCACTGGTCAGCGGCAGGACGGCCACCCGCTTTCTGCACACCTAGACGGTATGCTCCCCTGCCCTGACCCCCCTGCTGTGCTGCCTGCTGATCCCACGCCCGCTGAGCGCGAGTCCACTGCCGCCGCTGCCCTTGCCCGCTCTGTCTGGCTTTCCCGCGATGCCCTTGCTCAGCTCGCCATTAGCAATGCCCTCCCCCCCCTTGAGCGCCCTCGCTTTAGAACCATTACTACCGCCCAGGCCTACCTCGATGCTGTCATCAAGCGCTATTCTACCCCTCCTGCTGCCTCAGTGGGTCGCCTGATCCTCCCCCTGCTCTTTCCTGACCTGGCGTCCTTCCCCACTGTCTCTGACCTCGCTGCCCACCTGCGCTCGATAGATGAGGCCTGGCGCGCTGCCTGCACTGATGCACAGCTTAGAGTCCACCAGCCTCCCATGACCTCTACCCTCTACCTCCTTGCCACCCGCCTCCCTGACCGCCTTGCCGCCGCCCGCGACCAGTTCCTTAGCATCCACCCTGCTGCTCTCACCCTCACCGACTTTGTTGACACCCTGACTGCCATAGAGACTCGTCACCGCTCCATAGCCCAGGCGAGCGGTACAGTACCGGTCCCTATCTTTCAGGGTTGTGCCCCCGCTCAGTGTACCTTCTCCGACGGCTCTGTCGCTGTGGCTGAGACTGCTGCTGCAGTGCAGTCCCGCTCGGGGAAGGGCCGCCGCCCCAAGGTTGGGAGCGGCGGAGGTGGCGGGGGTGCGGGTGGGGGTAGTGGTGGAGGCGGGTCGTCCGGTGCCGGTGCGGACGTGGGAATCCTGCCCGGTCCAGCTGCCCCGCTGCCTCCACCGTTGCAGCAGCCGCAGCAGCAGCAGCCTCCGCAGCAGCCGCAGCAGCCGCCGCAGACGAGGCCGGCGAGTGCTCTCCCGCCTGGGTGGCCTGGAGCTGGTGGTGGTCGTGCGCGTGGTGGTGCACCGGGTGGTGGTTCTGGAGGCGGGCCCTGTCAGTACCAGATCCAGACCGGTCCTCGCCGCGGCTTCGTTTGCGGTAAGATCGGTCATTCCACTCCTCGCTGTTTTCGTCGTCTGGACGACCTGTTCCGCCAGCGCTTTGGCCCGGCGCCCGACCTCCCGGACTGGCACAGCTTGCTTAGGCGTAGCATTCGGATTTTTGACTTGGACATGGATGCCATTGTAGCAGCCTTGCATGTGATGTATGCCGATGACTCTAGTGTGCTTCCCTCTTATTACCCCGTGTTGCCTAGTGTAGCTGTGCCTAGCGTAGACTCCCCTGCTGCGTCAGGCGTAGGATCTCCTGCTTTGCTTAGCCTCGGTGCTTCCACCGCTTCACTGTCGCCCCGCGCGACTGCTGCGCTTTCCTTCACCTTGGACTCTGGCGCCTCCCGGTGTTTCTTCCGCGACTCCACGACGCTGACGCCGCTGCCTGTTCCTGCTGCAGTTACTCTTGCTGACCCCTCCGGTGGTCCCGTCTTTGCCCGCAGTTCCACCTCCCTTCCCTGTCCGGCGGTTCCTTCAGGTTCGCTCACCGGTCTGCATATCCCCTCGTTCTCCAGGAACCTAGTTGGTGTCGGCTGCCTCCAGGACCTTGGCGTCACCACTACGTTCCCTGGTCACGAGCGGTATGCTGTCTGTACCGAGGCCGCCACTGGTGCCCCCCTTACCACTTTCCCCCGGGACCCGGTGTCCGGCCTGTTCACACTTGACACCGCGACGTCCCCGGCTGGGTCTTCCCCCCAGGTAGCTGCGTCCACCCAGGTTGCTGCTGCGTGCTCCTGTCGGTCCCTCACTCATCCGACTCTCCTTTGGCACCACCGCCTTGGTCACCCTGCACTCCCGCGTCTGCGTCACATGTCCCAGCACGGTCTCGTCCTTGGTCTCCCCGGTTCGTTCCCTGAGTTTCCCTCATCCCCCGCCCCACCGTGCACGCCTTGTGTCGAGGGCCGGCTCCGCCGTGCCCCTCACTCCTCCTCTTTTCCCCCTACCACCGCACCCCTGCAGACTCTGCACATGGACGTCTGGGGCCCAGCCCCGGTCCATGGGCCGCGTCGCGAGCGCTTCTTCCTAGTGCTTGTCGACGACTTCACACGTTACACCACCGTCTTTCCCCTAGAGCGGAAGGCCGACGTGCCTGACGTTCTCATCCCCTGGCTTGTCTCTGCTCGTCTCCACCGCGGTCTCCCTGCCTTGCGCCTCCACTCCGACCGGGGTGGCGAGTTCGCCTCAGGTGTCCTTGGTCGCTTCTGTCGTGCGGAGGGCATCACCCAGACGTTTACCCTGCCGGACTCCCCGCAGCAGAATGGGGTCGCTGAGCGACGCATCGGTTTGGTCATGGAGGTGGCTCGCACCTCCATGATCCACGCCGGTGCACCCCATTTTCTGTGGCCGTTCGCCGTGCGCTACGCCGCTCACCAGCTTAACCTGTGGCCGCACCCCCAGCGGCCGCAGGTTTCGCCGACCCTTCTGTGGACCGGGTCCCCTGGTGACGCGTCTGCGTTCCACGTCTGGGGCTGCCTTGCTCACGTTCGTGCCTCTGGCACGGACAAGCTCACTGCCCGCACCCTCCCCTGCGTCTTCCTCGGTTTCCCCCTTGACGCGTCCGACTGGCACTTCTACCACCCGCCGTCTCACCGTTTCTTTCACTCTCGCGACGTCACCTTTGACGAGTCCGTCTCCTTCTTCCGCCGCTTTCCCCACCATGGTCCCCCGGTTACTCCCCCCCTGTTCCTGGTTCCTCCCTCCCTGGTGGACCCTGCCCCTCCCCCCCCCCGCCCCCCCGTCCGGCCCCCTCTGGTGTGTCTCACGTGACCCCCCTCCCGTCGGTCGTTCCGGTCGACGAGTCTTCTGACTCTGGTAGTCCTTTGGCGCAGTCCTCGCCGTCTGTCCCTCCCCCGGTGTCTCCTCCTCCACCGCCTCCGCAGCCGCCGTCGCCGCAGCTGCTGCAGCCGTCGTCTCCGCCGCCGCCGCCGTCGAGGCCGTCGCTGCAGCCGCCGCCGCCGCCGCCGCCGTCGTCGCTGCCGCTGTTTGTGGACTCTGGGGGTGCTGGAGTTGAGGTGGGTACTCGTCCCGGGGCTCCTGTCGTGGCTTGTCCCCGCGGGCCTGGGGGTGGTACCGGTGCTGGCGGTGTTTCGGGCTCTGGGGGTGTCCCTTCTGGGGGTGCCGGTGTGGAGGGTTCGGGAGGTAGCCGTCGCGCAGCTTGTGGCCCTGGCGTTGGTGTTGTGTCGCCGCAGCAGCAGTCCCCGCCGGTGTCCGCCCTCCGTCTGCTCGGCCTTCCGTCCCCTGACCCTGCGCCTGTTCCTCTCCGGCCGTCTCCCCCTCTTCCCGTCTACGGCCCCGTGTTCCCTCCGCCGGACTCGTCCCCGGCTCGTTTTCCCCCTCGTTCCCCACCCGTGTCCCCTCCTCTGTCTCCTGACCCGACGCCGCCCTCTCACGTCTGGTCTCGCCGCCCCTCCCGTGCTCGTCCTGTCTCCCCCGTCCCGCGCACTCACCCTATGTTGCTCCGCTCCCACGCGTCTCGTCCTCCCCTCCTCCCGTCTCCTCCTCCGTCCTCTCTTGTCGTTGCGTCTCCTCCTCTGTCTGACTACTTTCGTGCCGCTCGTCCTCTTGTTCCTCGGGTCCTTGCCTCTCTCGTTACCGACACGTCTGTTCCAGTGTCGAGTCTTGACGCCCTTGTCGCTGCGGTCGCTGACTTCGCCTCTACCCGCCGCCTTGACTACGCCTCCGCTCTGGTCTCTGACCCTGCCTGTCCTCCGTCTGTCGGGGGTGCTCCTGCCCTCGGCAGTGACGTCCTGGAGGACCGCCAGTTTGAGCTTGCTTTCCTGTCCGAGGCTGCTCCCCATCTCTGTTCCATGCTGCTAGTCCCTGAGGGTGACCCAGACGCTTTTGACATCCCGACCCCTCGTACTTACGCTGAGGCGGTTTCGGGACCTTGGGCCTCTCAGTGGATAGCTGCCATGGAGCAGGAGATGGCATCTTGGAGATCCACCGGCACCTTCGTCGACGCAGTTCCCCCACCTGGGGTGAACGTGGTCGATGGCCGTTGGCTCTTCAAGGTGAAGCGCCCTCCTGGAGAGCCGCCTGTGTTCAAGGCGCGTTACGTGGCTAGAGGCTTCAGTCAGCGCGAGGGGGTGGACTTCTTTCAGACTTTCGCTCCTACCCCGAAGATGACTACTCTTCGGGTTCTGCTACACGTAGCGGCTCAGCGTGACTACGAGCTTCACTCCCTCGACTTCTCCACTGCCTTTCTTCAGGGCAGCCTTCACGAGCAGGTCTACCTGCGTCGTCCTCAGGGCTTTACTGGCACCTTCCCTCCTGGGACCCAGTGGCTTCTGCGGCGCCCAGTCTACGGCCTGCGCCAGGCGCCTCGTGAGTGGCACGACACGCTGCGTGCTACTCTTGCTGACCTGCAGTTCTTTCTGTCCTCTGCAGACCCCTCGCTCTTCGTTCGTGCTGGCTCGACTCCGTTCTACATCCTCGTCTACGTAGACGACCTGGTCTTTGCCACAGCTGACAGGGACGCACTGGCCTCCGTGAAGGCAGAGCTGCTGAAGAGACACACCTGCACTGACCTTGGAGAGCTACGCCGTTACCTTGGCTTGCAGATCTCCAGGGACAGAGCCGCCCGCACCATCACCCTGACTCAGTCACACTTGGTGCGCCAGGTCCTTCAGAGGTTCGGCCTTCAGTTCTCCTCCGCACAGCCCACCCCTCTTCCTCTGGACCACAGACTCTCCGCTCCAGTTCCTGAGGAGTCGGTAGATCCCAGTGGTCCTTACGCTGAGCTAGTGGGTTGCCTCATGTACCTGATGACTTGCACTCGCCCAGATCTCGCATACCCTCTCAGCATCCTGGCTCGTTTTGTGGCCACAGGCAGACACCGACCTCAGCACTGGTCTGCCGCTAAGAGGGTTTTGCGTTATCTTGCAAGTACATCGGGCATGGGGTTAGTGCTAGGCGGACGCAGGCCAGTGGTCCTTACTGGACACACAGACGCTTCTTGGGCAGACGACGCCGAGACGCTCAGGTCTTCCCAGGGCTACTGCTTTAGCCTTGGCTCAGGTGCTGTCTCGTGGAGAGCTACCCGCTCCTCGTCGGTTGCCCAGTCCAGCTGTGAGGCTGAGATCTACGCCGGTGCCATGGCGGCACAGGAGCTCCGCTGGCTGACCTTCTTGCTCACTGACTTAGGTGAGCGGCCTAGCTCTGCCCCGGTCCTGTACGCTGACAATAGGGCCATGATTCTCCTGTGTCAGGAGCCTCGACTCGAGGGCAGAGCGAAGCACATCCAGCTGCGGTACTTCCTCCTGCGCGAGCTACAGCAGCGGCGCCAGGCTCGCGTAGTACACTTGGCCTCCGGTGCCAACACAGCTGATATCTTTACGAAGGCGCTTGCGCCTAAAGATCATCAGCGGCACTGTTTACAGCTTGGTCTGGTTCCTGTAGTCTCTCACTTACTCGGGCCTTGACTTTGTACTGTCGTATATATATATATGTATACACTCAGACTGGACTTGTGTCCTCTCACAGTGGTTGGACTAGTAGTGCCGCCCTGTACTCGTTCTTGCCTTGTCTGTACTCCTTCTGACTGGTCTTTTAGACCCTTGTCTCAGAGGCTGGACTAGTAGTGCCACCCTGAGCTACTTGTCTAGAACATTCCCCTATGCAGTCCAGGGGGTGTGTCAAACATGTGTAGTTATCATGTTTGTATAGACTGTATAGGGTCACCTTCTAGAGAGTACAACATTTAGGTATATGTTTGTGTACTCTCTCTCTCATATTATTAAATTCTAGGTTTGATACAGGGAGCATCACAGGGTAACAGAATGCTTGGTTACACAAGCCTTGTGTCTATGCCCTTTCAGAGTTAGTCGCACAAACTCTGGTCACTGGTCAGGTCAGGTAGTGAGACATTCAACATCCACGCGATCCCCTGAGGACGTGGTGCAGCTGTATCCAACTGGGTCCAGCCAGACTGTGCAGGTTAATGAAATCGTCGATGTCGTATAGAACAGCCAAAGGCCATCTGGAAAAGGCATCTATGGCCTGGCTTTGAACATCTCCTGAAACTTCTTGTTTTAAGAGTGTAGGAGCTGGCGCAGAGACACTGTTCGGTTTGCCTGGCTTTGCTGCTCATTGGCTGTACCTGCCTTGCAGTCGTCTTGAGAGGTTCCCAAGAGAGGCCAAGAGTTCCCCACCCACCTCACCCCCCTTCCCCTCAATCAGTGGTACATATTCCCCCGTCCTCCTCACCTGAGCTTTTCTTCCCTCCCCACTCATCTGAAGAGCCTTAGAATACGGAGCAACCACATAGCCCATCTGTATCAATGCCACGTGCCACGGCCTGATTCGTCTATCTAGACTAAACGTAAGAGAGAGAGGGTAGGCAAGCACCTCCCCATGTCCCGCTTTAAGTACTCTACTTTGGGCTTTGTGTTTCGTTCCCAATTGCAGTAGATAGATTGAGGGCACTTCACCAACTGCACTACCAACTGACGAGCCTTGACTCTCTTGGCTTCTTGTGCTGCTGAATCACAAGCTCGGGACTCGTTCCCCTTAGCCGAGCATTCAACTCTCTCTCCTTCCTCCAACCTTGGTATTCCACTTACCTCTCCTCCACTCCCTTCCAGCGCCTCTTCCACTTCCCGCACCAGCTCTCGGAAACTCTCCTTCATATTAACCTCACTAGAAATCAGCAGTGGTGGAGATTGTGCCACTGCACGCATGGCGTTCTCTCGGCCAATCAGACCAGTCAGCACCGCCATGCAGGTTCTCTATCGACACACAAAAAACTCTCGCATGGCTGCGCACTACCCTCCCCGCTGCCTCCCCCCCCCACCAGCTCCACAACGAACTGGAGCTTAGCTAAGAGAGTTTCTCGGCTGCGGTTGAGAACGGTGGGGGCCTTGCTGAGAATAGAGCTGGCAATAGGGGGACTACCTGGGGGAGTGAAGGACTGGAGGAGGGCGAGTTTGGCGGAGATGTGGTGTGGAGAATAAGAGAGGATGGCCGGAGATTTGAGAATCAGCCGGGCCAGATAGTTGCTGTCCAGGTGCTGCGTATTTGATCGTTGCGTCAGGTGGCCTGTGCTGGTGCTATCTCCTTCAAGCTTCCCTCCACATGCCTCCGTCAAATAGGCTGACAATTGCTCGACCTGAGTCGCCAGCGATTTCTCATTCCAGGTCATGATACTTGGATATCTCTCTATAATCACACCCTGTTTGTCCACAGGAACCCTTGCCCTCGCCACCAGAATGTCCAGGTTCGTTGAACGTGCCTGCGAGCAGATTAAGCCTCGCCCACGTCCAAGCACAAAGCCCAATCTGCTTCGGCGGACGCCTCGAGCCAAGAGAAATTAGAGCGTATCCTGAATTTGTGGGAGGGAGGTTCGGAGCCAGCCTGGGTTTTTCAAGGTGATGTCAGCGATGTCTGCACGGGATATGCCCTATGGCTGGAGGAGATGGACACGTGGCAGGAGGTCATTGGTGGGATTGGAGCGGAGGATTTGAGGGCGTGAGGCAAGAACGGAAGCGACAGTGGAAGGGGAGGAGATGCCGAGGTGGGAGGAGAAGAAGCGGTAGAGGGCGAGGAGGGAGGAGGGAGAGGTTGCACGTGCATTGGGTTGTGGAGTAGGGCGTGTGCGACGAGATGTGGTGGCTGGTGAACCCTCCTCAACCGTATCTGTTATTGCTTCCTCTTCCTCGACTTCCTCAAGTTCTGTGTCGACTCCCAACTCCTGCTCTTCTTCCTCTCGCTCCCTCTCCACTTCGTCCTCAATCCTTCCGTATTCAGACCCCTCCTCAAACTCCTGTCTCACAATTTGAGGCCCGAATTTCTCTCTAAAAAATCCAGCAATCACAGCCACTGCCTCCTCCTCCTCGCATCCTGCCCCCCCTCTACGCTTCCTGACGCTCCCCTCACTCCTTCCCTTGGCTTTTCCCGCTCTCCTCCCACTCCTCTTACTCTTGCCTTCCTTGTTTCCCCCCTCCTCTTTCCCAACTATCCTCACACTCTCCTCCCCTTCTCCTCCCTCGCTGTCCCCCTCCCCTTCCCCCACTCCACGTGTCACAAACTCCGCTCCAACCGTCAGCGCTGGCTTGCTATCGGATTTCCGTTCAGATTCGAAATCCCTGATTTCTTCCTCTGGAGCCTCTGCTGGCGTGGAAGACTTTCCAGCGTCACACCTGATTGCAAGGCTCTGGTCACGGGTTCGAGTCCTGACGAAGGCTTTCCGTGCAGGTTGGTCCAGTGGACCGACTCCGAGCTGGCATAGGCTGAACCATGAAGGGGAAGCAGATCTGAATGGATTCCAACGGTTTCCATGAAGCCGTTCGCAAGAAGGCTTATCAGACTGCACGATGTTTAGTCTGCGAATTGAACACGTCAATTCGCGGAGGGACAGAACACGCCATACCAAAAGCGTGGGAAGATGGAATCAACTGAAGAATGATGTTGACGGGTATAAGATCCCTTCAGTACGGGCCTGAAGCAACCTGAAGCCTGAAGTCGAACTTCCATGGTGGAACAGCTGCTAAAGGTCGTTCCCGTCGTTCCTCATGGCTCCTAAAGGTCTACTGTCTCGATTCTGGAGAATCATACATTCGTTGTGAACTTCACACAGCCAGCAGCAACGACAACGGCTTCATTCTGGATTCCAGGCTGACTGACGGTTGCTCAATGCTCAACTGCACAAATTCCTCGGGCTGTCCGTCCTGCAGATCTGGTGCTGCAGCAGAATGGCTGCGTTTTGCCTCGAACTCCATTCCATTCCGTCCGTCCCAGGAGTTTCGACAGACATGACGTTTCACTGATCAGTTCCAGTCACATCTCGTGGATCTGATTGGCCGACCTGCGCGTGGGCTTGCACTGGCACTTCAGGATAGATAACCGTTATACCAGCACTAATTGGCTTCGTCCGCAACTGGTCGATGTGAAAGCGAAGCATATACATGCTCAGGATGATCCTTACCCCAAGAAGTACATTGCTAAAGCCACTTAAAATTGTTCACTTGAGAGAACTCCTGATGTTCTTTGACAGCTAAAGCAAAAAGGCTGAACCATGAGTAGAATCCAGGAAATCACAGCTCTTTGAGATTGAAGGGCAACAACATTTGCTAGCTAGCACACTTGCCAATCACTGCCAAGCATTACCCCATTGCCTCATTGGAAGACAGTGCATGGCTCCTGATCTGTTCACCCATTGCCCCATTCCTCCAATCCCGTATGCTGGTGGGGTGGGGCATTACTCAACTGGGGCAAATTATGGATAAAACCTCAAGCGGAACAAACAGTAGGAGCGCATTGGGGCAGCAGCAATAACCCTTTTTTCCTTGCTATACAGGCAGAGCTATGAGTGTGTGTAGAAGGACTGGTGCATTGTAGGTGGTGTGCAGGGCCACAGCTGGCAGCACATCATCGGAGTAGACGGTGGCCACAATCCCGAATGCCGTGTTGTGTTGGGGAATAAGAGAGAGAGAGGGAGAGGGGGAAGAGGGCGAAAATGGCTGCAGAAAGCATGGCAGCGTCGGAACTGAGGGAGGAAGGGAGGAGGGGGGATAGTGCAGGGAGGAGGGGAAGTGAGTTTGATGATGTCCATCAACTTACTGGGTGTTTAGACGTCCCATCAAGAGGCAAGAGGAAGAGCAAAGAACGAGTGGTATTGCATAAATGGGAGAATTGTGAGCTCTGGGGGGAAGAGGATGTGTTAGAACCGGCAAGAAGAGGGTGGATGGGACTTTGCCAAACCATATATTCCGGGCCGCTTACCTGCCGAGCCTCTCACAATCCGAGCCTGCCTTGCAGGGCTGTGAACAGCAGCTCCTCTACTACAGCCAGCAACATGGGAACAGCTTTAGCATGTCCAGCAGGGAGAGGACATAGGCAGCTGTAGCAGAGGCAGCTGTAGCAGAGGCAGCCGAAGCAGAGGAAGCTGTAGCCATGGCAGCTGTAGTGGTGAGACTCCCTCCTGCCCAATCTGGCAGTACAGGGCCTAACAGTAAGAGGACATTCAACACAACCCTACAGCTTGACCTTGTATTTCTCCTGAAACTTCTTCTCTGTACAGTGCAGGAACTGCTGCAAGCACACCACCATCTCCCCCACCTCCTGCAGTTTCCCATGATCTGGCTCCCTCCCCTCCCCCTCAGCTCCAAGAAAGCCCCCTCTCCCATCTCCTCTACTCATCTTCTGACCAACTAGCGCATGTGGAGCAACCACATAGCCCATGCTCAGCAGTACCACATGTCGTGGTCTGATTCGCCCATCCAAACTGTAACCAAGGAACTGGGGAAATGCGAGCATCTCCATTATAGAGAGCCCCATGTCCTGCTTTAAGTACTCCACCTTGTGCCTCAGGTTCCCTTTCCAGCTAAGAGAGATGGATGGAGGGTAGTTAAGCACCAGATTCACCACCAACTGACAAGCTCGGATTTCATCCCAGCCTTGGTCGGCTCTGCTTTGAGCCCAAGGCTCAGTTTCCCACACCTCACCTCCGTCCAATTGCCCACTCCCGCTTCCATCTCTTCCGCCTCCTTCGAATGCCTCTTTCACTTCCGTAACTAGCTCTTCAAAACTCTCCTTCAACGTTTCCTCACTGGAAGTCAGCAACAACGGGAACTGTGCCACTGCACGCACAGCATTCTCTTGCCCGACCAGACCAGTCAAAACTGCCATCTTGCCTTGCAGATTCTCAATCGACCGAGCAAGCATCTGCGGTTGGCTCCGCACCACCCTCCCGGCTGCCTCCTTTCCCACCAGCGCCACAAAGAACTGGAGCTTAGCTAAGAGAGTTTCTGAGCTTAACATGAGTATGGTGGGGGCAAGGCGGAGAACAGGGCTTGCGATTGAGGGAGTACCTGGGGGGGTGAAGGACTGGAGGATGGCGAGCTTTTCAGAGATGCTGTGGGGAGAACAGTCCAGGATGGACGGAAACCTCAGGATAAGCTGGGTAAGATGCCTATTATCCAGGTGCTGCTTCACGTGCCCGGTGCTGGTGCTAGCTCCTTCACCTTCTCCCCCACATCCCTTCGTAAAATAGACTGACAATTGCTCGAGCTGAAACATTAATGACTCTTTGCTCCAGCTCAAAATATTCGGGAATTTCTCTAGAACGACACCCAGCTTGTCCACAGGAACCCCTGCTCTCTCCACCAGAATGTCCAGGTTCATTGAATGTGCCTGCCTGCAGATTAAGCCTCGTCCACGTCTAAGCAGAAAGCCCAACCTGCTTCTGCGGACGCCCCGAGCCAAGAGAAATTCGAGCGTATCCTGAATTTGTGCGAGGGAGGTCCGGAGCCAGCCTGGGTTTTTTAGAGTGATGTGGACGATGTCGGCATGGGATATGCCGTAGGATTGGAGTAGGTGGACATGTGTGAGGAGGTCCGTGATGGGATCGGACCGGAGGATTGCAGGACAGGAGGCAAGGATGGAAGCGACAGTGGAAGGGGAGGAGATGCCGAGGTGGGAGGAGAAGAAGCGGTAGAGGGAGAGGAGGGAAGCGGGAGAAACAACACGCGTGGGACGAGATGTGGCGGCTGGTGAGTCCTCCGCACTCGCTTCTGCGTCTGCTTCCTCTGCTTCTTTGTCCACTCCCTCTTCCTCGCCTTTCGCTTTCGCTCTCTTCACATCCTCGTGGCTCTCATTTCTTCCGTTTCCACCTCCCTCCTCCAACTCCTCTCTCACAATCTGAGGCCCGAATTTCTCCATCAGCACTCCAGCAATCACTGCCACTGCCTCCTCCTCCTCCTCGCACCCTTCCCCCTTTTTACTCCCCCTTCCGCTACCCTCACTAACTCCCTTCCCTTTCCCTGCTCTCCTCTCCTCCTCGTCCCCCATTCGTCGATTCTCAGCCTCCTTCCCCACCGTCAGCGCTGGCTTGCTCCCGAAATTTGGTTCAAATCCAAAATCCGCGAATTCTTCCTCTGGAGCTTCGGCTGGCGTGGAAGACTTCCCAGCGTCACACCTGATTGCGAGGCTCCGATCACGGGTTCGAATCCTGACGAATGCTCGTCGTGCAGGTTGGGTCAGGGGGCCAAATCCGAGCTGGTAAGGGCTTGGCCATGCAGGAAAAGCATATCTGAACGGATTCCTAGCATGATTCTTATAGAGTGACTCGCAAGGAGGCACGTAAAAGGTCTGCGTGTAGTCTACGCTGCAAATCGACGCGCCTAATGGCCATGATGATGAAGGAATAACACACGCCATGGCGAACAGCAGAGGGACCCGAGGGATATATAAAATCCAGGCCGATAGTTCGCGACTACCTAGAGAGCTCGGGTGGCTTGTCGGTTTCGGACCCTCGGGAAATCTAAGAACCGTTCACCTTCTTCGTTGAGTATGGGGCGAACAATTACTCGTCCGTCCTTGCTCCTAATAGACGTCAGTCTAAGGTTGAAGAGCGATCCGAAATAAATCAAACGGCGGCATGGAATTAAAATACGAGAACGATCAGCGACCTGATTCATGTTCAATCCAGGTGTAATACACAACGGCCCCGGTAGTATCCAGGGGGTTGGAGCAAACGGATGCTCCAATGCCCTGGTTGGAGCAAGCGACTTGAACCACAACGAATTCTGGATCTCTCCTGCACTGGTGTGGATGAGGTTGACACCTCGGGAGTTCCACTTCGGGAGATTCGCCTTGAAAGTTTCCCCCCTGGGATTTTCTCGAGGTTGATGGTTCAGGGACTTGTTCACGAAACCACGCCTGGTGCATTTTGCGGATCGTGATTCGAGAATGCGACACGAAACTTGCGACAGGTAACAGGCTCCATCTCCGTTCTACAGTAAGGTAATTCTAGACCATTTCGCCTAGGCAAAATAGAAACGTGAAGAATATCAATCTCAGCAAGCATTTGAGGCTATGCGATGGCTTATGTGCGTGTTAAATTTCATGCATACACGTGTTAATAGGAATGCACTAAACTGAAGGTGGCAACAACCCTTCCTTGCTATACAGAAGCAGCAGCCGTAGCCATGAGTGCATAGAGAAGGGCAGATGCATTGTAAGTGGTGTGCAGGGCGACAGCTGGCAGCACGCTATTGGAGTAGACGGCAAGCAGGCCAGCGGCAATCCCAAGGGCCATGTTTGGGAAGAAGAGGGAGAGGGAGAGGTGGAAGAGGGCGAAGAGGGCCGCAGATAGCATGGCAGCGTCGATTCTGAGGGAGGCAGGGGAAGTGGGGGAAAGAAGGGGGGAAGGTGGTGGTAGGACAGAGATGAATTCAAGGGACTAGTGCTCTGAGTTAAGAAACGCTATGTTCTCTACGAGACGGGAAATGGGGCGACGAGTGCGAGAAATCTAGCAAGCACTGTTTGCAAGACAGAGGGTCTGGAATCTTGCCAAACCTCATTCGTACAGCTTCAGCTACCAAACCTCTCACCTGCCGAGCCTGTCTTGCAGGGCCGTGAGCAGCAGTCCTCTGAAGAGCAGCTCCTCTGCTACAGCCGGCGACACTGCCACCCACAGGAACAGCTGTAGCACGTCCAGCAGGGGGAGGGCAGACACAGCCGTGGCAGCTGTAGCAGTTAAGCTCCCCCCTGCTCCATCCGGCAGCAAAACAGGGCCCAGCAATAGGCCTGCAGCACTCACACTATCACCTCCTGCCGTTGCTGCTGCTATTTCGGCTAACTCTAGTGTCCCATCACCCCCAGCACCGGCCTTGAGTGACACTAGAGAGAACAGTAGTGCCCATAAAATCGGACCCCCCACTGCCCCTGCCGCAACTGCCTTCCACCAGCTCCCATTCCCCGCTAACCCCTCCCCCTCCCCATCCCCCTTGCCTCCCCGCTCGCCAGCTCGCCCCCATCCCCCTACCCCAGGCCCCTCCCCTCCCCCACCCCCTCCCCCCGGCGGAAGCTGCAGCTTGAGGGTTGCGCGGAGGGGGAATCCGCGGTCGCGGCACCAGGAGAGCGCGGGAAGGACGAAGAAGAGCCACTGCACGAGCGCGAGTAGGGCGGGCACGGATTGCGGAGGGGCGGAGCGGAGAATAGGGCCTAGCGGGGAGAGGTCTATAAGAGCTATTAAGCCGATTAAAGACAGGCAGAACCAGGTTATGCCGTCTTGGAAGGAGGGGAGCGGAGGGGGGGAGGGGGGGGGAGATTGGGGGAGCGGAGTGGGGGAAGATGGGGGAGGAGCGGGGGACGGGGATGGGGACGGGGGAGGGGAAGGGGAGGAGCTGGCGGAAGGTGAATGTGGGAAGACGCGATGGGCGTTTGCGCCACCGCTGTCGTCAGAAGAATCGGGTTGAGCTCTTAGCCGTACGCCACGTGGTCTTAGGCACAAACCACGTGGCAGCGGCCACGTACTACGGCTACTAACCGCACTGCGGCGCGTGAAGAGCGGAGGTGGGGGGAAACGGTTACTAGCCGTGGTACGGCCCGAGAAGGGCGGAGGTAGGGGGAAACGGTTACTAGCCGTGCTACGGCCCGAGAAGGGCACGATCGAAACGGAACCGAGAGAAAGGGAGACCGATGCAGCCATGGGAGAAATCCCCCCACCGATGAGGCCGCTCCCCCAGGTGCCTAGAACCAGCGGTGATTTGATGTCCGAATAGGGTGCGTCTAAGACATTGAGCAGAGGCGCCGGGAAGCAAATTGACGTCAGTCTACTATAGACGGAAAAGTTGACGGAATTCCTTAGGAAGAAATTTGTCGGAAATCCCAGGGGGGGGAATTCGCGCCTGCCTATTGAGGTCCTCCTAGTGATTGTCCCGCCAGTGGTGAAAACGGCCTAGTAACGCGTATGGAAAGTGTCGTGCATCCCGTGTCAATTTGCTTTCAAATATGAAGCTTATGTAAATTAACATCATTATAAAATTCAAAGGAAACAGAAACAGTTATATAAAACAAATGTTTAATTATGACATGTATGAGCCAGTTTAATTTCACGAACTTGCTTGTGAAGTTCAAACTTAGTTGAAATTTGTATATGCAGCACAGCTGTAAGTCAGACCAAATCGATTCTAATGAGAAGCACTTTGCCGCGTTCATAATGATCAAAAAGTACAGAACCACGAATTCCAAAGCAAGAACCTTCTAGACTCAGGAAACAGGAGGCTGTAGAAGCTACTACTTACCATGTGGGGCCCCGTGTTTCCCGCCGTGATTCTAGGAGGAGTCGTCTTCTACGTAGCTAAGCGGCTAGCTCGTCCGCGAAAGGCGCTGAGTCTGGAATGGGAGGCCGGCAGGCGCAAGGCACGGCAGCCGCACAAGAAGCCTCCTTCGTTCTACGTGAGTTACTCTTGAGAGACCCTCAATAGCGAGTATTTGACGAACGCTGAATCTGGAATGGGTTCCCCGTAGGCGGAAAGCACGACGGTCGCACAAGAGGCATATGCGAGCCGTCCGCCCGTCCGCCCGTCCGCCCGTCCGCCCGTCCGCCCGTCCGACCGCCGTCTCCGTCCGTTCCTCCGTCTCCCAGTCCAGCGTGATAGGAGTCTAGCTTTGAGGCTGCGTGTGCCGCTGTCTCTGTATCTGATCCCCCTTCTTCCAAGCTGCACACGGGGTGGCGTCCAGTGAAGATTATTTCATCAACTCGCGGGAAGTGGCTGCCTCTGATTTATTTCACTAAGGAGTGGCTGCCTCTGTCTCTGCCTCAACGTCTCCCTGCCCTACCCACATGCTCTCCCCGCTCCCAGGCGGCACACGGCGTGGCGTCCAGTGAAGAATACTTAATCAACTCGCGGAATGGTTGTTTCTGCCTCAATCTCACCCGGCTCTCCCCATGTGCTCTCCTCTCCCCCGCTCCCAGGCGGCACACGGCATGGCGTCCAGTGAGGAATGATTCATCAGCTCGCGCGGTGTGGAGCTGTTCACCAAGGAATGGCTGCCCCAGTGATGGACGGCTGAGATGCGCAGAGCTGTTCACAAAGTCAATATCTCCCCACATTCTCTCCCCCCTCCCAGGCGGCACACGGCGTGGCGTCCAGTGAGGAGTACTTCATCAACTCGCGCGGGGTAGAGCTGTTCACCAAGGAATGGCTGCCCAGTGATGGGCGGTTGAGAGGAGTGGTGCTGTTCTGCCATGGGTACGGGGAGACGTGCACGTACATCTTCGAAGGTATGGGTCGTATGGGTGTGGGATGTGGGGCATGGGTATGGGCTATAAGCAAAGACAGGGTCAAGCGACTGAGAGGCGTGGTGCTGTTCTGGCATGGGTACGGGGAGACGTGCACGTAAATCTTCGAAGGTATGATGTTGTGAGGCATGCTGCGAGACACTGTGTCAGCAGTGCTGAGAGTTTGATTTTGAGTCGACTGACATTTTGATTTTGATTTTGAGTCGACTCAAAAGGAGAGTTTGACAGCATCACTGACACTCCCTTTCTCTCTTCTCCCATCAGATTTTGCGGCAATGTTAGCAGCAGCAGGCTGTGTTAGCAGTAAGCGTGGGCTGTGTTGCGGTGATGCTGGCAGCAGAAGCAGCAGGCTATGCTCTAGTGGGCCTGGATTACAGGGGTCAAGTCACGGCCTGTCTACATGCACTCTTCATGCACCTCCCCCTTCAAGGCACCCTTCATGCACCTCCCCCCTCCCCTCTGTCCCCCCTCGCCCTTCTGCCCCAATCGCTCCCCTCTCGTCCTTCCCATCATACGTGGCGGTGATGTCAGCAGCAGCAGGCAATGCGTTATCAGGCGTGGATTATGAAGGGCACATGCTCTTAGCGGGTCACAACACATACAGTCTTCATGCACCTCCCCTTCCCCCGCATGTGTCTCAGATGTGGCGGTGATGCTGGCAGCAGCAGGCTATGCCTTCGTAGGCGTGGACTATGAAGGGCACGGGCTGTCAGCAGGTCGCCACGGGTACATCCTTCCATGTAACAAACCCCCCTTCTTCCCGCTGTCCCCTCTCGCCCTTCTCCTCTTCCCAGACGTGGCGGTGATGCTGGCAGCAGCAGGCTACGCCTTAGTAGGTGTGGACTATGAGGGGCACGGGCTCTCAGCTGGTCGCCACGGGTACATCCCCAGCTTCACTCGCTTGGCAGATGACGTGATCGAGTTTGCCAACCGGCTGCGAGGTGGGTTTTTCAAAGTTTCTGCCACGTGGTGTTCACCCAGACCTATGGCACCCAAGTGGTGTTCACTCAGATGACGTGATTGAGTTGGCCAACCGGCTGCGAGGTGGGTATTGGGTGCAGCATGGATGGCTGGTGAATCGGGTCGAGGCAGAGTCAGGCGGCGATGTGGCATGCCTGCTGGCCGTCGTCACTCATGGTCTTGGGAAGAGCAGCAGTGCATTGTGGATTTGTTTTCGAGGGTGTGGGTTGTTACTTAGCTGGTGAATCGGGTCGAGGCAGAGTCAGGCGGCGATGTGGCATGCCTGCTGGCCCCGTAGCTGCTCCCCACGGGTACATTCCCAGCCTCCCCTGCTGTGCTTGCATCTGGAAGACGTCATTGCGTTCGCCAACCAGCTACGAGGTGGGTGTGTGGGTCGAACGGGTGATACAATAGAGACGAGTCTAGATGTTATTGCCTGTATCCCCATCTTTTGAGGCGCCTCAAGAGATGTTATTGCCTGTATCCCCATCTTTTGAGGCGCCTCAAGAGATGTTATTGCCTGTATCCCCATCTTTTGAGGCGCCTCAAGAGATGTTATTGCCTGTATCCCCATCTTTTGAGGCGCCTCAAGAGATGTTATTGCCTGTATCCCCATCTTTTGAGGCGCCTCAAGAGATGTTATTGCCTGTATCCCCATCTTTTGAGGCGCCTCAAGAGATGTTATTGCCTGTATCCCCATCTTTTGAGGCGCCTCAAGAGATGTTATTGCCTGTATCCCCATCTTTTGAGGCGCCTCAAGAGATGTTATTGCCTGTATCCCCATCTTTTGAGGCGCCTCAAGAGATGTTATTGCCTGTATCCCCATCTTTTGAGGCGCCTCAAGAGATGTTATTGCCTGTATCCCCATCTTTTGAGGCGCCTCGCACATGACGTCGTTGAGTTCGCAACCGGTTGTGAGGTGAGCCGGCGGGGGAAAGGGAGGTGAGAGGTGAGAACGGAGTGGTGAGTGGAGGGGAAGTTGGGTGAGGTGAGGTGTGGTCACCTCTGCGTTGCTTCCCTCGCTTTCTACAATCTACATTTTACACAGGTGTCATCCCACAAGTTGCTGCCACGTATTGACACAATGGCACCTATCTGGTGTTCAATTGGTGAGAACGGAGTGGAGAGCGGAGGGGAAGCTGGGTGAGGTGAGGTGAGGTCACCTCTGCATTGCTTCCCTCGCCTGCGTTTGCGAATCGGCTAGAGAGGTGAGCCGGCACGGAAAAGAGAGGTGAGAGGGGAGAACGGAGCGGGGAGTGCAGGGGAAGTGGCGTGACTGCATTGCCTCCCTCGCCTGGCGGACTAAGTGATTGAGTTCGCGAAACCGGCTGAGAGGTGAGTCGGCAGGGGAAACCTTTGCCATGAGGAGAGGCAAGAAGGAGAGGTGAGGTGTGGTCTGGTGTGGTGTGGGTGGGTGGGGCGATATACGCACAGAATGATTAGAGTGTGCTGGGAGAAGAGGAGGGGAGGGCATTTGCGGCCATGGCATGTGAACTGGCGTTGACCCAAAAATATCCTTTCTTCTTATGCCAACCAGCCCGCATCCCACCCTCCTAATGCCCCCCCAGCCAACCCGAGGCGCTATTCCTCTATGATGGCCAGTCCATGGGAGCGGCAATGGCGAGTCTATGGGAGGGGCAATGGCCCTTCTAGTGACTTTGAGTTGATTTAAGATGCCACCTTCCCAAATCCCATTCCCCAATTCCACACTCCCTCAATTCCACCCTCCCTCAATGCCTCCCTCCCCCAATTCCGACCTCCCTCCACTCTGGTACCCCCAGCCAATCCAGGTTCTCTCACCTGCCGTTTTTCCTCTATGGCGAGCCCTTGGGGGGGCCATGGAGATTCAAGTGCCATTGAATTGACTCAAAGAGAGCCACTTTGTCCACATCGCACCCCTCTAACTCCCCTCCCCAGCCAATCCCAGGTTCTCTCACCTGCCGTTTTTCCTCTATGGCGAGTCTCTGGGAGGGGCCATGGCGATTCAAGTTTCCAGGAGGGACCCCACTCCCTGGAACGGAGCAGTTTTGGTTGCGCCCATGTGTAAGGTTAGTAGAACTTGGTGTGGTGCAGTGGAGTGCGGTGAAGTGTGGTGCAGACGTGCGGCATGTGGCGTCAAATGGGAGGGGCCATGGCGATTCAAGTGTCGGTGAGGGACCCCACCCGTTGGAGCGGAGCCGTGCTGGTTGCTCGCTCCCATGTGTAAGGTTAGTAGTGCGGTGCAGTGCAGTGCAGTGCGGTTCAGGGAGCCTTGGGGGGGGGGGGGGAAATGGCGATTCAAGTGGCAAGGAGGGATCCCATGCAGTGGAGCGGAGCTGTTTTAGTGTGATGAAGGGCATGGCGATTCAGATAGCAAGGAGCAACCCCACCCTTTGGAGCGGAGCTGTTTTAGTGGCCCCCATGTGTAAGGTCAGTCGATTCTGGTGCAGTTTGGTGTGGTTTAGTGTGGTGCACTGTGGTGAAATTCGCTCGGCAAGTCAGTGAGGAAGGGCATGGCGATTCAGATAGCAAGGAGCAACCCCAACCTTTGGAGCGGAGCTGTTTTAGTGGCCCCCATGTGTAAGGTCAGTCGATTCTGGTGCAGTTTGGTGTGGTTTAGTGTGGTGCACTGTGGTGAAATTCGCTCGGCAAGTCAGTGAGGAAGGGCTTGGCGATTCAGATAGCAAAGAGCGACCCAAGTGTGAGTCAGTAGAGTCTGTTGCACAGCAGTGTAGTGCGGCGTAGTGTGGTGAGTGGTGGTGCAGAAGCGCGGTATGTGAATTCCATGGGAGGGGCCAGGCGATTCAAGTACCTAGGAGGGACGCCACGCCTTGGAACGGAGCAGTGCTGGTGGCACCCATGTGTAAGGTCAGTAGGGTCTGGTACGGTACGAGGCAGTTTAGTGCGGTGTAGTGCAGTGCAATGCAATGTGGTGTGGTGCAGAAGGACTCTATGCCAAGCCCATGGGAGCAGCCATTGCGATTCTGGTTGCTTGGAGAGACCTATTTCTTGGAACGGAGCAGTGCTGGTTCCTCCCATATGTAAGGTCATTAAAGTCTCTTACACACAGCAGTGTAGTGCGGTGAAGTGTGGTGCAAAGTGGTGTATGTAGAGTCATCCATGGGAGGAGCTCACCCCACCCCTTGGAGAGGAGCAGTGCTGGTGGCTCCCATGTGTAAGGTTAGACGAGTTCTGTGCGATGTAGTCTAGTGCAATGCAGTGTAGTGCAAAACAGGGAGTAAAGAAGAGAATCCATGGCGATTCAGGTGGCAAGGCAGGACCCCACGCCCTGGAATGAATGGAGCGGTTAGAATGGGCCCCATGTGTAAGGCTAGTAACGTCTGGTGTAGTTCTATCTGACACCCTGTAGTGTAGGGTGTATTTTAGAATTGTAAAAAATACCCTGCAGTGTTGTGACGAAACTTTTGTGTGGACTCAAAAGTCACCCTGTAGTGTAGTGACTATTTTTGAGGCGCCTAAAAAAAAGTCACCCTGAAGTGTAGTGACTGTTTTTGAGGCACCTAAAAATAGTCACCCTGTAGTGTAGTGACTATTTTTTAAGCGCCTAAAAAAAAGTCACCCTGTAGTGTATTGACTAAACTTGTGGCGGAGAGAACGTTTAGGCATTCTAGTAGCCCCTACCCCCTTTTATCTCTCTTGCCCCCTCCCAGGTATCACCTGAGCTGATGCGTCCTTAATAATCCTGCTCCCGTAATAATCCTTCTCTTACTCCCTCTTGCCACCACTCCACTCGTATTTTGAGTCGACTCAAAATACACCTTCCAGGTATCACCTGAGCTGATGCGTCCTGGTCCCTCTTGCGAATAATCCTTCTCTCACTCCCTCTTGCGACCACTCCACTCTCTCCCTTCCCCAGGTGATTTTTGAGTCGACTCAAAAATCTCTTGCGACCACTCCACTCTCTCCCTTCCCCTCCCTGATGTTTCAAGAACTGACCTCCCCTGTGCAGCTAATCCTCCCCTGTCATCTGCATCCTCACCTACCGCTTCTACATCTTCCCGCCGTCCCCCAGATCCAGCTTTCTCAACAGCTAATCCTCCCAGCAGCTAATCCTCTCAGCAGCTAATCCTCTCAGCAGCTAATCCCCCCTCTTACCTCTCTCCCCTAGGTGACTTTTGAGTCGACTCAAAAGTCCCGCCGTCCCCCAGATCCAGCTTTCTCAGCAGCTAATCCTCCCAGCAGCTAATCCTCCCCCTTACCTCTCTCCCCTACCCCCTCTCATCTCCCCAGATGTCTCAAGAACTTACCCTCCCTGCGCCTGTCATCTCCGTCCTCACCTGCCTCTCATAGATCTTTCACCCTTCCACTCTCTCCTACGTCCTCCCCACCCCACTCCACTCCAACCCCCCCCACCCTTTCCCCCCGCCCCACGCCCCCCAGATGTCTCAAGAACTTACCCCCCCTGCGGCTGTCATCTTCGTCCTCACCTGCCTCGCATACATCTTCCCCGCTTGATGTCTCTCTCTCCCTCATTCGTCCTACCCCCCCCCACGGCTCTTCCCATCTCCCCAGATTTCTCAGAAGCTCATCACCTCTGCGCCTGTCATCGTGCTCACCTGCCTCTCATACATCTCCCCCTTTTATCTTCCCCCGCTTTTCCCTCCCCCCCCCCCTCTCCCAGATTTCCAAGGAGCTCACCCCCCCTGCGCCTGTCATCTTCGTCCTCACCTGCCTCTCATACATCTTCCCCACCTGGAAGCTCGTGCCTGTCAGCGCCAACCCTGAGAACTGCTTTCAGGTTGAAAACAACAGAATCGCTCTCAGGTGAAAACAGCAGATATTATCTGTCAGGTGAGAACAACAGAAGCGCTCTCTGGCAAACCAACACAAGGTAATCCATGTCAAACACTCTTCTGATTTCGATGGTGGGAAAGCACCTGAAAGCATCTGAAAGCACCTGAAAGCACCTGAAAGCACCTGTAAGCACCTGAACCACCCTTTTGTCCCTCTTTTGGAATGGACAAGACTTTCCGCCACCCCCTTGTATTCTCTAAGCCATCATGGGTTCGTATGTGTTATGGCTGTACACGTGTGCGTATGTGTTATGGCTGTACACGTGTGCGTATGTGTGCGTGTGCGTATGTGTTATGGCTGTACACATGTGCGTATGTGTGCTTGTGCGTATGTGTTATGTCTGTACACATGTGCATATGTTTGCTTGTGCGTATGTGTTATGTCTGTACACATGTGCATATGTTTGCTTGTGCGTATGTTGTGTCTGCACACATGTGCGTATGTGTGCATGCCTTTGCAGGTGCCTGAGAAGCGGGAGAGGGCCGAGAACCACCCTTTGCATACCAGGACAAGCCCCGCCTAGGCACAGCGCTGCAGCTACTGTGGACCACTCAGGACATCGGCGGCCACATGGAAGAGGTGAGAGGGTGGGTGTGTGGTAGTGTGTCTGTATACTGGGATCCTCTGCATACCAGGACAAGCCCCGCCTTGGCACGGCGCTGCACTCCTGTGGACCACTCAGGACATCGGCGGCCACATGGAAGAGGTGCGAGACCCATGTGCGCATGCTTTCTTGTGCGTCAGTGTGTGCGCGGCATGCATTGGCACGGCGCTGCAGCTGCTGTGGACCACTCAGGACATCGGCGGCCACATGGAAGAGGTGCGAGACGCATGTGTGCATGCATGCATGTGGGTGTGTGGATGTGTGTCTCCCGTTCCCAACTACTTCCCTTCCCCCCAGGGGACAGTCCCTCTCTCATGCTTCATCGGTGATTTTTTAGTCGACTCA
>BQMB01001133.1:2500-48737 GCA_027943415.1 Closterium sp. NIES-67
CCCGTTCCCCAGGGAAGACGTCGATGGAGCTGAAGCAGCTCACGAGGAAGTTGGGGGTCTACAAGAAGCTGCAAAACCCCCGAACTCCTCCTCCGGATGCATCCAGCTCAGCAAATTCGGCATCAACGACACATATAGTCGTTAAGAAACCTCAGGGTCTTGAGGGAGAGACTTTCTCCAAACAGCTCCGTCCAGCTGCTAACCCACGACCAGATGGCAAGAAAATGGTGTGTGCGGAATATTGGGATGTACCCTATGATCCTATTAACGAAACTATCTTTGGGTACTCCGAGCAACGCCCGCCCCTCGTGCTCGAGGTCATCTGCAAAGGATGACGCCTCCAAGCACTCGTGGACAGCGGAGCATCGCACACCGTCTACAACAAGGCAATAGTCGACAAACTTCGGGAAGAGTACAAGTCTTCAGTATTCTCTGCAACGATGGTGGACGGGAGCAAGTTACCAGTACACAGCGAAGCAGTGTTACACCTACAAATCGGACCACTGCGCTGGAAACCAGCACTCCCCATCACCAACATAAAAGGGCTTGACTTGATCTTCGAGCGTGACTTCCTAAAAAGATTCAACCCCGAGATCAACTGGATAAATCATACCGCAAGCATCTACAACAAAGGGAGAAGAGTCCAGCTACCCAACTGGGACAATACAGGAGATATCCCTGTGGAGACACTCGCACGATTCGAGAAGGACGTAAAAAAAAACCAGCACCGGGTTTCTGGCAATAGCAATTGAGATGGAAAATGTCGGGGAGAAAACCTCGGAGCCTCCACAAAAAATCAAGGAATTACTAAAGGAGTTCCAAGACATTCCTCCTGACAACCTTCCGAACAAGCTGCCACCATACCGAATGCACCAACACGAGATCGTGGAAGAACCAAGTTCAAAGCTGACCTTCCGAGCACCATATCAGCTCAGCCCTACAGAGCTAGCCGATATGAAGAAGCAGATCGAGTATCTCCTCACAAAAGGACTCATCCGACCATCCACTTCGCCATACGGTGCCCCAGTACTCTTCACACCGAAACCGGACGGAAGCATGCGCATGTGCATCGATTACCGAGCTTTCAACAAGCAGACCATCAAGAACAAATACCCAATCCCACGAATCGATGACCTGCTTGACCAGCTTCGGGGAGCCACGGAATTTTCCAAACTGGATCTGCAGTCCGGGTTATGGCAAATACGAATGGCGGACAATTCCATCCACAAAACTGCCTTCCGAACTCGGTACGGGTCATACGAGAATCTGGTAATGCCGTTCGGACTCACCAACGCACCGGCAACGTTCCAAGCTGAAATGAACCATATTCTATGCCCACTCTTGGACGAATGCACGGTGGTGTACCTGGACGACATCCTCATCTACTCGCGCGACATGCAGCACCACGTCCAACACCTGCGAAGCGTCTTCGACATTCTCCGACGAGAACGATTCTACGTCAAGTTATCCAAGAGCAAATTCGCCCTCGAGAAAGTCCAATTCCTAGGACACATGGTGAGCGCTTAAGGAGTTCACGTCGACCCCAAGAAGATCGAAGCCGTACGCACGTGGAAGTCACCCGAGAACGTGAAGGAGTTGCAGCAGTTCCTAGGCTTCGCGAACTATTACAACAGGTTCGTGCCTCAGTACGCGAAAATCGCAACGCCACTCACGAATCTGCTGAAGAAGGACACGCCCTATAAGTGGGAACCAGAACATCAGGAAGCCATGGAGCAGCTGAAACAAGCACTAACGTCCGCACCCGTACTCATCTTGCCAGACCCCGAATGCGACTACGTCATCGAAGCTGACGCTAGCGACCAGGCAGTGGGAGCAATCTTGATGCAAGACCATGGGAACAGACTGCAACCAATCACCTACCTCAGCAAGAAACTACAAGGGGCAGAACTAAACTACCCGATACACAACAAGGAGGCCCTTGCTATTATTATCGCCTTCAAAATGTGGAGATGTGATCTCGAAGGTCGACTAACAACCGTCTACACCGACCACTGCAGCCTGAAATATCTGAAGACACAACCAAACCTCTCCAGGCGGCACGTCCGGTGGATTGACTTCCTCGAGACGCACTTCCACTACGACATCGTATACAAGCCCGGCCACAAATACAAAGCAGACGCTCTCCGTCGGCCTGCACACGTTTCCGCAATCCAAGTCAAAGGGATGAACCCACTTCTCAAGGGACTCTTCACACACAAATACGCCATCGACCCCGAATTTCCTTCGGCAGAAAAACAACACCTGCTACAGTGGGACAGTGACATCGCATACCGGAAGGGATCAACGAAAATCTGGGTTCCCAATTACCCTTCTTTGCGCCAGTTACTACTCGAAGAATACCATGATGTCCTATACGCGAGACAATTCGGTAGCTACAAAACGCTCACCGGTAATGCAAAGCACTACCACTGGCCCCAGATGGCAGCCGACGTCCAACAATTCGTCACCTCGTGTGCTACATGTTAGCAGATGAAGAGTAGCAAGCAGAAATAGCAGGACTGCTACATAACAACCATGGCAAGTGGTTAGCCTGGAATTCATCACCGAGTTACCAACAACCACTAGCGGTCATGACGCATTCCTCGTCGTCATTGACAAGTTCTCAAAAATGGGTAATGCTCGTCGTCCTCTTCGCGAATACCTTGTCAAGCAGGGTGTTACTTCTACCACCCAGCTTTGAGGGGGAGTAGTGTAAGAGTACGACCACGTTACACCAATTTCCCTTTCCATATCTCCTTTCTATTTGATTCGTCTTTTTCTCTCATCTCATTTGGTTTCCTATTTCTCCTATTCCATTATCCTTTGGCTTATCCTGCGATTATAATTTTATCACCGACCACGCTCGGGATGTACTGGCGCGCTATATTTGGCGTAATCCTGCTGTAATCCCTTAAAGCCAATAGCCTCGCATGGCTATACGCAGGGTGATTCTATTTCTAGAAGGGTCTATTCCCTTTGGATAAGATAAACCTGGTTACCTGATGTACTTTGGAAGTATAAAAGTCCTTGTATCAATCGATAGTGCAACTTGTCCTCGACATATTCGATCCTGTGACAGAAGGCATCCCACTCCGGTGTGAAGCTGGTGAGGATCACGGTCTTGAACAGGGACTTCGGGATCTCCAAATCAATTGCAGTGCCTCCTCGAACATGGTTTCCGCCCGTTGAAGGTAGGCTTGAGCGGACTCATCTTCTTCCAACTTTAGGCTCATGAAACGGCTCCACATCTTAGCTTGGCTGCTCTCTGACTTTGACTGGTGCATGGTTTTGAGCCTTTTCCATGCCTCCTCAGCACTGTTAGCCTTGGAAGAGCATGGCAAAAGGGACTTCAGCTGCTGCTCATGAAGGCTATTTAGAAGGTACAAAAAAACATCCTTGTTGCGCCACTCAAACAACCACTTCTCTGCTTACGAGGCATCTGCTGCTGGTTTTGCTGCTTCTCTGGTGTAGCATGGCCACAGATCGAGCAAAGACGAGGTCAACTCAAACTGGGTTGCCCATGTCTGGAAATCCTTGCCGTTGAACTTGGGGAGATGGAGTCTCAGCATTAACGGGGTGAGAGATGAGTACGCCGCCGAATGGATGGTTGGTACTGCTGCTTCCATAAATCCGGCACCTGCTGATGTTGATTCTGATGCTGCTGGGGTTGACTAGGTTGCTCAAACTAATGGTTGCTTGCCGACCATGCTTGGAGAGGCAAGAATTGGAAGGTGGCAGACTTGTGTGATTAAAATGATGGGCTCTGATACCAATTTAAATTTAGGGATGCTATGGGTGCTTGCTTACTCAACTAGAAACACAGCTAAAAGCTTTCTGGATGCTTGCTTGACTGGAAGTTCACTTAACTCAAGGTTGTACAAAGCCCTTTAAGGCACTTTCACTTTGACAAGACTAGGAAAACAGATTGCTAGCTTAAACTTGGCTGGAGCACAAGGCAAATCCCTTGGGAACTTGGGCACAACCTAATTGCGATGAACCTTGGCTAACTTGGGAGGCCACAAGAGGTGCATGAATAGGAAAATTCTGGATTATTCTACTGTATATGATTTTGTGGTGTAGAGCTCCTCGACTTTTCTGTACCATGCAGTTGAAATGCCTCCCGAAATCTATCGAACCTTACGCTGAAATCTGATTGGTCGCGGAATGTTCTCCATTTCGCCAACTCCCCAATTTTGCCACCGACATTTCTCCCCCTCGCTGCTGATTTGTACAAAGGGCTGGGGCGTCAGATTAACTGTTCCAATACTCCCCCTCACACCAGACCTGAAGCACACACACTTGTACTCCCATATCCTCATGAATCTCCACTTGCAACTCTTGGGCCTACACGGGAAAACGAATTTTTAGATTTACCTCTTCAAAACCTGAGGCGCCAAATTAAACCTTTTTACCCTGTACGGGAGCCCGTCAGCTTCAAGCCCTCAGCCACTATCTGTTCCACGCTGCAGGTAACCGGGTTGGATTGCATGCCTCTCGACGATCTCGCATCGCAACCCAAAGCTTGCTGTCGCCGGCATTCCGACTGGCTCATCCGCTCTTCCCGCGTCACTGCACATTTCCTCGCACCTTTACTTCGCTTTCTTCGCCGTCTGAAACTAGCAAACTGTCCACCGTTACAAGACAGCCGAGACCTTTCTACACACTTCACGAGTCTCGTTTCAGCAGTTGTACATCCTTCTCCCTCTGCGATCATGCCTCCCCCACTCCCTGTTTCGACGCCCAAGCCATCTCGTACTCCCGGGAGATTGCCCCCAGTAGCGCTACTCACTGCACTCGCGCTGCTCAATCTCCTCTTGCCACACCTTCCCCTCCGCGCCGCGGCGCAAGGCCTCGTGTTGGTGCCGCCACCCCCCGACGACAGCGCGCCGATCGCCGCACCACCTGTGGCAAGGCAACCCGCCGCGTCCTCTTCGGTCCCCCACGGCGACTTGCCACACGGTTCTGCTGACGTAGAAGGGGCCTACTCTGACGTGCCCTCGCTGTCAATCAGCCTGGCAAACAGCACGATCCCGACTCTGGAGCATGCTGACGAGGAAGTAATGGTCCCCAGGCTCGCGGGCGACGACGGGTAGGATGCATCGGGGAGCGGGCGGGAGGCGGGAGACGGGGAAGGGGGAAGAGGCGGGGGAAGGGGAGAGGAGGGAGGGTTCAAGAGCATGGATACGTTGCTGCAGTGGGCCATAGGTAGGGAATGGGTCTGAAGTTGGCTATGCGAAGGGGTCTTTGTGTGTCAGTGTGAGGCTTCTGGGTATTGACCTTGTTCTTATGCATAAATTGGAGGAACGAGGGGAGCCTGGGGAAGGAGTGGGGGAATGACAGCATCAGCCCAGGTGAGGGGGCGGGAGAGAGGAGGAAGGGGGTCGGAAGGCGGAACAGAATGATAGAACGGGATGCTCTCATCGAACACCACGTCACGGCTCTGTAGGAGGCGGCCTGAGGACGGGTGAAGGAAGAGGTAACCAGGGGCAGAGCGAGCGTGGCCAAGGTAGACACACTCAATGGCCTTGGAGGCGAGCTTTCCTGCCTGCCGAGAGCGGTCAGGTGGGGGGATGAGGACATATGCCTTGCAACCCCAGATACGGAGAATGGCAGCATCTGGCTTGGTGCTAGCCCAGAGCTCAGTGGGAGTGACAGACTGGCGTTGAGGATGTGGGTAAAGATTAGTAAGGAGAGCAGCATGGACAATGGCATAGCCCCAAAGAGAAGGGGGCGTGGAGGCATGAGTGAGGAGGCAGCGGGCCGTCTTGGTGATCTCACGAATGCGACTCTCAGCAACACCGTTCTGCTGAGGGGAGTGGGGAAGGGTATGAGTCTGCTGGATGCCATGGGTGGAGCAGTAGGAGGAGAGGGTGCGGTTGAGAAACTCACCACCGCCGTCAGAATGGAGGCGGCGGATGGGGCGACCAAAGTGGACTCGGCACTGCTCGGCCCAGGTAACGATGACAGCAGGGGCCTCGGCCTTCGTGTAGAGGAGGAACACCGAGGAGTACCTGCTGTGGTCGTCGACTAGGACAAGCACGTACCGGTGCCCTTGGCGGGAAGGGGAAGGGTTAGGGCCCCAGAGGTCCATGTGGA
The DNA here is from genome assembly GCA_027943415.1 of Closterium sp. NIES-67. Lineage (NCBI taxonomy): Eukaryota > Viridiplantae > Streptophyta > Zygnematophyceae > Desmidiales > Closteriaceae > Closterium > Closterium sp. NIES-67. The sequence goes on from BQMB01001133.1 coordinate 8,597, forward strand.
CGAGGTCAAGGGGGGCAGCAGCAAAGGAAGGATGACTGAGGTGAGGCTGTTGTTTGAGCTTTCCATGAATGCATGTGGCGCATGGGGGAGCGGAAGAGGACGGGATGGGGAGTTAAGAGTGGGGGGAAGACCGTCAAGCAAGCGGGAGGAGACGGCTTTACGAAGTGTGGGAAAGTTCATATGACCAAGGCGGTGGTGGATGAGAACAGCGGGGTGGGACAGTGCGCGACAAGAGCATGGGGAGGAGGTGGAGTTGGAGGAAGGTGGCTCTAGAGGGAGGGGAGGGGGGAGAGTGGAGGTGCCTGCACGAGTGGTCACGTGGCATGAGGAGGGGCGGGGTGTGCGGAGGATGTACTGACGAGAGCGAGGGCAAAGTGGGAGGCGATGAAGGAGGCGGCGAGTGGGGCCGTGGAGGAGGTCACAGTAGGTGGCAGAGGCGGGGAAGAGGGTAGTGATGCCAGCCTGTTGGAGTTCACGAATGGAGAGCAGGTTATGACGAAGGGAGGGAATGTGGAGACCAGTGACCACTCCAGAGGGGAAGGGGGGGCAGGGGAGGGTGGAGAGATGAGTGCAAGGGATGGAGAAGCTGGAATCAGCACCATGAACGTTGGTGGGGAAAGGGAGGGAGGTGAGGGTGCCGGCGTCTTTGAGGGCAGTTTCAGTGGCACCACTATCGAGAACAAAGTCAATCGTGAGCAAGGAGGGAGCTGAAGACACGGGGTACTGGAAATCACTGGCATTAAAAACAGAGGGATACATGGAAGTGGAAGCAGGGGAAGAACGCATGAGCTCGCCTAGAAAGCTGGAGTGGGAGGCGGGAGCACTAGGGGAAGGAGAGCCCCAGAGGGGAAAGCCAGGAGGACCTGGTGTGGCTGTGGCAGCCATGGCGGCGGTGCCAAAGCCAAGCTGCTGCTGCTGCCATGCAGATGCTGCGGCTGCGGCTCCTGCAGCTGCGGCTGCAGCCTGACCACTAGAGCCCCACACTGACACACAAAGACCCCTTCGCAGCAGCAGCAGGAGCAGCAGCGGATGGAGCAGCAGCAGCAGCAGCAGCAGCAGCAACCGCAGGCAGTGCAGCATCAGCAGCCGCAGCAGGAGGTGCAGAGGCGCCATTTTCCCTCTGCATGCGTTCTTGTCCGTCCGTGCAACCATTCATCGGTGTGCCTCTCTTCTCATTCTCGCTCCTTCTCTCTGCTTTCCTTGCAACTCCTCCCCCCCTCCTCCCCCCTCCTTCTCTCTTGTTTCATTTAGCTGGGCTTTTGTGGGTTGGGCTATCGGAGCCACACTTAATTGGATTTAGATTGCTTATCCACCACCCACCCATCTTCGATTGCACTCTAGGCCACTGACGCAATGAATTCAGTCGATTATTCCCTCTCCCCCGCCTCCCTATTGAGAATAGCCCTGATCCTACAAAGGTTGCAGAAGTCTGCTGAAGCGGCATATCAACGAAGTCTGCGAGCATGAGCTCTGCAGAAAGGCCCATCGACGAAGAGAAGATTTGTCGACAAGGCGAGGCTCTGCGGGAAGTGGCAGAGGAGCAGTTTTCATTGGTGGCAGAAAAGCGGTTCTGTCGGAATGGCATAACAAGAGCGCTTTCTCTGCATATGGCTTCTACATCGACATGTGCTTTTGTAGAAGCGATCTCGATAGAATCGAGAGTGTACAAGAACCTCTGCCGAATTGGCACCAGGGGCCATCGCAGAAGGATTGTCCTCTGCCGAAGTATCGCGCAGAAGACATTTCTGCAGGTGACCCTTTCGGCAGAATCGACTCTCGGAAATGCGTTCCAACAGGACCTCGGGCAGAGTGGCGCAAGGACCAATTCGCGCAGAATTGCGTTCTGCCGAAGTCTGGCAGAAAGGCAATTCGGCGATCTCTTCTGTTATCGACCCCTCGGCAGAGACGAAATTCGGCAGAAGCGCGGCAGAAAGTCATCTCGGACTTCGCTTCTGCGAGCGACCCTTTCGACAGAAAAACGGGGACTTCAGTTTTCTGATGAAGGAAACGTTCCGAAATCGTGAGAAATTTGCGATTTCGTAAGTTAACCACAGAACCGATTTGGACCGAAAACGGCAAAATGTACCTGCGACATTGAGAATTTGAACACGTGACGCACATTTCGTAACTGCGGAAATGTGCGTAACATCTGACAGTTTCATATATGAAACTGTTAAAACAACTACCGGGTAAAAATTACCAACTAAGCATGTGCTGTAATTTTCACCTGCCATTGCTGACTTGGCTAAGTGCAGCTTAGAGTAGTTATGTAAACGTTCTCGTGCGAACGTTCTCTCTGTGTTCAATGAGGTTCAATGGGGTAGTACTAGTGCTTGCCTTGTGTACCATACTGTGTAAACTTGATTCTAGTGAATTGGTGTGCCCAAGCTTTCTCAAGCTACTCAGTAAAACACACAATTCTGAAGGCAACTCTCTCCTTAGAGAACCACAGAGCTAGCGAACGATAGAGGTCAAATCTACGACGTTAGGTCTCGTAGAAGGTCTCGATTGTCGATATGACGGACGGCAAGTCGGACGTCCGTGAGGTGGTCGACGATCTTGAGGCGCAGGAGGCTGCCTTGATAGCCCGTTATGAAGACCTCCCTGAGAAGGAGCTCAACTTCATGCTGATGGGGTTACGAGCTCAATGGGGGATGGATCATCCGCGGGCGCGTGCAGTGGAAGTCTCCCGAGACAAGGAGAACGTAGAAGGTTTGGCAGAAGGCGGAGTGCGAGAGTCGCGCGGTGTTCTACGAGAAAGAGAAACGCCGAATGGTGATGGATCAAGCGTGGGCGACGGAAGGGACCCTGCAAAGGAGTCAAGCTCGAAGAAGAAGAGTGCTACTGAAGAAGGCCGTTCTGGCGGTCATGACTGCGTAGACAACGCTGTCGATGGCTCTACTGCCTTTCTACCGACAGCCTCGAAGGATGGAGGGATTGCTCCTGAATTCGACTACTTCAAGTTTTCTCATGACAAAATCGTGGTGGCAAGGCTCCTTGAGGGACGTCACGACTTGGTGTCGTAGGTCGATTCCATAGAACCTCAGCTGGAGATTGCGCAATTAAGGCGATTTGTCGACGGGTCCACGAAAGCCCTTCCTGTATCGGATGCATCGCGGTACGCGCAGTTCTGCTTTGCTCAGCTGCTGACATTCATGGTGATCTCACGCTGCTGCTCGCCTGCTGTAAAGATGGCGTTGACGGCGAGTCGTCTGCGAGTGGATGCGGGCTACCAGGCATGGCGTTTTATCATGAAGACTTACAAGGCTACTGATGATCTCTACATCGGTCAGTTGGAGCAGAGTCTGGCAAGTCTGGAGATGGCTGAGTACAAGACTGCTACCGCCTACTGCACTCGTGCGCAGCAGTTGCTGGCTAATCCGCGGAAGACCGGAGTACGGTACTCGACGGCTTCCTACGTGACGCACGTCGTCAAGGGTCTGCCGTCGCAGTACAGCTATCTACGCCGCATGATCGAGTTTTCGGATGTGCGGAAAACCCTCGACGAAAACAATCTGACGAGCTACATCGTTGAGGAAGAATCTACCCTTGCGATCGAGCAGTGCAAGGAGTCTCCTCTGCCACAATCCAACTTGGCATCGACGGGACAACCACCTCGGCAGCAGCAGCAGCAGCAGCAGCAGATGCGATGGGCTTCTTCTACGAATGACTCCACCACAGAGCAGAAGGATGGCCGCAATGACAAGAAGAAATCGGCCAAGAAGAACAAGGATAGACCCTGCTTCGTTTGCGGTGAAAACGGTCACTTCGCTGCTCAGTGCCCAGATCGCAAAGGCAAGAGGAACGATGATCATTCGCAGAAGCGAGAAAGTAATCCGCCCTCTGGCGCACAAAGTGGTGGTTCTTCTGCGAGCTCTGGTTCTGCTGATCGAAAAGGACCCTCGTGTGCGATGGTTGAGCCGATCGTAGAACAGCAGAAGACGGACAATCTGCCCATCTCGTTGGATCCAAAGGATGGCGAAAACTTCCAGGCAATCGCAGCTGTTGTAGAAGCCAACCCTGTGGTCATTTTGCTGGATAGTGGATGTTCGCACCACCTCATGGGAGATGACAAGGCCTTCGTCGAAATACGCAAGGACGGCGAAATCCAGCAAGTTCGCGGATTTAACGGCGCCGTCCAAGCTGTTCGAGGACGAGGAACCATCGCTCTGCTTGGCGAGGCTGGGAAGAGGATTTTGGTCCTAGATGTACTCTACGTCCCTGGAATCCAAGCCAATCTGCTTTGTGCTGGGCAGCTGAAGGACTGCGGAGTGACGCTGAAGGACACTGGCGAGGAAACTATCATGCTCTCTACCGACGGCATTCTGCTCGGGCGAGCTTGATACAAAGGCCGGGTTCTCAGCACCAATCTGCAGCCATGGCCGTAGCAGAAGCCTGCGGCAGAAGCGATTGCTCTGCGCACATTGGCGACTGACGCGCGCTCCACTACGGACGTGTGGCATGCTTGTCTGGCCCATGCTGGGGTCGAGACGATTCGGCGGACCCCGGCGCACGGAGCAGCTACGGGCTTGGACATTGAGAAGATGTCGAGCACTGATCTGCCGTGTGTCTCTTGCGTCGGTGGCAAACTCGCTCGGCATAGCTTTCCGGCAGAAGGGAGTGACAAGAAGAAAGTGATGGGAGTAGTGCACGTCGATTTCTGTGGGCCCTTCCGAGTTCCCGCTAAGGATGGCAGCCGCTACTTTCTTCTGCTCAAAGACCGCAAAATACGCTACGTCTGGGTCTACCCGATCGCGCAGAAGAGTGACGCATTGCTCGTTTTCGGAAATGGCTTTCCAGAGCAGAACGGCAATGTGAGGTGACGCTGAAGGCTCTGCGCTCCGATCGTGGAGGTGAATTTTTTGGCAGACAATTCGTCGAATTTCTTGAAGAGCGGGGAATTGAGCACGATCTTGCATGTCCCTACACGCCGCAGCAGAACGAGATGGCACAACGCGAAATGCGGACTGTCGTCGAGGGCGTGAGGACTATGCTTCTGCACATGGGTGCTCTTCAGCATTGGTGGCATCTTGCTGCTCTGCAAGCGGTCTGGGTGCGGAACCGCCTCGAGCATTCTTCTCTGCCATTGGGCATCACGCCGTACGAGATGCTCTTCGGCTACAAACCTGATCTGAGAATGGCTCGCGTCTGGGGGTGTATGCTGTAGTTTCTTATTCTGCAGAACAAGCGTGGAGGGAAGCTGGCACCTAAGGCCCGATGGGCTCTCCATCTGGGGGTGTCGCAGCAGAGCAAGGGATGGCTGGTGCTTGATCTGGCGACCAATCGATTGGTCACCACGGTAGAAGCAATCTTCTACGAGACGATGTCGCTCGACGGGTGGACAGCCACGCGGAAGACTCCCACTGATGTCGTTGACCCTTCTGTCTTCGACAAGGCGGTATCATGGTCGGATTTGGTTGCAGAAGAGGATGAGAAGGCAGAGGAGGATGAGGATGAGGAAAATGTTCGAATTCTGCCATCTGTGCTGATTTCGACTCCTGAACCAACTCTGTCGTCGACAGTGCCTTCCACTGTCGAAGTTACTCCGTCCTCTGTGTATCCTAAGGCAAATGCTTCTGCCGACTCTCCGACTGTCGAAGAGCCTGATGCACCTTCTGCATGACCCAGCTCCCCCTCTCCCTCTGCGTCATCCTCTGGTGAGGAGGGGAGTGGGGAGCCTCTCGGCATAATCCCTAGTAAACAAGGCACGGCAGAGCGGCAGAAGAATGTCGCAGACAACCCGACCGCAGAGGAGCTGTCATCCTCTTCTGGGGAGCCGTCGTCCTCTGCCAAGGAGCACTCTGCCAATGAAACGCATGTGGAGGTGCAACCCCTCCGGCAATCGACGCGCTCTAACAAAGGTGTTCTGCCGGTTCGTTATCGTGCAGCGTTGACGGCATTCTCGATGAACGCCCTCGACGGCAGAAGCGAAGACGTAACACTGCCGGAGCTGGACTCTTTAGAAGATGGTGTGGTAGATCCGGAACGTCGTTGGGACATTTTGAAGATGCATGTCCCTGTCGCTCTGAAGAGTTGGAAGGGCCCTGCGGTTAAGGCAGCGATGGACAAGGAGATGCTGACTATGTGGGACCAAGGCACTTGGGACTTGGTTTTTCTACCTTCTGGCGTCAATGTGATAGGAAATCGGTGGGTTCTCGCTACCAAGTATCTCCCTGAAGATACAGTAGAGCGAGAGAAGGGACGTCTCGTCATTCAAGGGTTTACACAGCTGCCCAATCTCGACTACGACTTGACATATGCTCCAGTCGGCAGCTACGCAACTGCTCTTCTGCAGCTGCTCATAGCTGCGGCATTTGATTGAGAGCTGATGCAACTCGATATGACAAACGCTTTTCTTAATGCACCCATCGACCGTCCTCTCTACATCAAGCAGCCTAAGTACTATGATGACGGCAACGGCAGAGTCTGTCTGCTCAAGAAGAGTCTCTATGGACTTAAGCAGAGTCCAAAGCTGTGGTACGAAGAACTCGATGGAGTTCTGCAGAGCGGGGGCTGGTCGAAGAGTCAGGTCTACTTCCACGAAGATGAGCACGGTGACAAGTGCTGCTTGCTCGTCTACGTCGACGATCTGCTGGCTGCAAGTCGGAGCAAGGCGCATTTGGCAAACTTGAAGATTCTGCTCGAGAAGGAGTTCAAGCTTCGAAAGATATGTCCTGTGCAGAAGTACTTGGGCTTGGAGCTGATCCGGGACAGAGCTGCTCGGGATATCTGGCTGCACCAGAGAGGCTACATCGACAAGTTGCAAAGGCGTTTTCTGCCAGAGGGGCCTCATCGACGAAGACCGAAAACGCTGATTTGTGTCGATGCATTCAAAGAGATGACGTTCGACAATGTAGAGTTGCAGGGACGAACGGAGGAAGAGTATCGCCAGAGAGTGGGATCTCTGTAGTTCGCCGCTTGCACGACACGTCCGGACATCGCTTTTGCCTGCAGCAAGCTCGCGTCTGGGCAGACAATTCGAAGTGATCAGCACTGGAAGGAGCTCGACCGTTGCATTGCGTATCTCGTGGGGACTCGCGATGTGGCTCTGGAGCTCGGCGGAGAAGCCACAAATCTGCGCCTCATTGGTTTCGCAGATGCTGATGATGCTAGCGACAGGCAGAGTCGCAGCAACACAAGTGGCTACATTTTCACACTCGGCGGAGCTGCAATTTTGTGGGCGAGAAAGAGGATAAAATGTGTCACTCTTTCGTCTACGGAATCTGAGTACATCTCTGCCGTGGAGGCTGGCAAAGAAGCAAGCAAGCTGCGCCTTTTGCTGGCAATGAGCCCACAACGCTCTATGTCAACAATGAATCTGCCATTTCTGTGTCAGAAGGGATGGGGCTCAAGGGGAGCCTGAAGCATATGGAGTGGCGGTACAAGTGGCTACAGCATTGCATTTTCCTGCGTTCAATCGATGCTTCGGCAGAGTGGGTCAGGTGCGATTGTCTGCGAAGGGGAGCGCAGTAGGAGTCTCTTCAGGGGAAGAGTAGGCACCATGACCTGTTTCATGGCTGGTGCGGAGATTCTAGCGTGCGAAGAAGTGCAGATTCTCGCAAATTCTTGTGTGTTCATTTTGTGTGTTTTTTTTCCTTAGGATTTCCTCTAGATCGGTTCTCTGCTGGTTGGTGATTTCGCATGACCAATGCAGGAGAGTGTTGAGAATAGCACTGATCCTGCGAAGGTTGCTGAAGTCTACTGAAGCGGCATATCAACGAAGTCTGCGGATATGAGCCCTGGATAAAGGCCCATCGACAAAGAGCAGATTTTTCGACAAGGCGAGGCTCTGCGGGAAGTGGCAGAGGAGCAGTTTTCGTTGGTGGCAGAAAGCGGTTCTGTCGGAGTGGCAGAACAAGAGCACGTTTTCTGCATATGGCTTCTACATCGACATGTGCTTTTGTAGAAGCGGTCTCGGCAGAATCGAGAGTGTACAAGACCCTCTGCCGAATTGGCCCCAGGGACCATTCGCAGAAGGGTAACCTCTGCCGAAGTATCGCGTAGAAGACATTTCTGCAGGCGACCCTTTCGGCAGAATCGACTCTCGGAAATGCGTTCCAACAGGACCTCGGGCAGAGTGGCGCAAGGACCTGTTCGCGCAGAATTGCGAGCTGCCGAAGTTCGGCAGAAGGGCAATTCGGCTATCTCTTCCGTTGAACCCCTCGGCAGAGACGAAATTCGGCAGAAGCGCGGCAGAAAGTCATCTCGGACTTCGCTTCTGCGAGCGACCCTTTCGACAGAAAAACGGGGACTTCGGTTTTCTGAAGGAAACGTTCCGAAATCGTGAGAAATTTGCGATTTCGTAAGTTAACCACAGAACCGATCTGGACCGAAAACGGCAAAATGTACCTGCGACATTGAGAATTTGAACATGTGACGCACTTTTCGTAACTGAGGAAATGTGCGTAACATCTGACAGTTTCATGTCTGAAACTGTTAAAACAACTACTTATGAGTGGGTAAAAATTACCAATTAAGCATGTGCTGTAATTTTCATCTGCCATTGCTGACTTGGCTAAGTGCAGCTTAGAGTAGTTATGTAAACGTTCTCGTGCGAACGTTCTCTCTGTGTTCAGTGAGGTTCAATGGGGTAGTATTAGTGTTTGCTTTGTGTACCATACTGTGTAAACTTGATTCTAGTTAATTGGTGTGCCCAAGCTTTCTCAAGCTACTCACTGAAATACACAATTCTGAAGGCAACTCTCTCCTTAGAGAACCATAGAGCTAGAGAGCTCTATCTGCGTCAGGCACTTCCGCAGAAGCTCCCGTTATAGCAGAAAACTCTGCACTCCCTGCCACCTCTTGCCCGCAGACCTGCACAAGCTGGGCGGCTTGGATCCTCTGGGCTGGCTGCTGGAGCCCGAGAGTAATGAGGTGCACAGCATGGCGGCGTTCGTCATAGACAAGGCGGCGCACAACAACCGCCATGAGCAGCAGCAGGTCAGGCGGAAGACGCATTTCCATGCTTGTCGCAGCCCATGCATTGGTTCTACTGCCAAGGATGGTTGTATAACCAATCGCGCGCCGCCACGGCGATTGGTTCTACAGCCACGGCTGTAGATTGGTTCTGGGCGCGCGATTGGTTCTACAGCCACGGCGGCGTGGGCCTGCTGTCACGCCTGCCCTCCCTGCCTTCCTTCACCCCTCGCGTGCGCTGCAAGGCGCTCTTCCTGCTGGCAGACTTGGTAGAGAGTGGCGGAGGTGGGCCAGGGGGGGAGGGGGCGGGGGCGGATGCGGAGGGAGAGCAGGAGGGAGGAGAGGGAGTGAGGATTGTGGAATGTTAAAATTATATCAGTTATAATTTTATATAGGCTTGGTAGGTTGCTACTGAACCTTTCTGTAGGGGGTACAAACCCCTCCTTGTACTCCCTTCTCTTCCTAATCCAACCCTCTTTCTTCTCGACTTTCCTCCTACTCCTAGCTCCGTTTTTCCTAGCGCCGTTCCATGGCGGCCTTGCTCCTATCCTAGCTAAGCTAGTGTCCTAACTTTAGGGACCTAGCATCCTAAGTTCTTAACATGGTATCAGAGCAGGAGATCCTTCCTGCTGGACTGCCTCCTCTCGCTTCCGCCATTTACTCCTCATCCTCATTCACTCCAGCGGCCATGGGGCGGCCGCGTTTTGCTGCAGTGGCGACGTCGCGCTGTCACTGGGCGCGTCATGCCGCGACCGGCCCGACGCGCTGCCGCGGAGTCGGGCCGTCGTTCTGCAGTCGCAGCGTCGACGCCCCGCTGCGGCATCGACGCTGCCATGGCGGCCGCGGCGGCGTCACGCTGTGGCGTCGTCGTCTTTTCGCCGGCTGCGCCGTCCTGCCGCGGCCGTCTCGACACGCGACCGGGACGACGTCAGCGCGACGCCGCGGCTGCGCCCCTCCTGGGCCTCGTCGCGCCCTGCCTGGCCTCATCGCACCCGCTCGGCCCCGTCGCGCCCTGCCTGGCCCCGTCGCCCTCTGCCCGGCCCCGTCGCCCCCTGCCAGGACGCCGTCGTCCCGCCTGTAAGCGCCGCGCCATTTATGGCGCGACGCTGAAGACTCGCCCCCCCCCCCCCCCCCCCCCCATTCTCCCTTCCCCCTGCGTCTTCCCGTCCTCCTGTCGCAGCTGCTGTCTTCTGCCCGGACGTTGCCACATCGCCGAGAGCCCTCAGCCGCGGCAGTCGCCGCCTGTCGTCGGCGACCCAGCCGCCTTGAGCCAGAGCTCCGCGGCTGCTTGTCGCTGACCCGCCTAGACGCCGTCGGCTGCCTCGTGTACGGGGGTGTGTCAACGCTTTGCCTGAGGGTCAGATACCCGGCTAAGCACGAGCCTGAGGGTGTGCGGGGTTAGGGGGTGGGTTGGGTGCGGGTGTGGGGGTGTGAGTGGGCTTGACACTACCAAGCCTAGGGGGTGTGTTAAAATTATATCAGTTATAATTTTATATAGGCTTGGTAGGTTGCTACTGAACCTTTCTGTAGGGGGTACAAACCCCTCCTTGTACTCCCTTCTCTTCCTAATCCAACCCTCTTTCTTCTCGACTTTCCTCCTACTCCTAGCTCTGTTTTTCCTAGCGACGTTCCATGGCGGCCTTGCTCCTATCCTAGCTAAGCTAGTGTCCTAACTTTAGGGACCTAGCATCCTAAGTTCTTAACATGGAAGGGATGACAGGTGAGGAGAGCAGCAGACAAAGGGCATGGGCAAAGGGGGAGGGGGAGCATGGAGGGGTGGAGGGGAGAGGAGGAGTGGAGAGGCTGGCGGATGAGGGGCTGATGAGGGCCGTGGTGGGGCTGCTGAGTGGGGGGGAGGGGGGGGGGACGCAGCAGATGGTGGGGGGGAGGGAGGGGCCGGGCAGGGCACGGTTTGGAGGCGGAATAAGGATGGCAGCAGCACGTGGGACATTCTGGACAAGGTGGGTGGGCTTAGGGTGTGTGAGCTGAGCTGTGGATTGCATAACATGTGATGAGAGCGCCACTGCTATTTTTGAGTTGATTCAAATGTCACCTCGTTACAATGTCACACGGAACTTTCGCTTCAAGAAGAACCATTCTCGCATGGAGGCTGCCGAAGAGAGTTGGGAATTTTCTAATTTCTGCTCAGAAGTGTTAGAACTACAGTAGATTTTGTACTGTTCATTTTATCTTTCTTTTCCCTTGCCTCGTCGAGACCCCACAGAGGAATGCCTCACGAGGATTCCTCGAGATTTGTATTTATAGGCTAGCTAGCTTGCTTATTTTTCTGTGGTCTGAAGAAGGCTCTCGAGCCGAAACCGGTTACCATCAATTTTTTCACAGGGGTTTTTCAAGCAAGCTCTCTACTCATTTTTACTTTAGCGTTTTTAGTTGCTGCTGTCAACTTATACATACCGTATATTGTTATGTAGAAGTTATAGGCTAGATAGGGTATGTTCTTAGTGAGTACAACCCAAACGCTATATCTCATCTGTTCTCCCTTCTTCTATTCATTCTTTCTAGTTTAAACAGCTGCCACGTAAAGACCTATGGCACCCAAGTGGGGTTCAATCGGACTGCTGGACAAGGTGGGTGAGCTTAGGGTGTGTGAGCTGAGCTGTGGATTGCAATACATGTGATGAGAGCGCCATTGCTCTTGCCATGCTGTTTCCTGTCAGCAAAGTCACATGGCGGGGCGGACCCAAATCTGTCCAAGGCCAACCTAAATTTCCTGGATCTACTTTCGTTCACTGATTGCCATTCTTGACTGCACCCACCCGCTCTCCGCACGTGGCTCACACCCCCCCCCCCCCCCCCCCCGTGCAGGCCACCGCAGCGCTGCACAGGCTGCGGGCGGCGAGCCGCTCCACCCAGGCGGAGCTGCTGCGGTGCTGCCCCATGGCAGACGCAGTGGGCGGAGTGCAGGAGGCACAACAGGCGCACATGGGCGCGCTGCAGCAGCGGGCGGACGACGCAGAGTACGAGGGCGAGGTGGAGCAGCGGCTGGGCGCACTGCTGAGGGTAGAGAAATAGGATGATGTCGTGCAACGAGGTATCCCAGCACACCGTGGATGCTTTTGAAAGAATTCGAAAGGTGGTGCAAGAGACTAAGTACAGAATCTGCATACACAAGTACTTGAAAGTAATACTGGAAGTACCTCTAGTAACAGCCAGTATTAACAAGTTGTAACACCAGAGTCAGTGTTACAGCCGTGCGATACTTCAAGACTTAACCAAGGATCTTTGTTGGAATGGTAGACTAGTAGTAAGACAGCGGAAGTCTTAGAACTTGTAAAGTGTTGACAAGAATTTACTGAAGAACAAGTTAACAATTGAAGTTGTATATCTGCTAGAAGTACCTATTCGGTGATGTACCTGTTCGAGCTATTTGCGCTATGCGCTCTAACTGCTATTGAAAAGAGCGCGACTGTTCGCGTGACTGAAACGGCTTGCTGACGTAACCATCCACACGAGCGCTATTTGCTGACGTCATTCTACGGATGCTATCTACAATGTAACTCAACAATATCTATCGGAACTACTTACAGAAATGCTTAAGTACGACTTTATCACAACAGCTTTATCCTCGCGTTGCTAGTGCCTTGGCAAGAGTTCTAGGTGCATTCTGATGAACAGTTTCATGCATCAGCTAAAGCAAGGGGATAGTTAACTAGCACTTGAAATTACCTAGCACAACTACCGTAATCCCCCGTATAAAGCACCATATGGTGTTAATAAAAATGCAGCAAAATTTTGGGCTGGGTGTAATTAAAGGCAAAAAAAAAAAACACCCAGGAGTTATGGAATTTGCATATGCCTTTTTTTTTTAAATTGGAATTCAAGTGTACATGTTTTGTTAAAGTAAGGACTGAATGAAGTTGACATGTTTCACCACATTCATTTGAGTCAGATACCCAATTTTGGTCATCTCATTGCATACTGGACGATATTCCCGATCTGCATGCCACATTGGCAGTGAGCATGCAGTGTCGGGGAGGATGCTGTCAGAACAACCAATGAGCACACGTTTAATTTGGCGGGACGCGCGAAAGTCGAGTACAGTCACAAACTTTCGGATTTCAATGTTCTCGTCGACTTTGTTTTCCTTCGGGCAGATTCGTCTCCTACCTAAGAGCGTGTTTCTACGAGCCTCTTCCCAGGGAACCTTCCCAGACTCGTGAGCTACAGTGTCGCGAATTCTGACGCGAAATGTATTAGTGTCTCAAAGAAAAACTGAATAATTGGATAGAGGGAGAGAACAAGTGTATATACCTAAGAGTGTTGTACCCTCTAAGAGGTGACCCTATACAGTCTATACAAATATGAGTTATACATATATTTGACACACCCCCTAGACTGCATAGGGGCAAATCCTGAACAAGCAGCTCAGGGCGGCACTACTAGTCCAGCCACTGAGACAAGGGTCTAAAGACCAGTCAAAAGGAGTACAGGCAAGACAAGAACAAGACCAGGGCGGCACTACTAGTCCGGCCACTGGGAAAGGACACAAGTCCAGTCTGAGTACATATAGATAGATGTATATAGGACAATACAAAGTCAAGGTCCTAGCAAGTGAGAGGCTACAGGAACTAGACCGAGCTGTACATATTGCCGCTGATGATCTTTAGGCGCAAGCGCCTTCGTAAAGATATCAGTTGTGTTGGCACCTGAGGCCAAGTGAACTACGCGGGCCTGGCGACGCTGCTGTAGCTCGCGCAGGAGGAAGTACCGCAGCTGAATGTGCTTCGCTCTGCCCTCAAGTCGAGGCTCCTGACACAGGAGTATCATGGCCCTGTTGTCATTATACAGGACCGGGGCAGAGCTAGGCCGCTCACCTAAGTCTGTGAGCAAGAAAGTCAGCCAGCGGAGCTCCTGTGCCGCCATGGGACCAGTGTAGATCTCAGCCTCACAGCTCGACTGAGCAACAGACGACGAGCGAGTGGATCTCCAAGAGATAGCACCTGAACCAAGGCTAAAACAGTAGCCCTGTGACGACCTGAGCGTCTTAGAGTCGTCTGCCCAAGAAGCGTCTGTGTGCCCAGTGAGGACCACTGGCCTGCGTCCTCCCAACACTAACCCCATGCCTGATGTACTTGCTAGATATCGCAAAACCCTCTTGGCTGCCGACCAGTTCTGTGGTCGGTGTCTGCCAGTGGCCACAAAGCGAGCCAGGATGCTGAGAGGGTATGCGAGATCTGGGCGAGTGCAGGTCATCAGGTACATGAGGCAACCCACCAGCTCTGCGTAGGGGCCGCTGGGCTCTACTGACTCCTCAGTAACAGGAGCGGAAAGCCCGTGGTTTACAGGTAGAGGTGTGGGCTGTGCAGAGGAGAACTGAAGACCGAACCTCTGAAGGACCTGACGCACCAAGTGTGACTGGGTCAGAGTGATGGTGCGTGCTGCTCTGTCCCTGGAGATCTGCAGGCCAAGAGAGCGACGCAGCTCTCCAAGATCACTGCAGGTGTGTCTCTTCAGCAGCTCAGTCTTCACAGAGGCCAGTGCGTCCCTGTCAGCAGTAGCGAAGACCAGGTCGTCTACGTAGACAAGGATGTAGAACGGAGTCTGGCCGGAACGCACAAACAGTGAAGGGTCAGCAGAGGACGGAAAGAACTGCAGATCTGCTAACGTGGCACGTAGCCTGTCGTGCCACTCGCGGGGAGCCTGACGCAGGCCGTAGACCGGGCGCCTGAGAAGCCACTGGGTCCCAGGAGGGAGGTACCAGTGAAGCCCTGTGGTCGGCGCAGGTAGACCTGCTCGTGTAGGCTGCCCTGAAGAAAGGCAGTAGAGAAGTCGAGGGAGTGAAGCTCGTAGTCACGCTGAGCTGCTACGTGTAGCAGCGCCCGAAGAGTGGTCATCTTCGGGGTCGGGGCGAAGGTCTGGAAGAAGTCAACCCCCTCGCGCTGACTGAAACCTCTGGCCACGTAGCGCGCCTTGAAGATAGGCGGCTCTCCAGGGGGGCGCTTCACCTTGAAGAGCCACTGACCATCGACTACGTTCACCCCAGGCGGGGGAACTGCCTCGACGTAAGTGCCAGTGGACCTCCAAGATGCCATCTCCTGCTCCATGGCAGCTATCCACTGAGAGGCCCAAGATCCCGAGGTGGCCTCAGCGTAGGTGCGAGGGGTCGGGATGTCGAAGGCGTCTGGGTCACCCTCAGGGACTAAAAGCATGGAGCAGAGATGGGGAGCAGCCTCGGACAGGAAAGCCAGCTCGTATTGTCTGTCCTCTAGGACGTCACTGCCAAGGGCAGGAGCACCCCCGACGGACGGAGGACGGGCAGGGTCAGAGACCAGAGCGGTAGCGTAGTCAAGGCGGCGGGTAGAGGCGAAGTCAGCGACAGCAGCGACAAGCGCGTCAAGGCGCGAGACAGGAACAGCAGGGTCGGTAACAAGAGAGGCAAGGACCCGAGGGACAAGGGGACGAGCAGCACGGAGGTAGTCAGAGAACGGAGGAGGTGCAACAGCAAGGGATGAGGGAGGAGGGGACGGGAGGAGAGGAGGACGAGACGAGCGGGAACGGAGCAACATAGGGTGGGTGGGCAGCACAGGAGAGACGGGACGAGCACGGGAGGGACGACTAGCCCAAACGTGAGACGGAGGGGTAGGGTCAGGGGACAGCGGAGGAGACACAGGAGGGGAACGAGGAGGAAGACGGGCCGGAGACGAGTCCGGCGGCGGGAAAACAGGACCGTAGATAGGAAGGTCAGCGGGCGGTGGGGGAGGGAAGGCCGAGCAGGCGGAGAGCGGAGACCGGCGGCGACGGCTGCTGCGGCGGCGACAACGGCTGGGCCGGAACTCTCAGACCAGCAGAGGCAGAACGACCGTCGCCAGAACACTCAACAGCAGCACCCCCAGAACCAACACCCCCAGAGCGAGAACCCCCTCCAACACCAGCAGCACCCCCAGAAGCCACAGGACGAACACCCTCCTCCACACCAGCACCCCCAGGGGCCAAGAGCGGCGGCGGCAGTGGCGGCGACGACTGCAGCGGCGACGGCTGCGGCGGCGGCGACAGCGGCGACGGCTGCGGCGGCGACAGCGACGGCGGCTGCAGCGGGGTCGGCGACTGCGATAGTGGGGGCGGAGGCACCGGGGAAGGGGGACGCAGCAAGGACAGACCGGGGGTACCACCAGAGTCAGCAGACTCCTCAACGGGGACAACCGACGGGAGGGGAGTGACGTGAGAGACACCAGACGGGGCAGGACGAGGCGGGAGAGGGGCAGGGGCTACCGGAGGAGAGGGAGCAAGGAACAGGGGGGGGACAACTGGGAGACCTCGGTGAGGGAAGCGGCGGTAAAAGGAGACGGACTCGTCAAAGGTAACGTCACGAGAGTGGAGGAAGCGGTGAGATGGCGGGTGATAGAAAAGCCAGTCAGACGAATCCAAGGGGAAACCGAGGAAGACACAGGGGACAGTGCGGGTAGTAAGCTTGTCTGTGCCAGAGGCACGAACGTGAGCAAGGCAGCCCCAGACGTGGAACGCAGACGCGTCACCGAGGGACTCGGTCCAAAGAAGGGTCGGCGAAACATGCGGCCGCTGAGAGCGTGGCCACAGGTTAAGCCGGTGAGCAGCGTAGCGAACAGCGAACGGCTACAGAAAATGGGGGGCATCGGCATGAATCATGGAGGTGCGGGCGACCTCCATGACCAAGCCGATGCGGCGCTCAGCAACTCCATTCTGCTGTGGCGAGTCCGGCAAGGTGTACGACTGGGTGATGCCCTCCGCACGACAGAACTGTCCAAGCCGACCAGAGGCGAACTCGCCGCCCCGGTCGGAGTGGAGACACAACACGGGGAGACCGCGGTGGAGACGCGCAACCACAACCCACGGGAGAAGAACGTCGGGCACGTCGGCCTTCCGCTCGAGGGGAAACACCGTGGTGTAGCGCGTGTAGTCGTCGACGAGCACAAGGAAGTAGCGCTCATCGCGCGGTCCGGGGACGGGGGCAGGGCCCCAAACGTCCAGGTGCAGGGTCTGAAGGGGGGCAGTAGCAGGGCGCAACGAGGAGGAGTGAGGGGCACGGCGGAGCCGGCTCTCGACGCAAGGCGTGCACGGTGGCGCAGTCGAGGGAGGAAGGGCGGGGAGCAACACAGGGAGACCTAAGACAAGGCCGTGCTGGGACATGTGACGCAGACGAGGGAGAGCAGGGTGACCTAAGCGGTGGTGCTAGAGAAGGGACGGGTGAGTGAGGGAACGACACGAGCAAGCTGCACCAACCTGGGAGGACGCACCAACCGGAGGGGAGGCGGTGTCTAGGGTAAACAGACCGGACACCGGGTCCCTGGAGAACGTCGCAAGGGGGGAACCTGAGACAGCCTCAGAATAGACAGCGAACCGCTCGTGCCCGGGGAACGTGGTGGTGACGCCGAGGTCCTGGAGACAGCCGACACCAACCAGGTTCCTCGAGAATGAGGGAACGTGGAGGCCTGTAAGGGAGCCCGAGGGAACGGCTGGACAGGGAAGGGACGTAGAACTGCGAGCGACGACAGGACCCGCAGAGGGGTCGGCGAGAGAGACGACAGCTGGCGTAGCAAGCGAGGTAAGTGCGGAACGGTCGCGGAAGAAGCAGGCAGAAGCACCGGAGTCGAGAGTGAAGGACAGCGCAGCAGTGGCAGGGGCGGGGAACGGAGCCGGTGCAGAGACGAGGCTAGACAAACTAGGCAGTCCTATGCCTGACGCAGCAGGGGAGGCTAGGCTACACAACGGTGCAACACCTAAACTAGAGAACACAGGATAATAAGATCCAGCAACACTAGCAGCGTCACAATACATGGCATGCAAAGCAGCACCTATCTGATCCATGTCTAACTCAAAGATCGGCACGCCCTGGCGGAGTAGGCTGTGCCAGTCGGGGAGGTCCGGGGCCGGGCCAAAGCTACGACGAAACAGATCGTCGAGGCGGCGGAAATCGTAGTGCCGCGGGCCAAAGCTACGATCACAGAGTGCCGCGAAGGGGCCCGGTCTGAAGCTGGTACTGACAGGTGACAGCACCGGAGCCGCTGGTAGACGCCAAGCTGCGCGGGCCGCCACCACTGCCACCACCCGCTGAGGAGCCGGGCCAAACAGGCTGGAGGCGAGCCCACTGCTGCGGGGGCTGTGGCTGGGACGGCGGCTGCGGCGCGGGCTGCTCCTGCTGCGGCTGGGGCTGCTGCTCCTGACCACCAATGCTAGTCCCCCCAGACGGACTACGCTCACGACCACCAGCACCACTACCTGCACCACCACCCTTACCACCCTGGCGACCATGGCCACTGCGGCGCGAGCGCTGCTGCGGGTGGACCGCAGCAGCCGTCTCGGTGAGAGGGGTCGCCGTGGCGACCGCAGCCGAAACGTCAGTGAACGTGCACTGGGAGGGGGCACAGCCGTGAAAGATAGAGACTGCCGGCGCACCGCTCGACTGAGCGATAGTGCGCTGGCGAGTCTCGATCTCGGTGAGGGTGTCGACAAAGGCAGTGAGAGTGAGGTCAGCCGGGTGCAGGCTAAGGAAGTGATCGCGAGCACTAGCGAGGCGGTTTGGCAGGCGCATGGCAATAATATAGAGCGTCATGCAGAAAGGGGGGGGGAGCGCAGTGAGCTGGGCAGCAGTGCTGGCAGTGCGATAGCGGGTCTCTAGAGCACGCAGGTGAGTGGCAAAGTCTGCGACGGTAGGGAAAGCTGCAAGGTCTGGGAAAAGCATAGGGAAGAGCAGGCGACCAGCAGAAGCAGACGCGGGTGTGGAATAGCGGGCAATAACATCGTCTAAGTAAGCTTTGGCCGTCTCAATAGTAGCAAAATGCGAGCGCTCAGAGACAGGAAGGGCATGGCTAATGGCTACCTGAGCGACTGCATCGCGGGAGTCCCAGACCGCACGGGCAAGCGCAGTAGTAGAGAAGGTCTCACGGTCATCAGAGGAGGGATCAGCAGGGAGGGGGGCAGGTACAGGGGGGCGGGGGAGCAAGCCGTCAACATGGACAACCAAAGAGTGGCCATCCTGACGCTGACCTGTGAGGTGGCGGCGGAGATCGGAGAGCCAGGCGGCGAAGTCAACCGCATGGCCCTCAGCGTCCAGTCGGAGCACGAAGTCCGCCATCGTGCAGGGTCGGCGGCACAGCTCCACAGGAACTCAGCTACAGCCCCCTCCAGCACAGTGGCCACGAAGCGCCTCAGCACGGGCGAGCAGAGGAGACGGAGCCCGAGGCGGCACAGCAGGACGAGCCGGGGCGAAAGGGGCAGGCAGGGACGGTGGGGCCAGGCAGGCACGGCAGGGCCAGGCAGGCCCGGCGGGCCAGGCAGGCGCGGCGGGCCAGCCAGGGGCGGCGGAGCCAGGAGGCGCGGCAGGGCCAGGCAGGCGCGGCGGGGCCAGGCAGTGCGGCGGGGCCAGGCTGGCGCGGCGGGGCCAGAAGACGCGGCGGGGCCAGGCAGGTGTGGCGGGGCCAGGCAGTGCGGCAGGGCCAGGCAGGCGCGGCGGGGCCAGAAGGCGCGGCGGGGCCAGAAGGCGCGGCAGGGCCAGGCAGGTGCGGCGGGCCAGTCAGGGGCGTCGGGGCCAGGCAGGCGTGGCGGGCCAGCCAGGCGCGGCGGGGCCAGAAGGCGTGGCGGGGCCAAGCAGGTGCGGCGGGGCCAGGCAGGTGCGGCAGGGCCTGGCAGGTGCGGCAGTGCCAGGCAGGCGCGACGGGGCCAGGAGACACGGCAGGGCCAGGCAGGCGCGACGGGGCCAGGCAGGCGCAGCGGGGCCAGGCAGCGCGGCGAGGGCCAGGCAGGCTCGACGGGGCCAGGCAGGCACAACGGGGCCAGGCAGGTGCGACGGGGTCGAGGAGGCACGAGGGGCCTAGGAGGGGCGTGACGGGCTAGAAGGCGCTGCAGGGGCCCAGGGGGGGGCGCGACGGGCGAGGAAGCGCTACAGGAGCCCAGGAGGGGCGCGACGGGGCCCAGGCAGCGCGATGGGGCCCAGTGGGACGCGACGGGGCCTAGGAGGCACGATGGGGCCCAGGGGGGCGCGACGGGGCCTAGGCAGCGCGATGGGGCCCCGGGGGGGTCGCGACGGGGCCTAGGAGGCACGATGGGGCTCAGGGGGGCGCGACGGGACCTACGGGACACGAAGGGGGCCCAGGAGGGGCGCGACGGGGCCTAGGCAGCGCGATGGGGCCCAGGGGGGCGCGACGGGGCCTAGGAGGCGCGATGGAGCCCAGGGGGGCGCGACAAGGCCTAGGAGGCACGATGGGGCCCAGGGGGGGGCGACGGGGCCTACGGGGCACGAAGGGGACCAGGAGGGGCGGGACGGGGCCTAGGCAGCGCGATGGGGCCCAGGGGGGGCGCGACGGGGCCTAGGCAGCGCGATGGGGCCCAGGGGGGCGCGACGGGGCCTAGGCAACGCGGTGGGGCCCAGGGGGGCGCGACTGGGCCTAGGAGGAACGGAGGGGGGTGGCGGGGCCTAGGAGGCACGGGCGGAAGCGGTAGGTGGAGGGGAACCAACCTACGGGTGATACCATCTCAAAGAAAAACTGAATAATTGGATAGAGGGAGAGAACAAGTGTATATACCTAAGAGTGTTGTACCCTCTAAGAGGTGACCCTATACAGTCTATACAAATACGAGTTATACATATATTTGACATAGTGCTGTTCCATAAGATGCAACGCCAGGTTCAGCCTGCCGAGATTCATGGGCATGTTTCAAAACCTCTGTTCAGGCGACATTGTTTCCGACACGCGGGAATCTGTACAGTAAATTTTCGGCGCGAGCAGTTTTTTATTGCGATTGAGCCGCGGAACGACGCAACACGAAATTCTGGCGTTTCCTGCTAGAAATGGAGATTCTAGTGGCAGGGGGGTGTTCAAAAGTTTTCACGTCCGAGAGTAGGGTGTTGTGTATATCCAGAAAAATTGAACACCCATACCCGCTCAAGCTACCCGGGGGAGCTTAATTCCGGCGGGTGTTATATACGGGGGATTACGGTAGGTGGCTACACGGATACTGTACGCCTACCATTTATCCCCCACAGGCCCCATGACCGGCTTCTTGGCCCCACTGTTGGCCTCCCAGCGTTTTGAATCACAGGCAGGCAGCAGCAGTGTGTGTGAGTGAGGGAGTGAGACACGGCGAGCGTGAAGCTGTCACAAGTTGCCGTGTGGCCGTGACTCACTGCCAGCGCGTCCGAAGACTCGATGGGAAAAGTCCTGCCACACGGGGTGAGAGTAAAGCAAGACACATGAAGTGCCATCTCACATGGTCAATGTGTGGACAGCAACACTGAGCCGTGCGATGCCTCTGCCAGCATGACATGGGGAAGCGGCAACTTGTCATCGCTGAGGCATAGCGAATCATGGGAAAAAATGCATGAATGCCAAGGCCACACGATTCCATGAAATGTGACATTTCACACCAACTCACCTCATTTCCAGGGCTTCTTGCATCCTCCTCGTCCCCCTCTCCCTCCCACTCGTCCTCATCCCACTCCTCATCCCACACATCGTCCACCCACTCCTCCCCATCCCCCTCCCACTGCCCTGCACTCTCCTCGGACCTTGATGTTCTCAGCACCCCACCATCTCTCCACTCGCCCTCCCCCTCATCCCCATCCCCATGCGTCCACCTTTCCTCCCTCCCCCCCACCCCTCCTCCCCGCCCCCCCACGTCCTCCACCCCAAGCAGCCCAGCCCTCGCCCCACCGCCATCCGCACTCACTCGCTCCACCCTCTCCCCCACTACCACTGCTCCCCCATCCTCACCCCACGCCTCCCCTCCCACCACTGTTCCCCCCCTCTCCTCCCACGCCTCCCCTCTCCCCATTCCTCCCCTCCTCTCCTCCTCCCACACCTCCTCTCGCCCCCGGCCCCACATCCCTCCCCCCTCTCTCCTGGCGTCCGCCACAGCGCGACCTGAGAGCACGTCGCCCCACCAGAACCACCGGTGCACCGACGGCTGGGGAATGGGGGGATGGGGGCATGGGGAGGGGTGGGGAAGGGGGGAGTTGCACAAGGGAAGAGTAGGGGCAGCAGTTGGCAAGGGGAAAGGCACTGGATGCGCACTGAACTGTGCACGGACTGATACTGTTCACATGGGCACGGACTGATACTGTTCACATGGGCACGGACTGATACTGTTCACATGGGCACGGACTGATACTGTTCACATGGGCAGGTGGGCCTTCACGCGAATGAGGCCTTCCAAAACAAAAAAAGCAGTGGCAACACCCGCACGCGCTCAACCCATCCCTTCACCCAGGGCTCAGTGAGCTGCCCTACCTGCCGGCCCCACGCACCTCCAGCGACCCGTTGATGCCCACAGCCACGGTGGTGAGCCCGGCAGCAGCGGCGGCCCCCAGCGCACGGCTGTACCCGCGGTCGTCCGACACCAGCAGCACGGCGCCCACCTGCCCGCTGCGCACCGCCATCGCCAGGTCGCGCTTCAGAGCCTCGTCCGCTGCCTTGGGGGGGGGAGAGGGAGAGGGAGAGGGAGAGGGAGAGGGAGAGGGAGAGGGAACACAGGCGCGAGAAAGAGGGCGGGAGGTGGGGAGATGAGGCTGCGAACCTATCGCAGATTTCCTCCTCGCACTCGCACTCGCACTGCCACTGCTGCCATCCTCGCACCTGCCACACGCCACACCTGCCTTACCCCTCATTGCGTACCTCTCATTGCGTACCTCTCATTGCGTATCCCTCATTGCGTACCTCTCATTGCGTACCTCTCATTGCGTATCCCTCATTGCGTACCTCTCATTGCGTACCTCTCATTGCGTACCTCTCATTGCGTACCTCTCATTGCGTACCCCTCATTGCGTACCTCTCATTGCGTACCTCTCATTGCGTACCCCTCATTGCGTACCTCTCATTGCGTACCTCTCATTGCGTACCTCTCATTGCGTACCTCTCATTGCGTACCTCTCATTGCGTACCTCTCATTGCGTACCTCTCATTGCGTACCCCTCATTGCGTACCTCTCATTGCGTACCCTCATTGCGTACCCCTCATTGCGTACCTCTCATTGCGTACCCCTCATTGCGTACCTCTCATTGCGTACCTCTCATTGCGTACCCCTCATTGCGTACCTCTCATTGCGTACCTCTCATTGCGTACCTCTCATTGCGTACCTCTCATTGCGTACCTCTCATTGCGTATCCCTCATTGCGTACCTCTCATTGCGTACCTCTCATTGCGTACCTCTCATTGCGTACCTCTCATTGCGTATCCCTCATTGCGTACCTCTCATTGCGTACCTCTCATTGCGTACCTCTCATTGCGTACCTCTCATTGCGTATCCCCTCTCATTGCGTACCCCTCATTGCGTACCTCTCATTGCGTACCCCTCCATTGCGTACCTCTCATTGCGTACCCTCTCATTGCGTACCCTCTCCCCTCATTGCGTACCTCTCATTGCGTACCTCTCATTGCGTACCCCTCATTGCGTACCCCTTACCATTGCGTACCCTCATCTCCTCATTGCGTACCTCTCATTGCGTACCCCTCATTGGCGTACCCCTCATTGCGTACCTCTCATTGCGTACCCCTCATTGCGTACCTCTCATTGCGTACCTCTCATTGCGTACCTCTCATTGCGTACCCTCATTGCGTACCCTCATTGCGTACCTCTCATTGCGTACCTCTCATTGCGTACCTCTCATTGCGTACCTCTCATTGCGTACCCCTCATTGCGTACCTCTCATTGCGTACCTCTCATTGCGTACCCCTCATTGCGTACCCTCATTGCGTACCCTCATTGCGTACCTCTCATTGCGTACCCTCATTGCGTACCCTCATTGCGTACCCCTCATTGCGTACCTCTCATTGCGTACCTCTCATTGCGTACCTCTCATTGCGTACCTCTCATTGCGTACCCCTTCTCCATTGCGTACCCCTCATTGCGTACCCTCATTGCGTACCTCTCATTGCGTACCTCTCATTGCGTACCCCTCATTGCGTACCTCTCATTGCGTACCTCTCATTGCGTACCTCTCATTGCGTACCCCTCATTGCGTACCCCTCATTGCGTACCTCTCATTGCGTACCTCTCATTGCGTACCTCTCATTGCGTACCCTCTCATTGCGTACCCCTCATTGCGTACCTCTCAATTGCGTACCTCTCATTGCGTACCTCTCATTGCGTACCCTCATTGCGTACCTCTCATTGCGTACCTCTCATTGCGTACCCCTCATTGCGTTACCTCTCATTGCGTACCTCTCATTGCGTACCTCTCATGGTACCCTCATTGCGTACCTCTCATTGCGTACCCCTCATTGCGTACCTCTCATTGCGTACCCTCATTGCGTACCTCTCATTGCGTACCTCTCATTGCGTACCCCTCATTGCGTACCCTCTCATTGCGTACCCTCATTGGCGTACCCTCATTGCGGTACCTCTCATTGGCGATCCGTACTCTCATTGCGTACCTCCTCATTGCGTACCCTCATTGCGTACCCCTCATTGCGTACCTCTCATTGCGTACCCTCTCATTGGCGTACCCCTCATTGCGTACCCCTCCATTGCGTACCCTCATTGCGTACCCCTCCATTGCGTACCCCTCATTGCGTACCCTCATTGCGTACCCCTCATTGCGACTCTCATGCGTACCTCTCATTGCGTACCTCTCATTTGCGTACCTCTCATTGGCGTACCCTCATTGCGTACCCTCATTGCGTACCTCCATTGCGTACCCTCTCATTGCGTACCCCTCATTGCGTACCTCTCATTGCGTACCCTCTCATTGCGTACCTCTCATTGCGTACCCCTCATTGCGTACCTCTCATTGCGTACCCTCATTGCGTACCTCTCATTGCGTACCTCTCATTGCGTACCTCTCCATTGCGTACCTCTCATTGCGTACCTCTCATTGCGTACCTCTCATTGCGTACCCTTATTGCGTACCCTCATTGCGTACCCCTCATTGGTACCTACTACCTCATTGCGTACCTCTCATTGCGTACCCCTCATTGCGTACCCCTCATTGCGTACCCTCATTGCGTACCCTCATTGCGTACCCCTCATTGCGTACCCTCATTGCGTACCCTCATTGCGTACCCTCATTGCGTACCCCTCATTGCGTACCCCATTGCGTACCCTCTCATTGCGTACCCCTCATTGCGTACCCTCATTGCGTACCCTCATTGCGTACCTCTCATTGCGTCCTCTCATTGCGTACCCTCATTCGTACCCCTCTTGCGTACCTCTCATTGCGTACCTCTCATTGCGTACCCTCATGGTACCCTATTGCGTACCCCTCATTGCGTACCCCTCATTGCGTACCTCTCATTGCGTACCCTCATTGCGTACCCCTCATTGCGTACCCCTCATTGCGTACCCCTCATTGCGTACCCTCGCATTGCGTACCTCTCATTGACCTCTCATGCGTACCCCTCAATTGCGTACCTCCTCATTGCCGTACCCCTCATTGCGTACCTCTCATTGCGTACCCCTCATTGCGTACCTCTCATTGCGTACCTCTCATTGCGTACCTCTCATTGCGTATCCCTCATTGCGTACCCCTTATTGCGTACCTCTCATTGCGTACCTCTCATTGCGTACCCCTCATTGCGTACCTCTCATTGCGTACCTCTCATTGCGTACCTCTCATTGCGTACCCCTCATTGCGTACCCCTCATTGCGTACCCCTCATTGCGTACCTCTCATTGCGTACCTCTCATTGCGTACCCCTCATTGCGTACCCCTCATTGCGTACCTCTCATTGCGTACCTCTCATTGCGTACCTCTCATTGCGTACCCCTCATTGCGTACCGCTCATTGCGTACCTCTCATTGCGTACCTCTCATTGCGTACCCCTCATTGCGTACCTCTCATTGCGTACCTCTCATTGCGTACCTCTCATTGCGTACCTCTCATTGCGTACCTCTCATTGCGTACCCCTCATTGCGTACCGCTCATTGCGTACCTCTCATTGCGTACCTCTCATTGCGTACCCCTCATTGCGTACCTCTCATTGCGTACCTCTCATTGCGTACCTCTCATTGCGTACCCCTCATTGCGTACCTCTCATTGCGTACCTCTCATTGCGTACCTCTCATTGCGTACCCTCATTGCGTACCTCTCATTGCGTACCCCTCATTGCGTACCTCTCATTGCGTACCTCTCATTGCGTACCCCTCATTGCGTACCTCTCATTGCGTACATCTCATTGCGTACCTCTCATTGCGTACCCCTCATTGCGTACCTCTCATTGCGTACCTCTCATTGCGTACCTCTCATTGCGTACCTCTCATTGCGTACCTCTCATTGCGTACCCCTCATTGCGTACCCCTCATTGCGTACCCCTCATTGCGTACCTCTCATTGCGTACCTCTCATTGCGTACCTCTCATTGCGTACCCCTCATTGCGTACCCCTCATTGCGTACCCCTCATTGCGTACCTCTCATTGCGTACCCCTCATTGCGTACCTCTCATTGCGTACCTCTCATTGCGTACCTCTCATTGCGTATCCCTCATTGCGTACCTCTCATTGCGTACCTCTCATTGCGTACCTCTCATTGCGTACCCCTCATTGCGTACCTCTCATTGCGTACCTCTCATTGCGTACCTCTCATTGCGTACCTCATTGCGTACCTCATTGCGTACCCCTCATTGCGTACCCCTCATTGCGTACCCCTCATTGCGTACCTCTCATTGCGTATCCCTCATTGCGTACCTCTCATTGCGTACCTCTCATTGCGTACCTCTCATTGCGTACCTCTCATTGCGTATCCCTCATTGCGTATCCCTCATTGCGTACCCCTCATTGCGTACCCCTCATTGCGTACCCCTCATTGCGTACCCCTCATTGCGTACCTCTCATTGCGTACCCCTCATTGCGTACCCCTCATTGCGTACCCCTCATTGCGTACCCCTCATTGCGTACCTCTCATTGCGTACCTCTCATTGCGTACCTCTCATTGCGTACCTCTCATTGCGTATCCCTCATTGCGTATCCCTCATTGCGTACCCCTCATTGCGTACCTCTCATTGCGTACCTCTCATTGCGTACCTCTCATTGCGTACCCCTCATTGCGTACCTCTCATTGCGTACCCCTCATTGCGTACCCCTCATTGCGTACCCCTCATTGCGTACCCCTCATTGCGTACCTCTCATTGCGTACCTCTCATTGCGTACCTCTCATTGCGTACCTCTCATTGCGTATCCCTCATTGCGTATCCCTCATTGCGTACCCCTCATTGCGTACCCTCATTGCGTACCTCTCATTGCGTACCTCTCATTGCGTATCCATTGCGTACCTCTCATTGCGTACCCTCATTGCGTACCCCTCATTGCGTACCCCTCATTGCGTACCTCTCATTGCGTACCCTCATTGCGTACCCTCATTGCGTACCTCTCATTGCGTACCCCTCATTGCGTACCCTCATTGCGTACCCTCATTGCGTACCTCTCATTGCGTACCTCTCATTGCGTACCTCTCATTGCGTACCTCATTGCGTACCTCTCATTGCGTACCTCTCATTGCGTACCTCTCATTGCGTACCTCTCATTGCGTACCCTCATTGCGTACCCTCATTGCGTACCCCTCATTGCGTACCCCTCATTGCGTACCTCTCATTGCGTACCTCTCATTGCGTACCCTCATTGCGTACCTCTCATTGCGTACCTCTCATTGCGTACCCTCATTGCGTACCTCTCATTGCGTACCTCTCATTGCGTACCTCATTGCGTACCTCTCATTGCGTACCCTCATTGCGTACCTCTCATTGCGTACCTCTCATTGCGTACCCTCATTGCGTACCTCTCATTGCGTACCCCTCATTTACCTCTCATTGCGTACCTCTCATTGCGTACCCCTCATTGCGTACCTCTCATTGCGTACCTCTCATTGCGTACCTCTCATTGCGTACCTCTCATTGCGTACCCCTCATTGCGTACCCCTCATTGCGTACCCTCATTGCGTACCTCTCATTGCGTACCCTCATTGCGTACCTCTCATTGCGTACCCCATTGCGTACCTCTCATTGCGTACCTCTCATTGCGTACCTCTCATTGCGTACCCTCATTGCGTACCCTCATTGCGTACCCCTCATTGCGTACCCTCATTGCGTACCCTCATTGCGTACCCTCATTGCGTACCTCTCATTGCGTACCCCTCATTGCGTACCTCTCATTGCGTACCTCTCATTGCGTACCCTCATTGCGTACCTCTCATTGCGTACCTCTCATTGCGTACCTCTCATTGCGTACCCTCATTGCGTACCCTCATTGCGTACCCCTCATTGCGTACCTCTCATTGCGTACCCTCATTGCGTACCCTCATTGCGTACCCCTCATTGCGTACCCTCATTGCGTACCCTCATTGCGTACCTCATTGCGTACCCTCATTGCGTACCTCTCATTGCGTACCTCTCATTGCGTACCCTCATTGCGTACCTCTCATTGCGTACCTCTCATTGCGTACCCTCATTGCGTACCCCTCATTGCGTACCCTCATTGCGTACCCTCATTGCGTACCCCTCATTGCGTACCCTCATTGCGTACCTCTCATTGCGTACCTCTCATTGCGTACCCTCATTGCGTACCTCTCATTGCGTACCTCTCATTGCGTACCCCTCATTGCGTACCCTCATTGCGTACCTCTCATTGCGTACCTCTCATTGCGTACCCCTCATTGCGTACCTCTCATTGCGTACCTCTCATTGCGTACCTCTCATTGCGTACCCTCATTGCGTACCCCTCATTGCGTACCCTCATTGCGTACCTCTCATTGCGTACCTCTCATTGCGTACCCTCATTGCGTACCTCTCATTGCGTACCCCTCATTGCGTACCTCTCATTGCGTACCCCTCATTGCGTACCTCTCATTGCGTACCTCTCATTGCGTACCTCATTGCGTACCTCTCATTGCGTACCTCTCATTGCGTACCTCTCATTGCGTACCCTCATTGCGTACCCTCATTGCGTACCCCTCATTGCGTACCTCTCATTGCGTACCCTCATTGCGTACCTCTCATTGCGTACCCTCATTGCGTACCTCTCATTGCGTACCTCTCATTGCGTACCCCTATTGCGTACCCTCATTGCGTACCTCTCATTGCGCCCCTCATTGCGTACCTCTCATTGCGTACCTCTCATTGCGTACCTCTCATTGCGTACCTCTCATTGCGTACCCCATTGCGTACCTCTCATTGCGTACCCTCATTGCGTACCTCTCATTGCGTACCCTCATTGCGTACCTCTCATTGCGTACCTCTCATTGCGTACCTCTCATTGCGTACCCTCTCATTGCGTACCTCTCATTGCGTACCTCTCATTGCGTACCTCTCATTGCGTACCTCTCATTGCGTACCTCTCATTGCGTACCCTCATTGCGTACCCCTCATTGCGTACCTCTCATTGCGTACCCTCATTGCGTACCCCTCATTGCGTACCTCTCATTGCGTACCCTCATTGCGTACCTCTCATTGCGTACCCCTCATTGCGTACCCTCATTGCGTACCTCTCATTGCGTACCTCTCATTGCGTACCCTCATTGCGTACCTCTCATTGCGTACCTCTCATTGCGTACCCTCATTGCGTACCCCTCATTGCGTACCTCTCATTGCGTACCTCTCATTGCGTACCCCTCATTGCGTACCTCTCATTGCGTACCCCTCATTGCGTACCCTCATTGCGTACCTCTCATTGCGTACTCTCATTGCGTACCCCTCATTGCGTACCTCTCATTGCGTACCTCTCATTGCGTACCTCTCATTGCGTACCCTCATTGCGTACCCCTCATTGCGTACCCCTCATTGCGTACCTCTCATTGCGTACCTCTCATTGCGTACCTCTCATTGCGTACCTCTCATTGCGTACCCCTCATTGCGTACCCCTCATTGCGTACCTCTCATTGCGTACCCCTCATTGCGTACCTCTCATTGCGTACCTCTCATTGCGTACCCCTCATTGCGTACCTCTCATTGCGTACCCTCATTGCGTACCTCTCATTGCGTACCCTCATTGCGTACCCTCATTGCGTACCTCATTGCGTACCTCTCATTGCGTACCTCTCATTGCGTACCCTCATTGCGTACCTCTCATTGCGTACCCTCATTGCGTACCTCTCATTGCGTACCTCTCATTGCGTACCTCTCATTGCGTACCCCTCATTGCGTACCCCTCATTGCGTACCTCTCATTGCGTACCTCTCATTGCGTACCCCTCATTGCGTACCTCTCATTGCGTACCTCTCATTGCGTACCTCTCATTGCGTATCCCTCATTGCGTACCTCTCATTGCGTACCTCTCATTGCGTACCTCTCATTGCGTACCTCTCATTGCGTACCTCTCATTGCGTACCCCTCATTGCGTACCTCTCATTGCGTACCTCTCATTGCGTACCTCTCATTGCGTACCCTCATTGCGTACCTCATTGCGTACCTCTCATTGCGTACCTCTCATTGCGTACCTCTCATTGCGTACCCCTCATTGCGTACCTCTCATTGCGTACCCCTCATTGCGTACCTCTCATTGCGTACCTCTCATTGCGTATCCCTCATTGCGTACCTCTCATTGCGTACCTCTCATTGCGTACCTCTCATTGCGTACCCCTCATTGCGTACCTCTCATTGCGTACCTCTCATTGCGTACCTCTCATTGCGTACCTCTCATTGCGTACCTCTCATTGCGTACCCCTCATTGCGTACCCTCTTGCGCGTACCTTGCTCTCATTGCGTACCCTCATTGCGTACCTCTCATTGCGTACCTCTCATTGCGTACCCCTCATTGCGTACCTCTCATTGCGTACCTCTCATTGCGTACCTCTCATTGCGTACCTCTCATTGCGTACCTCTCATTGCGTACCTCTCATTGCGTACCTCTCATTGCGTACCTCTCATTGCGTACCTCTCATTGCGTACCCTCATTGCGTACCCTCATTGCGTACCCTCATTGCGTACCCTCATTGCGTACCTCTCATTGCGTACCCTCATTGCGTACCCCTCATTGCGTACCTCTCATTGCGTACCTCTCATTGCGTACCCCTCATTGCGTACCTCTCATTGCGTACCTCTCATTGCGTACCTCTCATTGCGTACCCCTCATTGCGTACCTCTCATTGCGTACCTCTCATTGCGTACCTCTCATTGCGTACCTCTCATTGCGTACCTCTCATTGCGTACCCCTCATTGCGTACCCTCATTGCGTACCTCTCATTGCGTACCCTCATTGCGTACCTCTCATTGCGTACCTCTCATTGCGTACCTCTCATTGCGTACCCTCATTGCGTACCCTCATTGCGTACCTCTCATTGCGTACCCCTCATTGCGTACCCCTCATTGCGTACCTCTCATTGCGTACCCTCATTGCGTACCTCTCATTGCGTACCCTCATTGCGTACCCTCATTGCGTACCTCTCATTGCGTACCCCTCATTGCGTACCCCTCATTGCGTACCTCTCATTGCGTACCTCTCATTGCGTACCCTCATTGCGTACCTCCTCATTGCGTACCTCTCATTGCGTACCTCTCATTGCGTACCTCTCATTGCGTACCCTCATTGCGTACTCTCATTGCGTACCCTCATTGCGTACCTCTCATTGCGTACCTCTCATTGCGTACCCTCATTGCGTACCTCATTGCGTACCTCTCATTGCGTACCTCTCTCATTGCGTACCCTCATTGCGTACCTCATTGCGTACCCTCATTGCGTACCCTCATTGCGTACCTCTCATTGCGTACCTCTCATTGCGTACCTCTCATTGCGTACCCTCATTGCGTACCCTCATTGCGTACCTCTCATTGCGTACCCTCATTGCGTACCCTCATTGCGTACCTCTCATTGCGTACCCTCATTGCGTACCTCTCATTGCGTACCCCTCATTGCGTACCTCTCATTGCGTACCTCTCATTGCGTACCCCTCATTGCGTACCCTCATTGCGTACCTCTCATTGCGTACCTCTCATTGCGTACCTCTCATTGCGTACCTCCTCATTGCGTACCTCTCATTGCGTACCTCATTGCGTACCTCTCATTGCGTACCCTCATTGCGTACCCCTCATTGCGTACCCCTCATTGCGTACCTCTCATTGCGTACCTCTCATTGCGTACCCCTCATTGCGTACCTCTCATTGCGTACCTCTCATTGCGTACCTCTCATTGCGTACCCCTCATTGCGTACCTCTCATTGCGTACCTCTCATTGCGTACCTCTCATTGCGTACCTCTCATTGCGTACCTCTCATTGCGTACCCCTCATTGCGTACCTCTCATTGCGTACCCCTCATTGCGTACCTCCATTGCGTACCCTCATTGCGTACCTCTCATTGCGTACCTCTCATTGCGTACCCTCATTGCGTACCTCTCATTGCGTACCCTCATTGCGTACCTCTCATTGCGTACCCCTCATTGCGTACCTCTCATTGCGTACCTCTCATTGCGTACCCTCATTGCGTACCTCTCATTGCGTACCTCTCATTGCGTACCTCTCATTGCGTACCCTCATTGCGTACCTCTCATTGCGTACCTCTCATTGCGTACCTCTCATTGCGTACCCTCATTGCGTACCTCTCATTGCGTACCCTCATTGCGTACCTCTCATTGCGTACCCTCATTGCGTACCTCTCATTGCGTACCTCTCATTGCGTACCCCTCATTGCGTACCTCTCATTGCGTACCTCTCATTGCGTACCTCTCATTGCGTACCTCATTGCGTACCCTCATTGCGTACCTCTCATTGCGTACCTCTCATTGCGTACCTCATTGCGTACCTCTCATTGCGTACCCCTCATTGCGTACCTCTCATTGCGTACCCCTCATTGCGTACCCCTCATTGCGTACCCTCATTGCGTACCCCTCATTGCGTACCTCTCATTGCGTACCTCTCATTGCGTACCTCTCATTGCGTACCCCTCATTGCGTACCTCATTGCGTACCTCTCATTGCGTACCTCTCATTGCGTACCCCTCATTGCGTACCTCTCATTGCGTACCCTCATTGCGTACCTCTCATTGCGTACCTCTCATTGCGTACCTTCATTGCGTACCCCTCATTGCGTACCCTCATTGCGTACCTCTCATTGCGTACCTCTCATTGCGTACCCCTCATTGCGTACCTCTCATTGCGTATCTCATTGCGTACCCTCATTGCGTACCTCTCATTGCGTACCTCTCATTGCGTACCTCTCATTGCGTACCCCTCATTGCGTACCTCTCATTGCGTACCCTCATTGCGTACCCCTCATTGCGTACCCTCATTGCGTACCTCATTGCGTACCTCTCATTGCGTACCCTCATTGCGTACCCTCATTGCGTACCCCATTGCGTACCCCTCATTGCGTACCCCTCATTGCGTACCCCTCATTGCGTACCTCTCATTGCGTACCTCTCATTGCGTACCCCTCATTGCGTACCTCTCATTGCGTACCCCTCATTGCGTACCCCTCATTGCGTACCCCTCATTGCGTACCCCTCATTGCGTACCCCTCATTGCGTACCTCTCATTGCGTACCCCTCATTGCGTACCTCTCATTGCGTACCCCTCATTGCGTACCCCTCATTGCGTACCTCTCATTGCGTACCTCTCATTGCGTACCCCTCATTGCGTACCTCTCATTGCGTACCCCTCATTGCGTACCCCTCATTGCGTACCCCTCATTGCGTACCTCTCATTGCGTACCTCTCATTGCGTACCCTCATTGCGTACCTCTCATTGCGTACCTCTCATTGCGTACCCCTCATTGCGTACCCCATTGCGTACCTCATTGCGTACCCCTCATTGCGTACCTCTCATTGCGTACCTCTCATTGCGTACCTCATTGCGTACCTCTCATTGCGTACCTCATTGCGTACCCCTCATTGCGTACCCCTCATTGCGTACCTCTCATTGCGTACCTCTCATTGCGTACCTCTCATTGCGTACCCTCATTGCGTACCCTCATTGCGTACCCCTCATTGCGTACCTCTCATTGCGTACCCTCATTGCGTACCCTCATTGCGTACCCTCATTGCGTACCCTCATTGCGTACCCCTCATTGCGTACCTCTCATTGCGTACCCCTCATTGCGTACCCCTCATTGCGTACCCCTCATTGCGTACCCCTCATTGCGTACTCTCATTGCGTACCCCTCATTGCGTACCCCTCATTGCGTACCTCTCATTGCGTACCTCATTGCGTACCTCTCATTGCGTACCTCTCATTGCGTACCCCTCATTGCGTACCTCTCATTGCGTACCTCTCATTGCGTACCTTCATTGCGTACTCTCATTGCGTACCCTCATTGCGTACCCTCATTGCGTACCTCTCATTGCGTACCCCTCATTGCGTACCCCTCATTGCGTACCCTCATTGCGTACCCTCATTGCGTACCTCTCATTGCGTACCTCATTGCGTACCCCTCATTGCGTACCTCTCATTGCGTACCTCATTGCGTACCTCTCATTGCGTACCTCATTGCGTACCCCTCATTGCGTACCTCTCATTGCGTACCTCTCATTGCGTACCCTCATTGCGTACCTCTCATTGCGTACCCTCATTGCGTACCCCTCATTGCGTACCTCTCATTGCGTACCTCATTGCGTACCCTCATTGCGTACCTCTCATTGCGTACCTCTCATTGCGTACCCCTCATTGCGTACCTCATTGCGTACCTCTCATTGCGTACCTCTCATTGCGTACCCCTCATTGCGTACCTCTCATTGCGTACCCTCATTGCGTACCTCTCATTGCGTACCCCTCATTGCGTACCCTCATTGCGTACCTCTCATTGCGTACCTCTCATTGCGTACCCTCATTGCGTACCTCTCATTGCGTACCCTCATTGCGTACCCTCATTGCGTACCTCTCATTGCGTACCTCTCATTGCGTACCCCTCATTGCGTACCCCTCATTGCGTACCCTCATTGCGTACCCTCATTGCGTACCTCTCATTGCGTACCCCTCATTGCGTACCCCTCATTGCGTACCCTCATTGCGTACCTCTCATTGCGTACCCTCATTGCGTACCTCTCATTGCGTACCCTCATTGCGTACCCTCATTGCGTACCCCTCATTGCGTACCTCTCATTGCGTACCTCATTGCGTACCCTCATTGCGTACCCCATTGCGTACTCTCATTGCGTACCCCTCATTGCGTACCCTCATTGCGTACCCCATTGCGTACCCCTCATTGCGTACCCTCATTGCGTACCCTCATTGCGTACCTCATTGCGTACCCCTCATTGCGTACCTCTCATTGCGTACCCCTCATTGCGTACCCCTCATTGCGTACCTCTCATTGCGTACCCTCATTGCGTACCTCTCATTGCGTACCCCTCATTGCGTACCTCTCATTGCGTACCTCTCATTGCGTACCTCATTGCGTACCCTCATTGCGTACCCTCATTGCGTACCCCTCATTGCGTACCCCTCATTGCGTACCTCTCATTGCGTACCTCTCATTGCGTACCCCTCATTGCGTACCTCTCATTGCGTACCCCTCATTGCGTACCTCTCATTGCGTACCCCTCATTGCGTACCTCTCATTGCGTACCTCTCATTGCGTACCTCTCATTGCGTACCTCATTGCGTACCCTCATTGCGTACCCCTCATTGCGTACCCCTCATTGCGTACCTCTCATTGCGTACCTCATTGCGTACCCCTCATTGCGTACCTCTCATTGCGTACCCTCATTGCGTACCTCTCATTGCGTACCCTCATTGCGTACCCCTCATTGCGTACCCTCATTGCGTACCTCTCATTGCGTACCCTCATTGCGTACCCTCATTGCGTACCCTCATTGCGTACCTCATTGCGTACCCCTCATTGCGTACCCCTCATTGCGTACCTCTCATTGCGTACCTCTCATTGCGTACCCCTCATTGCGTACCTCTCATTGCGTACCCCTCATTGCGTACCTCTCATTGCGTACCCTCATTGCGTACCTCTCATTGCGTACCTCTCATTGCGTACCCCTCATTGCGTACCCCTCATTGCGTACCTCTCATTGCGTACCCTCATTGCGTACCCCTCATTGCGTACCCTCATTGCGTACCTCTCATTGCGTACCTCTCATTGCGTACCCTCATTGCGTACCTCTCATTGCGTACCTCTCATTGCGTACCCCTCATTGCGTACCCTCATTGCGTACCCTCATTGCGTACCCCTCATTGCGTACCCTCATTGCGTACCTCTCATTGCGTACCTCATTGCGTACCCCTCATTGCGTACCTCTCATTGCGTACCCCTCATTGCGTACCTCTCATTGCGTACCTCTCATTGCGTACCCTCATTGCGTACCTCTCATTGCGTACCCTCATTGCGTACCTCTCATTGCGTACCCTCATTGCGTACCCTCATTGCGTACCTCTCATTGCGTACCCCTCATTGCGTACCTCTCATTGCGTACCTCTCATTGCGTACCCCATTGCGTACCTCTCATTGCGTACCTCTCATTGCGTACCCTCATTGCGTACCTCTCATTGCGTACCCTCATTGCGTACCTCTCATTGCGTACCCTCATTGCGTACCCCTCATTGCGTACCTCTCATTGCGTACCCTCATTGCGTACCTCTCATTGCGTACCCTCATTGCGTACCTCTCATTGCGTACCTCTCATTGCGTACCCCTCATTGCGTACCCCTCATTGCGTACCCCTCATTGCGTACCCTCATTGCGTACCCCTCATTGCGTACCTCTCATTGCGTACCCTCATTGCGTACCCTCATTGCGTACCTCTCATTGCGTACCCTCATTGCGTACCCCTCATTG
Organism: Closterium sp. NIES-67; assembly: GCA_027943415.1. Lineage (NCBI taxonomy): Eukaryota > Viridiplantae > Streptophyta > Zygnematophyceae > Desmidiales > Closteriaceae > Closterium > Closterium sp. NIES-67. The sequence continues at coordinate 45,136 of BQMB01001133.1, forward strand.
CGTACCCTCATTGCGTACCTCTCATTGCGTACCCCTCATTGCGTACCCTCATTGCGTACCCCTCATTGCGTACCTCTCATTGCGTACCCCTCATTGCGTACCTCTCATTGCGTACCTCTCATTGCGTACCCTCATTGCGTACCTCTCATTGCGTACCCTCATTGCGTACTCTCATTGCGTACCTCTCATTGCGTACCCCATTGCGTACCTCTCATTGCGTACCTCTCATTGCGTACCCTCATTGCGTACCTCTCATTGCGTACCCCTCATTGCGTACCTCTCATTGCGTACCTCTCATTGCGTACCTCTCATTGCGTACCTCTCATTGCGTACCTCATTGCGTACCCTCATTGCGTACCTCTCATTGCGTACCCTCATTGCGTACCCTCATTGCGTACCTCTCATTGCGTACCCTCATTGCGTACCCCTCATTGCGTACCCTCATTGCGTACCCCTCATTGCGTACCCTCATTGCGTACCTCTCATTGCGTACCCCTCATTGCGTACCCCTCATTGCGTACCTCTCATTGCGTACCCTCATTGCGTACCCTCATTGCGTACCTCTCATTGCGTACCCCTCATTGCGTACCCCTCATTGCGTACCTCTCATTGCGTACCCCTCATTGCGTACCCTCATTGCGTACCTCTCATTGCGTACCTCATTGCGTACCCCTCATTGCGTACCCCTCATTGCGTACCTCTCATTGCGTACCCTCATTGCGTACCCTCTCATTGCGTACCCTCATTGCGTACCTCTCATTGCGTACCTCTCATTGCGTACCCCTCATTGCGTACCCTCATTGCGTACCCCTCATTGCGTACCCTCATTGCGTACCTCATTGCGTACCTCTCATTGCGTACCCCTATTGCGTACCTCATTGCGTACCTCTCATTGCGTACCTCTCATTGCGTACCCTCATTGCGTACCTCTCATTGCGTACCCTCATTGCGTACCTCTCATTGCGTACCTCTCATTGCGTACCCTCATTGCGTACCCCTCATTGCGTACCCTCATTGCGTACCCCTCATTGGTACCTCATTGCGTACCTCTCATTGCGTACCCTCATTGCGTACCCTCATTGCGTACCCCTCATTGCGTACCTCTCATTGCGTACCCCTCATTGCGTACCTCTCATTGCGTACCTCTCATTGCGTACCTCTCATTGCGTACCCTCATTGCGTACCTCTCATTGCGTACCCTCATTGCGTACCCTCATTGCGTACCTCTCATTGCGTACCCTCATTGCGTACCTCTCATTGCGTACCTCTCATTGCGTACCTCATTGCGTACCTCATTGCGTACCTCTCATTGCGTACCCTCATTGCGTACCCTCATTGCGTACCCTCATTGCGTACCCTCATTGCGTACCTCTCATTGCGTACCTCATTGCGTACCTCTCATTGCGTACCTCTCATTGCGTACCTCTCATTGCGTACCTCTCATTGCGTACCCCTCATTGCGTACCCTCATTGCGTACCCTCATTGCGTACCCCTCATTGCGTACCTCATTGCGTACCTCTCATTGCGTACCTCTCATTGCGTACCCCTCATTGCGTACCTCTCATTGCGTACCCTCATTGCGTACCTCTCATTGCGTACCCCTCATTGCGTACCCTCATTGCGTACCCCTCATTGCGTACCCTCATTGCGTACTCTCATTGCGTACCCTCATTGCGTACCTCTCATTGCGTACCTCTCATTGCGTACCTCTCATTGCGTACCCTCATTGCGTACCTCTCATTGCGTACCTCTCATTGCGTACCCTCATTGCGTACCCTCATTGCGTACCTCTCATTGCGTACCTTCATTGCGTACCCTCATTGCGTACCTCTCATTGCGTACCTCCCTCATTGCGTACCCCTCATTGCGTACCTCTCATTGCGTACCTCTCATTGCGTACCTCTCATTGCGTACCCCTCATTGCGTACCTCTCATTGCGTACCTCTCATTGCGTACCCTCATTGCGTACCTCTCATTGCGTACCTCTCATTGCGTACCTCTCATTGCGTACCCCTCATTGCGTACCTCATTGCGTACCCCTCATTGCGTACCCTCATTGCGTACCTCTCATTGCGTACCTCATTGCGTACCTCATTGCGTACCTCTCATTGCGTACCTCTCATTGCGTACCCTCATTGCGTACCCCTCATTGCGTACCCTCATTGCGTACCTCTCATTGCGTACCCTCATTGCGTACCCTCATTGCGTACCTCTCATTGCGTACCCTCATTGCGTACCTCTCATTGCGTACCCCTCATTGCGTACCCTCATTGCGTACCCTCATTGCGTACCCTCATTGCGTACCTCTCATTGCGTACCCCTCATTGCGTACCTCTCATTGCGTACTCTCATTGCGTACCCTCATTGCGTACCTCTCATTGCGTACCCTCATTGCGTACCTCTCATTGCGTACCCCTCATTGCGTACCTCCTCATTGCGTACCTCATTGCGTACCTCATTGCGTACCCCTCATTGCGTACCCTCATTGCGTACCCCTCATTGCGTACCTCTCATTGCGTACCTCTCATTGCGTACCCCTCATTGCGTACCCTCATTGCGTACCTCTCATTGCGTACCCTCATTGCGTACCTCTCATGCTACCCCTCATTGCGTACCCTCATTGCGTACCCCTCATTGCGTACCTCTCATTGCGTACCCCTCATTGCGTACCCTCATTGCGTACCCTCATTGCGTACCCTCATTGCGTACCCTCATTGCGTACCTCTCATTGCGTACCTCTCATTGCGTACCTCTCATTGCGTACCTCTCATTGCGTACCCTCATTGCGTACCCCATTGGTACCCTCATTGCGTACCCTCATTGCGTACCTCATTGCGTACCTCTCATTGCGTACCTCTCATTGCGTACCTCTCATTGCGTACCCCTCATTGCGTACCTCTCATTGCGTACCCCTCATTGCGTACCTCTCATTGCGTACCTTCTCATTGCGTACCTCTCATTGCGTACCCTCATTGCGTACCTCTCATTGCGTACCCCTCATTGCGTACCCCTTATTGCGTACCTCTCATTGCGTACCTCTCATTGCGTACCCTCATTGCGTACCCCTCATTGCGTACCCCTCATTGCGTACCCTCATTGCGTACCTCTCATTGCGTACCCTCATTGCGTACCTCTCATTGCGTACCTCTCATTGCGTACCCTCATTGCGTACCTCTCATTGCGTACCCTCATTGCGTACCCCTCATTGCGTACCCTCATTGCGTACCCCTCATTGCGTACCCTCATTGCGTACCTCTCATTGCGTACCTCTCATTGCGTACCCCTCATTGCGTACCTCTCATTGCGTACCTCTCATTGCGTACCCCTCCATTGCGTACCCTTCATTGCGTACCTCTCATTGCGTACCTCTCATTGCGTACCTCTCATTGCGTACCCCTCATTGCGTACCCTCATTGCGTACCCTCATTGCGTACCCCTCATTGCGTACCCTCATTGCGTACCTCTCATTGCGTACCCTCATTGCGTACCTCTCATTGCGTACCTCTCATTGCGTACCTCTCATTGCGTACCCCTCATTGCGTACCTCTCATTGCGTACCCCTCATTGCGTACCCTCATTGCGTACCTCCATTGCGTACCTC
>BQMB01001134.1:0-7500 GCA_027943415.1 Closterium sp. NIES-67
GTTCATCCAACCCAGGATCCCATCCCCCCTCGGTTATTTGACCCCCCGCCGGTTCATTTGACCCCAAGGGCGGATTTGAACCGGCCCATGGTTTCATCCGACCCAAGAGCCCATTCCCCCTCTGTAATTCGACCCCCCAGCCGGTTCATTCGACCCCAAGGGCGGATTTGAACCGGCCCATGGGTTCATCCAATTCAAGAGCCCATCCCCGCTCGGCCATTCTGACCCCCCCAGCCGGTTCATTTGACCCCAAGGGCGGATTTGAACCGGCCCATGGGCTCATCCAACCCTTGGGCCCATCCCCCCTCGGTTTTTTTACCCCCCACCCGGTCCATTGGACCCTAGGGCGGATTTGAACCGGCCCATGGGCTCATCCAACCCAAGATCCCATCCCCCCTCGGTTATTTGACCCCCCAGCCGGTCCATTGGACCCCAGGGGCGGATTTGAACCGGCCCATGGGTTCATCCAACCCAGGAGGATCCCATCCCCCCTCGGTTATTTGACCCCCCACCCGGTTCATTCGACCCCAAGGGCGGATTTGAACCGGCCCATGGGTTCATCCAATTCAAGAGCCCATCCCCCCTCGGTTTCTTTTACCCCCCAGCCGGTTCATTTGACCCCAAGGGCGGATTAGAACCGGCCCATGGGTTCATCCATCCCTTGGGACCACCCCCCCTCGGTTTTTTTTTACCCCCCGCCCGGTCCATTGGACCCCAGGGGCGGGTTTGAACCGGCCCATGGGTTCATCCAACCCAGGATCCCATCCCCCCTCGGTTATTTGACCCCCCCGCCGGTTCATTTGACCCCAAGGGCGGATTTGAACCGGCCCATGGTTTCATCCGACCCAAGAGCCCATTCCCCCTCTGTAATTCGACCCCCCAGCCGGTTCATTCGACCCCAAGGGCGGATTTGAACCGGCCCATGGGTTCATCCAATTCAAGAGCCCATCCCCGCTCGGCCATTCTGACCCCCCCAGCCGGTTCATTTGACCCCAAGGGCGGATTTGAACCGGCCCATGGGCTCATCCAACCCTTGGGCCCATCCCCCCTCGGTTTTTTTACCCCCCACCCGGTCCATTGGACCCCTAGGGCGGATTTGAACCGGCCCATGGGCTCATCCAACCCAAGATCCCATCCCCCCTCGGTTATTTGACCCCCCAGCCGGTCCATTGGACCCCAGGGGCGGATTTGAACCGGCCCATGGGTTCATCCAACCCAGGAGGATCCCATCCCCCCTCGGTTATTTGACCCCCCACCCGGTTCATTCGACCCCAAGGGCGGATTTGAACCGGCCCATGGGTTCATCCAATTCAAGAGCCCATCCCCCCTCGGTTTCTTTTACCCCCCAGCCGGTTCATTTGACCCCAAGGGCGGATTAGAACCGGCCCATGGGTTCATCCATCCCTTGGGACCACCCCCCCTCGGTTTTTTTTTACCCCCCGCCCGGTCCATTGGACCCCAGGGGCGGGTTTGAACCGGCCCATGGGTTCATCCAACCCAGGATCCCATCCCCCCTCGGTTATTTGACCCCCCCGCCGGTTCATTTGACCCCAAGGGCGGATTTGAACCGGCCCATGGTTTCATCCGACCCAAGAGCCCATTCCCCCTCCGTAATTCGACCCCCCAGCCGGTTCATTCGACCCCAAGGGCGGATTTGAACCGGCCCATGGGTTCATCCAATTCAAGAGCCCATCCCCGCTCGGCCATTCTGACCCCCCCAGCCGGTTCATTTGACCCCAAGGGCGGATTTGAACCGGCCCATGGGCTCATCCAACCCTTGGGCCCATCCCCCCTCGGTTTTTTTACCCCCCACCCGGTCCATTGGACCCCTAGGGCGGATTTGAACCGGCCCATGGGCTCATCCAACCCAAGATCCCATCCCCCCTCGGTTATTTGACCCCCCAGCCGGTCCATTGGACCCCAGGGGCGGATTTGAACCGGCCCATGGGTTCATCCAACCCAGGAGGATCCCATCCCCCCTCGGTTATTTGACCCCCCACCCGGTTCATTCGACCCCAAGGGCGGATTTGAACCGGCCCATGGGTTCATCCAATTCAAGAGCCCATCCCCCCTCGGTTTCTTTTACCCCCCAGCCGGTTCATTTGACCCCAAGGGCGGATTTGAACCGGCCCATGGGTTCATCCATCCCTTGGGACCACCCCCCCTCGGTTTTTTTTTACCCCCCGCCCGGTCCATTGGACCCCAGGGGCGGGTTTGAACCGGCCCATGGGTTCATCCAACCCAGGATCCCATCCCCCCTCGGTTATTTGACCCCCCCGCCGGTTCATTTGACCCCAAGGGCGGATTTGAACCGGCCCATGGTTTCATCCGACCCAAGAGCCCATTCCCCCTCCGTAATTCGACCCCCCAGCCGGTTCATTCGACCCCAAGGGCGGATTTGAACCGGCCCATGGGTTCATCCAATTCAAGAGCCCATCCCCGCTCGGCCATTCTGACCCCCCCAGCCGGTTCATTTGACCCCAAGGGCGGATTTGAACCGGCCCATGGGCTCATCCAACCCTTGGGCCCATCCCCCCTCGGTTTTTTTACCCCCCACCCGGTCCATTGGACCCCTAGGGCGGATTTGAACCGGCCCATGGGCTCATCCAACCCAAGATCCCATCCCCCCTCGGTTATTTGACCCCCCAGCCGGTCCATTGGACCCCAGGGGCGGATTTGAACCGGCCCATGGGTTCATCCAACCCAGGAGGATCCCATCCCCCCTCGGTTATTTGACCCCCCACCCGGTTCATTCGACCCCAAGGGCGGATTTGAACCGGCCCATGGGTTCATCCAATTCAAGAGCCCATCCCCCCTCGGTTTCTTTTACCCCCCAGCCGGTTCATTTGACCCCAAGGGCGGATTAGAACCGGCCCATGGGTTCATCCATCCCTTGGGACCACCCCCCCTCGGTTTTTTTTTACCCCCCGCCCGGTCCATTGGACCCCAGGGGCGGGTTTGAACCGGCCCATGGGTTCATCCAACCCAGGATCCCATCCCCCCTCGGTTATTTGACCCCCCCGCCGGTTCATTTGACCCCAAGGGCGGATTTGAACCGGCCCATGGTTTCATCCGACCCAAGAGCCCATTCCCCCTCCGTAATTCGACCCCCCAGCCGGTTCATTCGACCCCAAGGGCGGATTTGAACCGGCCCATGGGTTCATCCAATTCAAGAGCCCATCCCCGCTCGGCCATTCTGACCCCCCCAGCCGGTTCATTTGACCCCAAGGGCGGATTTGAACCGGCCCATGGGCTCATCCAACCCTTGGGCCCATCCCCCCTCGGTTTTTTTACCCCCCACCCGGTCCATTGGACCCCTAGGGCGGATTTGAACCGGCCCATGGGCTCATCCAACCCAAGATCCCATCCCCCCTCGGTTATTTGACCCCCCAGCCGGTCCATTGGACCCCAGGGGCGGATTTGAACCGGCCCATGGGTTCATCCAACCCAGGAGGATCCCATCCCCCCTCGGTTATTTGACCCCCCACCCGGTTCATTCGACCCCAAGGGCGGATTTGAACCGGCCCATGGGTTCATCCAATTCAAGAGCCCATCCCCCCTCGGTTTCTTTTACCCCCCAGCCGGTTCATTTGACCCCAAGGGCGGATTAGAACCGGCCCATGGGTTCATCCATCCCTTGGGACCACCCCCCCTCGGTTTTTTTTTACCCCCCGCCCGGTCCATTGGACCCCAGGGGCGGGTTTGAACCGGCCCATGGGTTCATCCAACCCAGGATCCCATCCCCCCTCGGTTATTTGACCCCCCCGCCGGTTCATTTGACCCCAAGGGCGGATTTGAACCGGCCCATGGTTTCATCCGACCCAAGAGCCCATTCCCCCTCTGTAATTCGACCCCCCAGCCGGTTCATTCGACCCCAAGGGCGGATTTGAACCGGCCCATGGGTTCATCCAATTCAAGAGCCCATCCCCGCTCGGCCATTCTGACCCCCCCAGCCGGTTCATTTGACCCCAAGGGCGGATTTGAACCGGCCCATGGGCTCATCCAACCCTTGGGCCCATCCCCCCTCGGTTTTTTTACCCCCCACCCGGTCCATTGGACCCCAAGGGCGGATTTGAACCGGCCCATGGTTTCATCCGACCCTTGGGCCCATCCCCCCTTGGTTTCTTTGCCCCTAGGGCGGATCGGAACCGGCCCATGGGTTCATCCAACCCTAGTGCCCACAGGCTTCCCGTGTAATCGAATTCCAACCGGGCAAAAAGGGCTCCAGGGCGGGTGTGATCCCTTTCAAGGCACGACAACACCCTAGAGCCGACAAGCCCTTCCGGTGTAGTCGATTTCCAACCGGGAAAAAAAGGGCTCCAGGGCGGGTGTGAGCCCTTTCGAGGCACGACACCGCCCTAGAGCCCACAAGCCCTTCCGGTGCAGTCGATTTCCAACCGGGCAAAAAGGGCTCTAGGGCGGGTGTGAGCCCTTTCGAGGCACGACACCGCCCTAGAGCCCACAAGCCCTTCCGGTGCAGTCGATTTCCAACCGGGCAAAAAGGGCTCTAGGGCGGGTGTGAGCCCTTTCGAGGCACGACACCGCCCTAGAGCCCACAAGCCCTTCCGGTGTAGTCGATTTCCAACCGGGCAAAAAGGGCTCCAGGGCGGGTGGGAGCCCTTTCGAGGCACGACACCGCCCTAGAGCCCACAAGCCCTTCCGGTGTAGTCGATTTCCAACCGGGCAAAAAGGGCTCCAGGGCGGGTGTGAGCCCTTTCGAGGCACGACACCGCCCTAGAGCCCACAAGCCCTTCCGGTGTAGTCGATTTCCAACCGGGCAAAAAGGGCTCTAGGGCGGGTGCGAGCCCTTTCGAGGCACGGCACCGCCCTAGAGCCCACAAGCCCTTCCGGTGTAGTCGATTTCCAACCGGGCAAAAAGGGCTCTAGGGCGGGTGCGAGCCCTTTCGAGGCACCACACCACCCTAGAGCCAACGAGCATCCGGATATGACCGGATGGATCGGATGCCTTTTTTTCCCCCAGGGCACCGCACAACCCAGTACAAGGCAAGGCGAGCACCCAAGGGGCAAGCCCATCGGGTTCGCCCGATCGAACCCATCCGGATCCATCGATCGAACCCGTCCGGATCCGACCATCGAACCCATCCGGGTCGACTGACCGAACCCATCCGGATCCATCGATCCAACCCATCCGGATCGAACCAACGAAACCATCCGGATCCATCGATCGACCCCATCCGGATCGATGGGTCGAACCCATCCGAATCCAGCCCCATCCGGAACCGAATCGATCGACCGGACCCCATCCGGACCCGGGCCGATCGTCCGGACCCATCCGAATCCAGCCCCATCCGGATCCGGGTCGATCGACCGGGCCCCATTCGGACCCGAATCGATCGACCGGACCCATCCGAATCCAGCCCCATCCGGATCCGATTTCGATCGACCGGGCCCCATCCGGATCCGAATCGATCGACCGGACCCCATCCGGACCCAAATCGATCGACCGGACCCATCCGAATCCAGCCCCATTCGGATCCGAATCGATGGACCGGGCCCCATCCGGACCCCAATCGATCGACCGGACCCATGCGGGTCGATCGATCGAACCCATCCGAATCCGACCGCATCCGGATCCGAATCGATCGATCGGACCCCATCCGGACCCGGGCCGATCGTCCGGACCCATCCAAATCCAGCCCCATCCGGATCCGGATGGATCGACCGGGCCCCATTCGGACCCAAATCGACCGACCGGACCCATCCGAATCCAGCCCCATCCGGATCCGATTTCGATCGACCGGGCCCCATCCGGACCCCCATCGATCGACCGGACCCCATCCGGACCCGAATCGATCGACCGGACCCATCCGAATCCAGCCCCATCCGGATCCGATTTCGATCGACCGGGCCCCATCCGGATCCGAATCGATCGACCGGACCCCATCCGGACCCAAATCGATCGACCGGACCCATCCGAATCCAGCCCCATTCGGATCCGAATCGATGGACCGGGCCCCATCCGGACCCCAATCGATCGACCGGACCCATGCGGGTCGATCGATCGAACCCATCCGAATCCGACCGCATCCGGATCCGAATCGATCGATCGGACCCCATCCGGACCCGGGCCGATCGTCCGGACCCATCCAAATCCAGCCCCATCCGGATCCGGATGGATCGACCGGGCCCCATTCGGACCCAAATCGACCGACCGGACCCATCCGAATCCAGCCCCATCCGGATCCGATTTCGATCGACCGGGCCCCATCCGGACCCCCATCGATCGACCGGACCCCATCCGGACCCGAATCGATCGACCGGACCCATCCGAATCCAGCCCCATCCGGATCCGATTTCGATCGACCGGGCCCCATCCGGTTCCGAATCGATCGACCGGATCCCATCCGGACCCAAATCGATCGACCGGACCCATCCGAATCCAGCCCCATTCGGATCCGAATCGATGGACCGGGCCCCATCCGGACCCCAATCGATCGACCGGACCCATGCGGGTCGATCGATCGAACCCATCCGAATCCGACCGCATCCGGATCCGAATCGATCGATCGGACCCCATCCGGACCCGGGCCGATCGTCCGGACCCATCCAAATCCAGCCCCATCCGGATCCGGATGGATCGACCGGGCCCCATTCGGACCCGAATCGATCGACCGGACCCATCCGAATCCAGCCCCATCCGGATCCGAATCGATCGACCGGGCACCATCCGGACCGGAATCGATCGACCGGACCCATCCGGATCGGATCGATCGAACCCATCCGGATCCGAATCGATCGAGCGGACCCCATCCGGACCCGGGCCGATCGTCCGGACCCATCCAGGATCCGAATCGATCGACCGGACCCCATCCGGATCCGGGCCGATCGCCCGGACCCATCCGAATCCAGCCCCATCCGGATCCGAATCGATCGACCGGGCCCCATCCGGACCCCAATCGATCGACCGGACCCATCCGGATCAATCGATCGAGCCCGTCCGAATCCGACCCCATCCGGATCCGAATCGATCGACCGGACCCCATCCGGACCCGGGCCGATCGTCCGGACCCATCCAAATCCAGCCCCATCCGGATCCGGATCGATCGACCGGGCCCCGTTCGGACCCAAATCGACCGACCGGACCCATCCGAATCCAGCCCCATCCGGATCCGATTTCGATCGACCGGACCCCATCCGGACCCCAATCGATCGACCGGACCCATCCGAATCCGACCCCATCCGGATCCGAATCGATCGACCGGGCCCCATCCGGACCCGGGAGACCCTCTAACTCCCAACCCTAGAAGCCAAAACCCCCCAAACTTTTTTAAAAGCCTCCCCCCTTTTATCCTTGATTCCTTAATTCCTTATTCCGTCAGTCATCATCCGTATGCACGATCGGGGGGTCCCAAAAAAGAGGCGCCCCTTCTATATCGATCCTATCCTCGCGGGCGGCCGAGCAAGGGGGGGGTGGAATGGAAAGACCCTGCCCCTTGTAATACGGCAGCCCGCCCCATCGGAGGAGGGAGGGGTCCGGGG
>BQMB01001134.1:10000-12500 GCA_027943415.1 Closterium sp. NIES-67
TTTAAAGTTTGAGAGTCGGTCGAGGGAGCTTCTCCCCCGAGCCCGCCAATCATTCGCTTTACCAGACGTAACCACGTATCGAGCACCAGCTATCCTGAGGGAAACTTCGGAGGGAACCAGCTACCAGATGGTTCGATTAGTCTTTCGCCCCTATACCCAAGTCTGACGAACGATTTGCACGTCAGTAGCGCTGCGGGCCTCCACCAGAGTTTCCTCTGGCTTCGCCCTGCTCAGGCATAGTTCACCATCTTTCGGGTCCCAACGCGACTACTCAACGCACCCCGGGCGCCGAGGCCCCCGGGGCGGTCCGTGGTGCGGGCAGCACGAGGCCGCCTTCTCACGGGTCGCTTTCACTGTCGCCATTGTGGTTTCCAACCCATTGGCTCGCAGCCGCGTTGGCCTCCTTGGTCCGTGTTTCAAGACGGGTCGCATCAGCCCGTTTCGCCAGCGCCGACCCGTGAGGGTCATCCTCGGTCTCCGCCGCGGTGGGAGCGAGCTCCTTTTCCCGCGGCATCGACCGGCGCTGCGTACCTCCGGGCCCCGCGCGAACGGGGCCCGCAGGTTTGCTTGGGCTCATGCGCTTATCCTCCTGACGATTTCAAGCACTTTTTACTCTCTTTCCAAAGTTCTTTTCATCTTTCCCTCGCGGTACTTGTTCGCTATCGGAAACCTGGCCGTATTTAGCCTTGGATGGAGCTTACCACCCATGTTGGGGCTGCACTCCCAAGCAACCCGACTCTTCGGATGCGTCTCGTGGAGTGACGGGTCGTCGCCCGACGGGGGTGTCACCCTCTCTGCCGCCACTTTCCAGTGGACTTAAGGCGGCGCCCGTCACAGAGAACGCTTCCTTTTCAGACTACAATTCGGAGGGCCGGGGGCCCTCGGATTTCAAGCCTGGGCTTTTCCTTGGTCGCTCGCCGCTACCAAAGGAATCACGGTTGTTTTCTTTTCCTCCGCTTAGTAATATGCTTAAATTCAGCGGGTGGTCTCGCCTGACTTGAAGCCATCGTTTGGGGTTTGCCCGGTTCCTCCCCGTCCGACCATTTTTGTACGAGCCCCGTCCGCCTCTCGCCCGTTCTTGTGCGCTACTTTGGAGGGGGAGACCGGGGGTTGCCACGCCCCCGGCTCCCGAACCTTTTCGCGACCGTCTCGGGAGAGAAAAGAGGGACCGAGTGACCGGCCCCCCCACCTGCTGGGAGGTCCGGACGGAGTCCGTTGGCCGGCTGGGTTCGCCGAGCCCAGCGGGGTCGCCGCCCGCCTCATCTCGCTCGTCCCACTCGCGTCCTCCCGGGTGGCGCCCGGGGATCTGCACTGGGGTCGAGAGGAGCGGAGACGGGCTAATGCGGCCCTGCGATTTCAACCGACTGCCCCCCATTTGTGCCCCGGAGCGCACGGGTTGCGACGGCCATCTCGTTTTCCCAGGTACGAGCGATTGTCTCGGAGAAAGGGGGGGGCCGGAGCCCACACCAACCCGAGCGCCCCTTGTCTGCCCCGCATTGCTTTCCCGTCCCGTTTCCCCTGCCGCACTTAGCTGCGTGCGGAGGGGTGGGTTCGGATGCGAGGTTCCACCTGGATGTGTGTGGCGTTCAAGCAGACGTGCCCTCGGCCGAGGCCTCGGGCGCAACATGCGTTCAAAGTTTCGATGATTCACGGAGTTTTGCAATTCGCATTACGTATCGCATTTCGCTGCGTTCTTCATCGAGCCAGGTTCCAAGATATCCATCGTCAGGAGTGGGGTCCCAGTTTTTATTAGGTGCCGGGGCCCGTGGGCGCCCCGCTCAAGGGAGGGTTTTTTGCGACCGGACGGCCAGTTCCGGTTGCGGAGAGGTTTGTATTCCGCCTCTGCCCGCAGCTCCTTGATGCACTGCGAGCGGGACGGTTGGGGGTAGCAAAAGGGTCCCTTTGCCATCACCGCGGGCGCCCCTTCCCGAGCCTTCCTAGAGGAATTCAGAAGGCCGGGCGAGCAAGACCCCGCAGTCACACCGCCGATGCCAAGAGAGACCGAGCACCGGTGGCGGGGGACGCTGGATTGGGAGGAGGAGCGTCGGAAGGAAAGGTGTTCAGAGGATACTCGAGGTCAGGCCCCGGGCTTCCCTCGCTTGCGCTTGGTAGGCCCGAGCTGTTTCCATCAGGGCTGGGGAGTTTTTTTTTTTGTCCGCATGGACGCCCGGTGCCGCCGGGTTGCTGCATTCCCTGGTGTCGAGGCTCGTCACGAACTGGAAGGAAAGAGCTTCGGGTGCCACCCCTCCGCCCAGGCCGACCGTGTCCGCGTCTTGCCTCGCTCCCGATCGCGGCTAGCCTTTCGGGTGGCGGCCCTAATAAGCTCGCTGCGTGAGAGGGGACGGCAACCTGACCTCCTGCGAGAGGAGGTTCGCCCGGTCCCCCCGAGTTGCGAGCAACCCGGAGGACCCGAGGGCGGTCGTTTCGTCACTCGTTCTTAGGGGCGTTTGCCGAGGTCTGGGATCAACCAGGGCGGTGCCCCATGCCTGTCGGGGTGCGC
>BQMB01001134.1:17500-27500 GCA_027943415.1 Closterium sp. NIES-67
TTAGGCCAATGACCCCGATTACGTTGGGTTACCATCGTTTGGGGCAATCGGATGGCCCATGCCAAGGGTTGGGGAGAGGTGGAGCACCCCTCCCCCCCCCCGTATTCTTAGGCCAATGACCTGGATTACGTTGGGTTACCGTCGTTTGGGGCAATCGGATGGCCCATGCCAAGGGTTGGGGAGAGGTGGAGCACCCCTCCCCCCCCCCGTATTCTTAGGCCAATGACCTGGATTACGTTGGGTTACCGTCGTTTGGGGCAATCCGATGGCCCGTGCCAAGGGTTGGGGAGAGGTGGAGCACCCCTCCCCCCCCCCGTATTCTTAGGCCAATGACCTGGATTACGTTGGGTTACCGTCGTTTGGGGCAATCGGATGGCTTGTGCCAAGGGTTGGGGAGAGGTAGAGCACCCCTTCCCCCCCGTATTCTTAGGCCAATGACCTGGATTACGTTGGGTTACCGTCGTTTGGGGCAATCCGATGGCCCGTGCCAAGGGTTGGGGAGAGGTAGAGCACCCCTTCCCTCCTGTATTCCTAGGCCAATGACCTGGATTACGTTGGGTTACCGTCGTTTGGGGCAATCAAGTCCCCGGAACCCAAGTGATGGAATCCATCCGGATCGGACCCCGGATGGGTTTGATCGAACCCATTCGGATGGAACCCATCCGGATCCGGATCTGGATCGATCGAACCCATTCGGATCCGAGTCGATCGAACCCATCCTTATCGAGCCGATCCGGATCCGGATCGATCGAACCCGTGTGGATCAAACCCATCCGGATCCGGATCAATTGAACCCATCCGGATCCGGATCGATCGAACCCATCCGGATCCGAGTCGATCGAACCCATTCGGATAGAACCCATCCCTATCGAGCCCATCCGGATCCGAGTCGATCGAACCCATTCGGATCGAACCCACCCGGGTCCGGATCGATCGAATCCGTCCGGATCCGGATCAAATGAACCCTTTCGGACCCAAGCCCATCCGGATCCGGATCGATCGAACCCATCCGGATCCGAGCCGATCGAACCCATCCGGATCCGAGTCGATCGAACCCATCCGGATCCGGATCGATCGAACCCATCCGGATCCGGTTCGATCGAACCCATTCGGATGGAATCGATCCGGATCCGAGTCGATCGAACCAATCCGGATCCGAGTCGATCGAACCCATTCGGATCGAACCCATCCGGATCCGAGTCGATCGAACCCATTCGGATCGAACCCATCCTTATCGAACCCATCCGGATCCGGATCGAACCCATCCGGATCCGGTTCGATCGAACCGATTCGGATGGAATCGATCCGGATCCGAGTCGGTCGAACCCATTTGGATCGAACCCACCCGGGTGCGGATCGATCGAACCCATCCGGATCCGGTTCGATCGAACCCATTCGGATGGAATCGATCCGGATCCGAGTCGATCGAACCAATCCGGATCCGAGTCGATCGAACCCATTCGTATCGAACCCATCCGGATCCGAGTCGATCGAACCCATCCTTATCGAACCCATCCGGATCCGGATCGATCGAACCCATCCGGATCCGGTTCGATCGAACCGATTCGGATGGAATCGATCCGGATCCGAGTCGATCGAACCCATTTGGATCGAACCCATCCGGATCCGGATTCACCGGCCCCATTCGTATCGAACCCATTCGGGTCCGGATCGATCGAACCATCAAGGTCAAAGCCTAGGCAGGGTATTCCTATGCCAATGGCCTGCATTGCGTTGGGTTACGATTGTTTGGGGCAATCAAGAACCGAAACCCAAGTGATGGGGAGTGGTAGAATGCCCCATCCCTAGAGTATTCCTAGGCCTATGACCTGGATTACGTTGGGTTACCGTCGTTTGGGGCAATCCGAAAACACATGGCCGAATGATGGGGAGAGGAAAAATACCACTTCCCTAGGGTATTCCTAGGCCTATGACCTGGATTACGTTGGGTTACCGTCGTTTGGGGCAATCCGAAAACACATGGCCGAATGATGGGGAGAGGAAAAATACCACTTCCCTAGGGTATTCCTAGGCCTATGACCTGGATTACGTTGGGTTACCGTCGTTTGGGGCAATCCGAAAAAATATGGCCGAATGATGGGGAGAGGAAAAATGCCACTTCCCTAGGGTATTCCTAGGCCTATGACCTGGATTACGTTGGGTTACCGTCGTTTGGGGCAATCCGAAAACACATGGCCGAATGATGGGGAGAGGAAAAATACCACTTCCCTAGGGTATTCCTAGGCCTATGGCCTGGATTACGTTGGGTTACCGTCGTTTGGGGCAATCCGAAAACATATGGCCAAATGATGGGGAGAGGAAAAATACCACTTCCCTAGGGTATTCCTAGGCCTATGACCTGGATTATGTTGGGTTACCGTCGTTTGGGGCAATCCGAAAACACATGGCCGAATGATGGGGAGAGGAAAAATACCCCTTTGCTGGGGTATTAATAGGCCTATGGCATGGATTACGTTGGGTTGCCATCGTTTGGGGCAACCTGTTTATGCGTTCATGGGATGCCAAGATTGACCCTTGGGACCCCCCAGCCGGGTCATTTGATCCCAAGGGCGGATTTGAACCGGCCCATGGGTTCATCCAATTCAAGAGCCCATCCCCGCTCGGCCATTCTGACCCCCCCAGCCGGTTCATTTGACCCCAAGGGCGGATTTGAACCGGCCCATGGGCTCATCCAACCCTTGGGCCCATCCCCCCTCGGTTTTTTTACCCCCCACCCGGTCCATTGGACCCCTAGGGCGGATCTGAACCGGCCCATGGGCTCATCCAACCCAAGATCCCATCCCCCCTCGGTTATTTGACCCCCCAGCCGGTCCATTGGACCCCAGGGGCGGATTTGAACCGGCCCATGGGTTCATCCAACCCAGGAGGATCCCATCCCCCCTCGGTTATTTGACCCCCCACCCGGTTCATTCGACCCCAAGGGCGGATTTGAACCGGCCCATGGGTTCATCCAATTCAAGAGCCCATCCCCCCTCGGTTTCTTTTACCCCCCAGCCGGTTCATTTGACCCCAAGGGCGGATTAGAACCGGCCCATGGGTTCATCCATCCCTTGGGACCACCCCCCCTCGGTTTTTTTTTACCCCCCGCCCGGTCCATTGGACCCCAGGGGCGGGTTTGAACCGGCCCATGGGTTCATCCAACCCAGGATCCCATCCCCCCTCGGTTATTTGACCCCCCCGCCGGTTCATTTGACCCCAAGGGCGGATTTGAACCGGCCCATGGTTTCATCCGACCCAAGAGCCCATTCCCCCTCTGTAATTCGACCCCCCAGCCGGTTCATTCGACCCCAAGGGCGGATTTGAACCGGCCCATGGGTTCATCCAATTCAAGAGCCCATCCCCGCTCGGCCATTCTGACCCCCCCAGCCGGTTCATTTGACCCCAAGGGCGGATTTGAACCGGCCCATGGGCTCATCCAACCCTTGGGCCCATCCCCCCTCGGTTTTTTTACCCCCCACCCGGTCCATTGGACCCCTAGGGCGGATTTGAACCGGCCCATGGGCTCATCCAACCCAAGATCCCATCCCCCCTCGGTTATTTGACCCCCCAGCCGGTCCATTGGACCCCAGGGGCGGATTTGAACCGGCCCATGGGTTCATCCAACCCAGGAGGATCCCATCCCCCCTCGGTTATTTGACCCCCCACCCGGTTCATTCGACCCCAAGGGCGGATTTGAACCGGCCCATGGGTTCATCCAATTCAAGAGCCCATCCCCCCTCGGTTTCTTTTACCCCCCAGCCGGTTCATTTGACCCCAAGGGCGGATTAGAACCGGCCCATGGGTTCATCCATCCCTTGGGACCACCCCCCCTCGGTTTTTTTTTACCCCCCGCCCGGTCCATTGGACCCCAGGGGCGGGTTTGAACCGGCCCATGGGTTCATCCAACCCAGGATCCCATCCCCCCTCGGTTATTTGACCCCCCCGCCGGTTCATTTGACCCCAAGGGCGGATTTGAACCGGCCCATGGTTTCATCCGACCCAAGAGCCCATTCCCCCTCTGTAATTCGACCCCCCAGCCGGTTCATTCGACCCCAAGGGCGGATTTGAACCGGCCCATGGGTTCATCCAATTCAAGAGCCCATCCCCGCTCGGCCATTCTGACCCCCCCAGCCGGTTCATTTGACCCCAAGGGCGGATTTGAACCGGCCCATGGGCTCATCCAACCCTTGGGCCCATCCCCCCTCGGTTTTTTTACCCCCCACCCGGTCCATTGGACACCTAGGGCGGATCTGAACCGGCCCATGGGCTCATCCAACCCAAGATCCCATCCCCCCTCGGTTATTTGACCCCCCAGCCGGTCCATTGGACCCCAGGGGCGGATTTGAACCGGCCCATGGGTTCATCCAACCCAGGAGGATCCCATCCCCCCTCGGTTATTTGACCCCCCACCCGGTTCATTCGACCCCAAGGGCGGATTTGAACCGGCCCATGGGTTCATCCAATTCAAGAGCCCATCCCCCCTCGGTTTCTTTTACCCCCCAGCCGGTTCATTTGACCCCAAGGGCGGATTAGAACCGGCCCATGGGTTCATCCATCCCTTGGGACCACCCCCCCTCGGTTTTTTTTTACCCCCCGCCCGGTCCATTGGACCCCAGGGGCGGGTTTGAACCGGCCCATGGGTTCATCCAACCCAGGATCCCATCCCCCCTCGGTTATTTGACCCCCCCGCCGGTTCATTTGACCCCAAGGGCGGATTTGAACCGGCCCATGGTTTCATCCGACCCAAGAGCCCATTCCCCCTCTGTAATTCGACCCCCCAGCCGGTTCATTCGACCCCAAGGGCGGATTTGAACCGGCCCATGGGTTCATCCAATTCAAGAGCCCATCCCCGCTCGGCCATTCTGACCCCCCCAGCCGGTTCATTTGACCCCAAGGGCGGATTTGAACCGGCCCATGGGCTCATCCAACCCTTGGGCCCATCCCCCCTCGGTTTTTTTACCCCCCACCCGGTCCATTGGACCCCTAGGGCGGATTTGAACCGGCCCATGGGCTCATCCAACCCAAGATCCCATCCCCCCTCGGTTATTTGACCCCCCAGCCGGTCCATTGGACCCCAGGGGCGGATTTGAACCGGCCCATGGGTTCATCCAACCCAGGAGGATCCCATCCCCCCTCGGTTATTTGACCCCCCACCCGGTTCATTCGACCCCAAGGGCGGATTTGAACCGGCCCATGGGTTCATCCAATTCAAGAGCCCATCCCCCCTCGGTTTCTTTTACCCCCCAGCCGGTTCATTTGACCCCAAGGGCGGATTAGAACCGGCCCATGGGTTCATCCATCCCTTGGGACCACCCCCCCTCGGTTTTTTTTTACCCCCCGCCCGGTCCATTGGACCCCAGGGGCGGGTTTGAACCGGCCCATGGGTTCATCCAACCCAGGATCCCATCCCCCCTCGGTTATTTGACCCCCCCGCCGGTTCATTTGACCCCAAGGGCGGATTTGAACCGGCCCATGGTTTCATCCGACCCAAGAGCCCATTCCCCCTCCGTAATTCGACCCCCCAGCCGGTTCATTCGACCCCAAGGGCGGATTTGAACCGGCCCATGGGTTCATCCAATTCAAGAGCCCATCCCCGCTCGGCCATTCTGACCCCCCCAGCCGGTTCATTTGACCCCAAGGGCGGATTTGAACCGGCCCATGGGCTCATCCAACCCTTGGGCCCATCCCCCCTCGGTTTTTTTACCCCCCACCCGGTCCATTGGACCCCTAGGGCGGATTTGAACCGGCCCATGGGCTCATCCAACCCAAGATCCCATCCCCCCTCGGTTATTTGACCCCCCAGCCGGTCCATTGGACCCCAGGGGCGGATTTGAACCGGCCCATGGGTTCATCCAACCCAGGAGGATCCCATCCCCCCTCGGTTATTTGACCCCCCACCCGGTTCATTCGACCCCAAGGGCGGATTTGAACCGGCCCATGGGTTCATCCAATTCAAGAGCCCATCCCCCCTCGGTTTCTTTTACCCCCCAGCCGGTTCATTTGACCCCAAGGGCGGATTTGAACCGGCCCATGGGTTCATCCATCCCTTGGGACCACCCCCCCTCGGTTTTTTTTTACCCCCCGCCCGGTCCATTGGACCCCAGGGGCGGGTTTGAACCGGCCCATGGGTTCATCCAACCCAGGATCCCATCCCCCCTCGGTTATTTGACCCCCCCGCCGGTTCATTTGACCCCAAGGGCGGATTTGAACCGGCCCATGGTTTCATCCGACCCAAGAGCCCATTCCCCCTCCGTAATTCGACCCCCCAGCCGGTTCATTCGACCCCAAGGGCGGATTTGAACCGGCCCATGGGTTCATCCAATTCAAGAGCCCATCCCCGCTCGGCCATTCTGACCCCCCCAGCCGGTTCATTTGACCCCAAGGGCGGATTTGAACCGGCCCATGGGCTCATCCAACCCTTGGGCCCATCCCCCCTCGGTTTTTTTACCCCCCACCCGGTCCATTGGACCCCTAGGGCGGATTTGAACCGGCCCATGGGCTCATCCAACCCAAGATCCCATCCCCCCTCGGTTATTTGACCCCCCAGCCGGTCCATTGGACCCCAGGGGCGGATTTGAACCGGCCCATGGGTTCATCCAACCCAGGAGGATCCCATCCCCCCTCGGTTATTTGACCCCCCACCCGGTTCATTCGACCCCAAGGGCGGATTTGAACCGGCCCATGGGTTCATCCAATTCAAGAGCCCATCCCCCCTCGGTTTCTTTTACCCCCCAGCCGGTTCATTTGACCCCAAGGGCGGATTAGAACCGGCCCATGGGTTCATCCATCCCTTGGGACCACCCCCCCTCGGTTTTTTTTTACCCCCCGCCCGGTCCATTGGACCCCAGGGGCGGGTTTGAACCGGCCCATGGGTTCATCCAACCCAGGATCCCATCCCCCCTCGGTTATTTGACCCCCCCGCCGGTTCATTTGACCCCAAGGGCGGATTTGAACCGGCCCATGGTTTCATCCGACCCAAGAGCCCATTCCCCCTCCGTAATTCGACCCCCCAGCCGGTTCATTCGACCCCAAGGGCGGATTTGAACCGGCCCATGGGTTCATCCAATTCAAGAGCCCATCCCCGCTCGGCCATTCTGACCCCCCCAGCCGGTTCATTTGACCCCAAGGGCGGATTTGAACCGGCCCATGGGCTCATCCAACCCTTGGGCCCATCCCCCCTCGGTTTTTTTACCCCCCACCCGGTCCATTGGACCCCTAGGGCGGATTTGAACCGGCCCATGGGCTCATCCAACCCAAGATCCCATCCCCCCTCGGTTATTTGACCCCCCAGCCGGTCCATTGGACCCCAGGGGCGGATTTGAACCGGCCCATGGGTTCATCCAACCCAGGAGGATCCCATCCCCCCTCGGTTATTTGACCCCCCACCCGGTTCATTCGACCCCAAGGGCGGATTTGAACCGGCCCATGGGTTCATCCAATTCAAGAGCCCATCCCCCCTCGGTTTCTTTTACCCCCCAGCCGGTTCATTTGACCCCAAGGGCGGATTAGAACCGGCCCATGGGTTCATCCATCCCTTGGGACCACCCCCCCTCGGTTTTTTTTTACCCCCCGCCCGGTCCATTGGACCCCAGGGGCGGGTTTGAACCGGCCCATGGGTTCATCCAACCCAGGATCCCATCCCCCCTCGGTTATTTGACCCCCCCGCCGGTTCATTTGACCCCAAGGGCGGATTTGAACCGGCCCATGGTTTCATCCGACCCAAGAGCCCATTCCCCCTCTGTAATTCGACCCCCCAGCCGGTTCATTCGACCCCAAGGGCGGATTTGAACCGGCCCATGGGTTCATCCAATTCAAGAGCCCATCCCCGCTCGGCCATTCTGACCCCCCCAGCCGGTTCATTTGACCCCAAGGGCGGATTTGAACCGGCCCATGGGCTCATCCAACCCTTGGGCCCATCCCCCCTCGGTTTTTTTACCCCCCACCCGGTCCATTGGACCCCAAGGGCGGATTTGAACCGGCCCATGGTTTCATCCGACCCTTGGGCCCATCCCCCCTTGGTTTCTTTGCCCCTAGGGCGGATCGG
Organism: Closterium sp. NIES-67; assembly: GCA_027943415.1. Taxonomy (NCBI): domain Eukaryota; kingdom Viridiplantae; phylum Streptophyta; class Zygnematophyceae; order Desmidiales; family Closteriaceae; genus Closterium; species Closterium sp. NIES-67. The sequence goes on from BQMB01001134.1 coordinate 25,545, forward strand.
AACCGGCCCATGGGTTCATCCAACCCTAGTGCCCACAGGCTTCCCGTGTAATCGAATTCCAACCGGGCAAAAAGGGCTCCAGGGCGGGTGTGATCCCTTTCAAGGCACGACAACACCCTAGAGCCGACAAGCCCTTCCGGTGTAGTCGATTTCCAACCGGGAAAAAAAGGGCTCCAGGGCGGGTGTGAGCCCTTTCGAGGCACGACACCGCCCTAGAGCCCACAAGCCCTTCCGGTGCAGTCGATTTCCAACCGGGCAAAAAGGGCTCTAGGGCGGGTGTGAGCCCTTTCGAGGCACGACACCGCCCTAGAGCCCACAAGCCCTTCCGGTGCAGTCGATTTCCAACCGGGCAAAAAGGGCTCTAGGGCGGGTGTGAGCCCTTTCGAGGCACGACACCGCCCTAGAGCCCACAAGCCCTTCCGGTGTAGTCGATTTCCAACCGGGCAAAAAGGGCTCCAGGGCGGGTGGGAGCCCTTTCGAGGCACGACACCGCCCTAGAGCCCACAAGCCCTTCCGGTGTAGTCGATTTCCAACCGGGCAAAAAGGGCTCCAGGGCGGGTGTGAGCCCTTTCGAGGCACGACACCGCCCTAGAGCCCACAAGCCCTTCCGGTGTAGTCGATTTCCAACCGGGCAAAAAGGGCTCTAGGGCGGGTGCGAGCCCTTTCGAGGCACGGCACCGCCCTAGAGCCCACAAGCCCTTCCGGTGTAGTCGATTTCCAACCGGGCAAAAAGGGCTCTAGGGCGGGTGCGAGCCCTTTCGAGGCACCACACCACCCTAGAGCCAACGAGCATCCGGATATGACCGGATGGATCGGATGCCTTTTTTTCCCCCAGGGCACCGCACAACCCAGTACAAGGCAAGGCGAGCACCCAAGGGGCAAGCCCATCGGGTTCGCCCGATCGAACCCATCCGGATCCATCGATCGAACCCGTCCGGATCCGACCATCGAACCCATCCGGGTCGACTGACCGAACCCATCCGGATCCATCGATCCAACCCATCCGGATCGAACCAACGAAACCATCCGGATCCATCGATCGACCCCATCCGGATCGATGGGTCGAACCCATCCGAATCCAGCCCCATCCGGAACCGAATCGATCGACCGGACCCCATCCGGACCCGGGCCGATCGTCCGGACCCATCCGAATCCAGCCCCATCCGGATCCGGGTCGATCGACCGGGCCCCATTCGGACCCGAATCGATCGACCGGACCCATCCGAATCCAGCCCCATCCGGATCCGATTTCGATCGACCGGGCCCCATCCGGATCCGAATCGATCGACCGGACCCCATCCGGACCCAAATCGATCGACCGGACCCATCCGAATCCAGCCCCATTCGGATCCGAATCGATGGACCGGGCCCCATCCGGACCCCAATCGATCGACCGGACCCATGCGGGTCGATCGATCGAACCCATCCGAATCCGACCGCATCCGGATCCGAATCGATCGATCGGACCCCATCCGGACCCGGGCCGATCGTCCGGACCCATCCAAATCCAGCCCCATCCGGATCCGGATGGATCGACCGGGCCCCATTCGGACCCAAATCGACCGACCGGACCCATCCGAATCCAGCCCCATCCGGATCCGATTTCGATCGACCGGGCCCCATCCGGACCCCCATCGATCGACCGGACCCCATCCGGACCCGAATCGATCGACCGGACCCATCCGAATCCAGCCCCATCCGGATCCGATTTCGATCGACCGGGCCCCATCCGGATCCGAATCGATCGACCGGACCCCATCCGGACCCAAATCGATCGACCGGACCCATCCGAATCCAGCCCCATTCGGATCCGAATCGATGGACCGGGCCCCATCCGGACCCCAATCGATCGACCGGACCCATGCGGGTCGATCGATCGAACCCATCCGAATCCGACCGCATCCGGATCCGAATCGATCGATCGGACCCCATCCGGACCCGGGCCGATCGTCCGGA
>BQMB01001134.1:37500-43517 GCA_027943415.1 Closterium sp. NIES-67
GCCATCTCCCTTCATTTTACCAGGTGATCCTCCGCACCTGGAGAGCTCCCCGCCCCCTCCGCTGGGGCCTGTGCGCACCAACCTCCGAAAGTCCATGCGCACGTCTCACGGACGCCCCCCCGGATCACAGAGTGCCGCCCCCGTGGCCCGGGCCGTGCTCATAGACCTCATGACAAGCTCGACTTCATACCTAGGTAATCCGCCTTGCTTGTGGTTTGAGGGCCAGTTCTCCTCTCCCCGAATTATTACTACGGAAAGGCTCGGATTACCTTGGCTTACCGACTTTTCAAAGCAACCGTCCTACCCAAAGATAGTGAGAAGAGTGAAAAGCCACTTCCCCCAAACCTTCTTAGGCTAACCACCTGGATTACGTTGGCTTACCGTCGTTTGGGCGCAACCGAGTGACCCTTGCAAAGGTTCGGGGAGAGGTGGAGCACCCCTTCCCCCGGATTTTCTAGGCCAACCACCCGGATTACGCTGGCTTACCGTCGTTTGGAGCAATCGATTCCCAGATGCCAGGGGTTGGGAAGGTGAGCACCCCTCCCGCCCAGTATTCTTAGGCAATGACCTGGATTACGTTGGCTTACCGTCGTTGGGGCAATCGATTTCCCCGTGGCAAGGTTGGAGAGGTAGAGCACTCCTCCCCTCCGTTGTTCTTAGGCCAGTGACCCGGATTACTTGCTTACCGTCGTTTGGGGCAATCTATGCCCACATGCCAAGGGTGGGAAAGATAGAGCACCCCTCCCCTCCGGTGTTCTTAGGCCAATGACCCGATTACTTGGGTTACCGTCATTTGAGGCAACCGTATGACCCATGCCAGGGGTCGGGGAGAGGTAGAGCACCCCTCCCCTGCAGTATTCTTAGGAAAACCACCTCGATTACGTTGGCTTACCGTCGTTTGGGCAATCGGTTCCACCATGCCAGGGTGGGAGAGGTAAAGCCCCTCCCCTCCGGCATTCTTAGGCCAATGACCTGGATTACGTTGCTTACCGTCGTTTGGGGCAACGATAGCCCCGAGCCAAGGGTTGGGGAGAGGTGGAGCACCCCTCCCCTCCTGTATTCTTAGGCCAATGACCCGATTACGTTGGTTACCATCGTTTGGGCAATCGGATGGCCCATGCCAAGGGTTGGGGAGAGGTGGAGCACCCCCCCCCCCCCGTATTCTTAGGCAATGACCTGGATTACGTTGGCTTACCGTCGTTTGGGGCAACCGGATGCCCCGAGCCAAGGGTTGGGAGAGGTGAGCACCCTCCCCTCCTGATTCTTAGGCCAATGACCCCGATTACGTTGGGTTACCATCGTTTGGGCATCGGATGGCCCATGCCAGGGTTGGGGAAGGTGGAGCACCCTCCCCCCCCCCGTATTCTTAGGCCAATGACCTGGATTACGTTGGGTTACCGTCGTTTGGGCAATCGGATGGCCCATGCCAAGGTTGGGGAGAGGTGGAGCACCCTCCCCCCCCCGTATTCTTAGGCCAATGACCTGATACGTGGGTTACCGTCGTTTGGGGCAATCCGATGGCCCGTCCAAGGGTTGGGGAGAGGTGGAGCACCCTCCCCCCCCGATTCTTAGGCCAATGACCTGATTACGTTGGGTTACCGTCGTTTGGGCAATCGGATGGTTGTGCCAAGGGTTGGGGAAGGTAGAGCACCCCTTCCCCCCCGTTCTTAGGCCAATGACCTGGATTACGTTGGTTACCGTGTTGGGGCAATCCGATGGCCCGTGCCAAGGGTTGGGGAGAGGTAGAGCACCCTTCCCTCCTGTACTCCTAGGCCAATGACCTGGATTACGTTGGGTTACCGTCGTTTGGGGCAATCAGTCCCCGGAACCAAGTGATGGAATCCATCCGGATCGGACCCCGGATGGGTTTGATCGAACCCATTCGGATGGAACCATCCGGATCCGGATCTGGATCGATCGAACCCATTCGGATCCGAGTCGATCGAACCCATCCTATCGAGCCGATCCGATCCGGATCGATCGAACCGTGATCAAACCATCCGGATCGGATCAATTGAACCCATCCGGATCCATCGATCGAACCCATCCGGATCCGAGTCGATCGAACCCATTCGGATAGAACCCATCCCTATCGAGCCATCCGATCCGAGTCGATCGAACCCATTCGATCGACCCACCCGGGTCCGGATCGATCGAATCCGTCGATCCGATCAAATGAACCCTTTCGGACCCAAAGCCCATCGGATCCGGATCGATCGAACCCATCCGATCCGAGCCGATCGACCCATCCGGATCCGAGTCGATGAACCCATCCGGATCCGGATCGATCGAACCCATCCGGATCCGGTTCGATCGAACCCATTCGGATGGAATCGATCCGGATCCGAGTCGATCGAACCAATCCGGATCCGAGTCGATCGAACCCATTCGGATCGAACCCATCCGGATCCGAGTCGATCGAACCCATTCGGATCGAACCCATCCTTATCGAACCCATCCGGATCCGGATCGAACCCATCCGGATCCGGTTCGATCGAACCGATTCGGATGGAATCGATCCGGATCCGAGTCGGTCGAACCCATTTGGATCGAACCCACCCGGGTGCGGATCGATCGAACCCATCCGGATCCGGTTCGATCGAACCCATTCGGATGGAATCGATCCGGATCCGAGTCGATCGAACCAATCCGGATCCGAGTCGATCGAACCCATTCGTATCGAACCCATCCGGATCCGAGTCGATCGAACCATCCTTATCGAACCCATCCGGATCCGGATCGATCGAACCCATCCGGATCCGGTTCGATCGAACCATCCGGATGTCGATCGACGATGGATGATCGATCCGGATCCGAGTCGATCGAACCATTTGGATCGAACCCATCCGGATCCGGATTCACCGGCCCCATTCGTATCGAACCCATTCGGGTCCGGATCGATCGAACCATCAAGGTCAAAGCCTAGGCAGGGTATTCCTATGCCAATGGCCTGCATTGCGTTGGGTTACGATTGTTGGGGCAATCAAGAACCGAAACCCAAGTGATGGGGAGTGGTAGAATGCCCCATCCCTAGAGTATTCCTAGGCCTATGACCTGGATTACGTTGGGTTACCGTCGTTTGGGGCAATCCGAAAACCATGGCCGAATGATGGGGAGAGGAAAAATACCACTTCCCTAGGGTATTCCTAGGCCTATGACCTGATTACGTTGGGTTACCGTCGTTTGGGCAATCCGAAAACACATGGCGAATGATGGGGAGAGGAAAAATACACTTCCCTAGGGTATTCCTAGGCCTATGACCTGGATTACGTTGGGTTACCGTCGTTTGGGCAATCCGAAAAAATATGGCCGAATGATGGGGAGAGGAAAAATGCCACTTCCCTAGGGTATTCCTAGGCTATGACCTGGATTACGTTGGGTTACCGTCGTTTGGGGCAATCCGAAACACATGCGCGAATGATGGGGAGAGGAAAAATACCACTTCCCTAGGGTATTCTAGGCCTATGGCCTGGATTACGTTGGGTTACCGTCGTTTGGGGCAATCCGAAAACATATGGCCAAATGATGGGGAGAGGAAAATACCACTTCCCTAGGGTATTCCTAGGCTATGACCTGGATTATGTTGGGTTACCGTCGTTTGGGCAATCCGAAAACACATGGCCGAATGATGGGGAGAGGAAAAATACCCTTTGCTGGGGTATTAATAGGCCTATGGCATGGATTACGTTGGGTTGCCATCGTTTGGGGCAACCTGTTTATGCGTTCATGGGATGCCAAGATTGACCCTTGGACCCCCAGCCGGGTCATTTGATCCCAAGGGCGGATTTGAACCGGCCATGGGTTCATCCAATTCAAGAGCCCATCCCCGCTCGGCCATTCTGACCCCCCAGCCGGTTCATTTGACCCAAGGGCGGATTTGAACCGGCCATGGGCTCATCCAACCTTGGGCCCATCCCCCTCGGTTTTTTTACCCCCACCCGGTCATTGGACCCCTAGGGCGGATCTGAACCGGCCCATGGGCTCATCCAACCCAAGATCCCATCCCCCTCGGTTATTGACCCCCAGCCGGTCCATTGGACCCCAGGGGCGATTTGAACCGGCCCATGGGTTCATCCAACCCAGGAGATCCCATCCCCCTCGGTTATTTGACCCCCCCGGTTCATTCGACCCAAGGCGGATTTGAACCGGCCCATGGGTTCATCCAATTCAAGAGCCCATCCCCCCTCGGTTTCTTTTACCCCCAGCCGGTTCATTTGACCCCAAGGGCGATTAGAACCGGCCATGGTTCATCCATCCCTTGGGGACCACCCCCTCGGTTTTTTTTTACCCCCGCCCGGTCCATTGGACCCCAGGGGCGGGTTTGAACCGGCCCATGGGTTCATCCAACCCAGGATCCATCCCCCCTCGGTTATTTGACCCCCCGCCGGTTCATTTGACCCCAAGGGCGGATTTGAACCGGCCCATGGTTTCATCCGACCCAAGAGCCCATTCCCCCTCTGTAATTCGACCCCCAGCCGGTTCATTCGACCCCAAGGGCGGATTTGAACCGGCCCATGGGTTCATCCAATTCAAGAGCCCATCCCGCTCGGCCATTCTGACCCCCCAGCCGGTTCATTTGACCCAAGGGCGATTTGAACCGGCCCATGGGCTCATCCAACCCTTGGGCCATCCCCCCTCGGTTTTTTACCCCCCACCCGGTCCATTGGACCCCTAGGGCGGATTTGAACCGGCCCATGGGCTCATCCAACCCAAGATCCATCCCCCTCGGTTATTTGACCCCCAGCCGGTCCATTGGACCCCAGGGGCGATTTGAACCGGCCCATGGGTTCATCCAACCCAGGAGGATCCCATCCCCCTCGGTTATTTGACCCCCACCCGGTTCATTCGACCCCAAGGGCGGATTGAACCGGCCCATGGGTTCATCCAATTCAAGAGCCCATCCCCCTCGGTTTCTTTTACCCCAGCCGGTTCATTTGACCCCAAGGGCGGATTAGAACCGGCCATGGTTCATCCATCCCTTGGGACCACCCCCCCTCGGTTTTTTTTACCCCCGCCCGGTCCATTGGACCCCAGGGGCGGGTTTGAACCGGCCCATGGGTTCATCCAACCCAGGATCCCATCCCCCCTCGGTTATTTGACCCCCCCGCCGGTTCATTTGACCCCAAGGGCGGATTTGAACCGGCCCATGGTTTCATCCGACCCAAGAGCCCATTCCCCTCGTAATTCGACCCCCAGCCGGTTCATTCGACCCAAGGGCGGATTTGAACCGGCCCATGGGTTCATCCAATTCAAGAGCCCATCCCCGCTCGGCCATTCTGACCCCCCAGCCGGTTCATTTGACCCAAGGGCGGATTTGAACCGGCCCATGGGCTCATCCAACCCTTGGGCCCATCCCCCTCGGTTTTTTACCCCCACCGGTCCATTGGACACCTAGGGGGATCTGAACCGGCCCATGGGCTCATCCAACCCAAGATCCATCCCCCTCGGTTATTTGACCCCCAGCCGGTCCATTGGACCCCAGGGCGGATTTGAACCGGCCCATGGGTTCATCCAACCAGGAGGATCCCATCCCCTCGGTTATTTGACCCCCCACCGGTCATTGGACCCAGGGCGGATTTGAACCGGCCCATGGGTTCATCAATTCAAGGCCCATCCCCCTCGGTTTTTTTACCCCCCAGCCGGTCATTTGACCCAAGGGGGATTGAACCGGCCCATGGGTTCATCCAATCCCTTGGGACCACCCCCTCGGTTTTTTTACCCCCCGCCCGGTCATTGACCCCAGGGGGTTTGAACCGGCCCATGGGTTCATCCAACCCAGGATCCCATCCCCCTCGGTTATTTGACCCCCCGCCGGTTCATTTGACCCCAAGGGCGGATTTGAACCGGCCCATGGTTCATCCGACCAGAGCCCATTCCCCCTCTGTAATTCGACCCCCAGCCGGTTCATTCGACCCCAAGGGCGGATTTGAACGGCCCATGGGTTCATCCAATTCAAGAGCCCATCCCCGTCGGCCATTCTGACCCCCCCGCCGGTTCATTTGACCAAGGGCGGATTT
>BQMB01001135.1:0-34888 GCA_027943415.1 Closterium sp. NIES-67
CGCTCGCTTCGCTTCGCTTCGCTTCGCTTCGCTTCGCTTCGCTTCGCTTCTCGCTTTGCTTCGCTTGGCTTTGCTTCGCTTCGCTTAGCTTCGCTTAGCTTCCGCTTAGCTCCTTCGCTTTCCTTCCCTTCGCTTCGCATATCTTCGCTTCGCCTCGCATAGCTTCACTTAGCTTTGCTTAGTATCGCTTCCCATCTCTTAGCTTCGCTTAGCTTCGCTTCCCATGGCTTCGCTTCGCTTCGTCTAGCTTCGCTTCGCTTCGCTTTGCTTCACTTAGCTTCGCTTCTCTTCGCTTCGCTTCTCTTTGCTTCTCTTCGCTTCGCTTAGCTTAGCTTCGCATAGCTTCGCATAGCTCCGCTTAGATTCGCTTAGCTTCTCATCGCTTCTCTTCGCTTCGCATCCCTTAGCTTCGCTTCGCTTCTCTTAGCTTCGCATAGCTTCGTTTCGCTCTGCTTATCTTTGCTTCGTTTCGCTTCGCATAGCTTCGCTTTGCTTCTTTTCGCTTCTCTTCGCTTAGCTTCGCTTAGCTTCACTTAGCTTTGCTTCGCTTAGCTTCGCTTCGCTTTGCTTAGCTTCGCTTTGCTTCGCCTTGCTTCGCCTAGCTTTGCTTCGATTCGCCTAGCTTCGCCTAGCTTCGCTTCGCTTCGCATAGCTTCGCCTAGCTTCGCTTAGCTTCGCATCGCTTCGCTTTGCTAAGCTTTGCTTCGGTTTCACTTCGCTTCGCTTCGCCTAGCTTCGCCTAGCTTCTCTTAGCTTCGCTTCGCTTTGCTTAGCTTCGCCTAGCTTCGCTTAGCTTTGCTTCGCTTCGCTTTGCTAAGCTTTGCTTCGTTTCACTTTGCTTCGCTTAGCTTCGCTTCGCTTAGGTTCGCTTTAGATTCGCTTAGCTTCGCTTAGCTTCGCTTTGCTTCGCTTAGCTTCAACCTAGCTTCACTTCCCTTCGCTTAGCTTCGCTTCGCTTCCCTTAGCTTCGGTTCGCTTCCCATAACTTCGCTTCACTTCGCTTAGCTTCGCTTAGCTTATCTTCGCTTCGCATTCCTGCGCTTAGCTTCACTTTGCTTCTCTTAGCTTCGCTTTTTTTCGCTTCGCTTCTCTATGCTTCTCTTCGCTTCGCTTAGCTTCGCTTAGCTTCGCTTCACTTCGCTTAGCTTCTCTTAGCTTCGCAAAGCTTTGCTTTGACTCGCATAGCTTCGCTTCGCTTCTCTTCGCTTCACTTCGCTTAGCTTCGCTTCACTTCGCATAGCTTCGCTTTGCTTCTCTTAGCTTCGCTTCTCTTAGCTTTGCTTAGCTTCGCTTCTCTTCCCTTCGCTTCTTTTAGCTTCACTTAGCTTTGTGTTCGCTTCGCTTAGCTTCGCTTCGATTAGCTTCGCTTAGCTTCGTGTTCGCTTCACTTAGCTTCTCTTCACTTTGCTTCGCTTAGCTTCGCTTCGCTTCGCTGAGCTTCGCTTCGCTTCGCTTAGCTTCGCTTAGCTTCATGTTTGCTTAGCTTAGTTTCGCTTCGATTAGCTTCGCTTCGCTTCGCTTAGCTTCCTGTTCGCATCGCTTAGCCTCGCTTCGCTTAGCTTCGCTTTGCGTCGCTTAGCTTCGCTTAGCTTCTCTTAGCTTCGCTTAGCTTCACTTCGCTTTGGTTTGCTTCGCCTAGCTTCGCTTAGCTTTGCTTCGCTTCGCTTTGCTAAGCATTGCTTCGTTTCACTTTGCTTCGCTTCGGTTCGCTTAGCTTCGCTTCGCATAGCTTCGCTTAGATTCGCTTAGCTTCGCTTCGCTTAGCTTCGCTTCGCTTCGCATAGCTTCGCTTAGCTTTGCTTAGCTTCGCTTTGCTTTGCTTAGCTTTGCCGAGCTTCACTTCGCTTCGCTTAGCTTCGCTTAGCTTCGCTTCGCTTCGCTTAGCTTCGGTTCGCTTCCCTTAGCTTTGCTTCGCTTCGCTTACCTTCGCTTCGCTTCGCATACCTGCGCTTAGCTTCGCTTTGGTTCTCTTAGCTTTGCTTCTTTTTGCTTCGCTTCTCTATGCTTCTCTTTGCTTCGCTTAGCTTCGCTTCGCTTCGCTTCGCTTCGCTTCGCGTAGCTTCGCTTAGCTTTGCTTAGCTTTGCTTCGCTTCGCTAAGCTTCGCTTTGCATCGCTTTGCTTCGCGTAGCTTCGCTTCGCTTCGCTTAGCTTCGCTTAGCTTTGCTTTGCTTCGCTTCGCTTCACATTGCATCGCTTTGCTTCGCTTCGCTTCTCTTCGCTTCGCTTTTAATAGCTTCGCTTAGCTTCGCTTCACTTCGCATAGCTTCGCTTTGCTTCTCTTTGCTTCTCTTCGCTTCGCTTCGCTTAGCTTCGCTTAGCCTCGCTTCGCTTCGCTTTGCTTCGCTTAGCTTCGCTTAGCTTTGCCTAGCTTCGCTTAGCTTTGCATAGCTTTGCTTAGATTCGTTTCGCTTATCTTCGCTTAGCTTTGCTTTGCTTCGCGTAGCTTCGCTTCGCTTCGCATATCTTCGCTTCGCTTCTCTTAGCTTTGCTTCGCTTCTTTTCGCTTCTCTTCGCTTTGCTTCGCTTAGCTTCGCTTCGCTTTGCTTAGCCTCGCTTTGCTTCCCTTAGCTTCGCTTAGCCTCGCTTCGCTTTGCTTCGCTTAGCTTTGCTTCGCTTCGCTTAGCTTTGCTTTGCTTCGCTGCGCATACCTGCGCTTAGCTTCGCATTGATTCTCTTAGCTTCGCTTCGCTTCTCTATGCTTCTCTTCGCTTCGCTTAGCTTCACTTAGCTTCACTTAGCTTCGCTTTGCTTCTCTTTGCTTCTCTTTGCTTCTCTTCGCTTCGCTTTGCTTCGCTTAGCTTCGCTTCCCTTAGCTTCGGTTCGCTTCCCTTAGCTTCGCTTAGCTTTGCTTCGCTTCGCATAGCTGCGCTTAGCTTTGCTTTGCTTCTCTTAGCTTCGCTTCTCTTCGCTTTGCTTCTCATTGCTTCTCTTTGCTTCACTTCGCTTAGCTTCGCTTACCTTCGCTTACCTTCGCTTCGCTTCGCTTAGCTTCGCTTCGCTTCGCTTCGCTTCGCTTCGCTTCGCTTAGCTTCGCTTCGATTAGCTTCGCTTCGCTTAGCTTCGCTTCGCTTCGCATAACTTCGCTTAGCTTCACTTCGATTCCGTAAGCTTTGCTTAGCTTCGCCTCACTTCGCTTAGCTTTGCTTCGCTTTGCTTCGCTTCTCTTAGCTTCACTTAGCTTCGCTTAGCTTCGCTTCGCTTTGCTTAGCTTCGCTTCGCTTCTCTTTGCTCCTTTTAGTTTTGCTTAGCTTCGTTTTCCCTTCGCTTAGCTTCTCTTCGCTTCGCTTCGATTAGTCTCGCTTAGCTTCGTGTTCGCTTCGCTTAGCTTCTCTTCACTTCGCTTTGCTTAGCTTCGATTCGCTCTGCTTAGCTTCGCTTAGCTTCATGTTCGCTTCGCTTAGCTTCGCTTCGATTAGCTTCGCTTTGCTTCGCTTAGCTTCCAGTTTGCTTCGCTTAGCCTCGCTTTGCTTAGCTTCGCTTCGCTTCACTTAGCTTTTCTTCGCTTTGCTTAGCTTCGCTTTGCCTCGCTTAGCTTCGCTTAGCTTCTCTTAGCTTCGCTTCGCTTTGCTTAGCTTCGCCTAGCTTTGCTTCGCTTCGCTTTGCTAAGCTTTGCTTCGTTTCACTTTGCTTCGCTTCGCTTCGCTTAGTTTCGCTTAGCTTCGCTTCGATTAGCTTTGCTTAGATTCGCTTAGCTTCGCTTAGCTTCGCTTTGCTTCGCTTCACTTCGCCTAGCTTCCCTTCGCTTCGCCTAGCTTCGCTTAGCTTCGCTTCGCTTCCCTTAGCTTCGGTTCGCTTCCCTTAGCTTCGCTTTGCTTCACTTAGCTTCGCTTAGCTTCGCTTCGCTTTGCATACCTGCGCTTAGCTTTGCTTTGCTTTTCTTAACTTCGCTTCTTTTCGCTTCGCTTCTCTATTCTTCTCTTCGCTTCACTTCGCTAAGCTTCCCTTCGCTTCGCTTTGCTTCGCTTCGCTTTGCTTCGCTTCTCTTCGCTAAGCTTCGCTTCACTTCGCTTCGCTTCGCTTCTCTTAGCTTCGCTTCGCTTAGCTTCGCTTTGCCTCTCTTCGCTTCTCTTCGCTTCGCTTTGCTCAGCATCGCTAAGCTTCGCTTTGCTTACCTTCAATTAGCTTTGCTTGGCTTTGCTTCGCTTCGCTTCGCTTAGCTTCGTTTTGCTTCGCTTAGCTTCACTTCCCTTAGCTTCGGTTTGCTTCCCTTAGCTTCACTTTGCTTCACTTAGCTTCGCTTAGCTTCGCTTCGCTTCGCATAGCTGCGCTTAGCTTCATTTTGCTTCTCTTAGCTTCCCTTCTCTTCGCTATGCTTCTCTTTGCTTCTCTTCGCTTCGCTTTGCTTCGCTTCGCTTTGCTTCGCATAGATTTGCTTAGCTTCACTTAGCTTCCCTTCGCTTCGCTTAGCTTCGCTTTGCTTAGCTTCCCTTTACTTTGCTTTGCTTCGCTTAGCTTCGCTTTGCTTAGCTTCGCTTTGCTTCGCTTAGTTTCGCTTCGCTTCGCTTCGCTTCGCTTCGCTTCTCTTCGCTTAGCTTCGCTTCGCTTCGCTTAGCTTCGCTTAGCTTCGCTTCGCTTCGCTTTCCTTAGCTTCCGTTCGCTTCTCTTAGCTTCGCTTAGCCTTGCTTCGCTTCGCATAGCTGTGCTTAGCTTAGCTTCGCTTCGCTTCCCTTAGCTTCAGTTCGCTTCCCTTAGCTTCACTTCACTTCGCAAAGCTTAGCTAAGCATAGCTAAGCTTTGCTTTGTTTCACTTTGCTTCGCTTAGCTTTGCCTAGCTTCACTTCGCTTCGCTTCGCTTAGCTTCACTTCTCTTCCCTTAGCTTCGGTTTGCTCCCCTTAGCTTCGCTTCGCTTCGCTTCGCTTTGCTTCGCTTAGCTTCGCTTCGCTTCACATACCTGCGCTTAGCTTCGCTTAGATTCGCTTAGCTTCGCTTTCCTTAGCTTCCGTTCGCTTCTCTTAGCTTCGCTTAGCCTTGCTTCGCTTCGCATAGCTGCGCTGAGCTTATCTTCGCTTCGCTTCCCTTAGCTTCAGTTCGCTTCCCTTAGCTTCACTTCGCTTCGCTAAGCTTAGCTTCGCTTAGCTTATCTTCGCTTCGCATTCCTGCGCTTAGCTTCGCTTTGCTTCTCTTAGCTTTGCTTTTTTTCGCTTCGCTTCTCTATGCTTCTCTTCGCTTCGCTTAGCTTCGCTTCGCTTCGCTTAGCTTCGCTTCGCTTCGCTTAGCTTCGCTTAGCTTCGCTTAGCTTTGCTTAGCTTCGCTTAGCTTCGCTTAGCTTCTCTTAGCTTCGCTTCGCGTTGCTTAGCTTCGCTTAGCTTTGCTTTGCTTTGCTAAGCTTTGCTTCGACTCGCATAGCTTCGCTTCACTTCTCTTCGCTTCGCTTCGCTTAGCTTCGCTTCGCTTCACATAGCTTCGCTTTGCTTCTCTTAGCTTCGCTTCTCTTAGCTTCGCTTAGCTTCGCTTCTCTTCTCTTCGCTTCTTTTAGCTTCGCTTAGCTTCGTGTTCGCTTCGCTTAGCTTCGCTTTGATTAGCTTCGCTTAGCTTCGTGTTCGCTTCGCTTAGCTTCTCTTCACTTCGCTTCGCTTAGCTTCGCTTCGCTTCGCTTAGCTTCGCTTAGCTTCATGTTTGCTTCGCTTAGTTTCGCTTCGATTAGCTTCGCTTCGCTTCCCTTAGCTTCCTGTTCGGTTCGCTTAGCCTCGCTTCGCTTAGCTTCGCTTCGCTTAGCTTCGCTGTCCTTCGCTTAGCTTCGCTTAGCTTCTCTTAGCTTCGCTTCGCTTTGCTTAGCTTCGCCTAGCTTCGCTTAGCTTTGCTTCGCTTCGCTTTGCTAAGCATTGCTTCGTTTCACTTTGCTTCGCTTCGCTTCGCTTAGCTTCGCTTCGCTTAGCTTCGCTTAGATTCGCTTAGCTTCGCTTTGCTTCACTTCGCTTAGCTTCGCTTCACTTCGCTTAGCTTCGCTTCGCTTCGCTTAGCTTCGCTTAGCTTTGCTTAGCTTCGCTATGATCTGCTTAGCTTTGCCGAGCTTCACTTCTCTTCGCTTAGCTTCGCTTCGCTTCCCTTAGCTTCGGTTCGCTTCCCTTAGCTTTGCTTCGCTTCGCTTACCTTCGCTTCGCTTCGCATACCTAGGCTTAGCTTCGCTTTGGTTCTCTTAGCTTCGCTTCTTTTTGCTTCGCTTCTCTATGCTTCTCTTCGCTTCGCTTAGCTTCGCTTCGCTTCGCTTTGCTTCGCGTAGCTTCGCTTCGCTTCGCTTAGCTTCGCTAAGCTTTGCTTCGCTTCGCTAAGCTTCGCTTCGCTTCGCTAAGCTTCTCTTAGCTTCTCTTCGCTTCGCTTAGCTTTGCTTTGCTTCGCTTCGCTTCACATAGCTTCGCTTAGCTTCGCTTAGCTTCGCTTCACTTCGCATAGCTTCGCTTTGCTTCTCTTCGCTTCTCTTCGCTTCGCTTCGCTTAGCTTCGCTTAGCTTCGTTTCGCTTCGCTTTGCTTCGCTTAGCTTTGCTTCGCTTCGCTTCTCTTTGCTTCGCTTAGCTTCGCTTCGCTTCGCTTCTCTTCGCTTCGCTTCGCTTCTCTTCGCTTCGCTTCGCTTTGCTTTGCTTTGCTTAGCTTCGCTTCGCTTAAATTCGCTTCGCTTAGCTTCGCCTTGCTTTGCTTAGCTTCGCTTAGATCCGCTTCGCTTCGCTTCGCTTCGCTTCGCTTCGCTTCGCTTCGCTTCGCTTCGCTTCGCTTCGCTTCGCTTCGCTTTGCTTCGCTTGGCTTTGCTTCGCTTCGCTTAGCTTCGCTTAGCTCCGCTTAGCTTCGCTTCCCTTCGCTTCGCATATCTTCGCTTCGCCTCGCATAGCTTCACTTAGCTTTGCTTAGTATCGCTTCCCATCTCTTAGCTTCGCTTAGCTTCGCTTCCCATGGCTTCGCTTCGCTTCGTCTAGCTTCGCTTCGCTTCGCTTTGCTTCACTTAGCTTCGCTTCTCTTCGCTTCGCTTCTCTTTGCTTCTCTTCGCTTCGCTTAGCTTAGCTTCGCATAGCTTCGCATAGCTCCGCTTAGATTCGCTTAGCTTCTCATCGCTTCTCTTCGCTTCGCATCCCTTAGCTTCGCTTCGCTTCTCTTAGCTTCGCATAGCTTCGTTTCGCTCTGCTTATCTTTGCTTCGTTTCGCTTCGCATAGCTTCGCTTTGCTTCTTTTCGCTTCTCTTCGCTTAGCTTCGCTTAGCTTCACTTAGCTTTGCTTCGCTTAGCTTCGCTTCGCTTTGCTTAGCTTCGCTTTGCTTCGCGTAGCTTCGCTTCGCTTTGCTTCGCCTTGCTTCGCCTAGCTTTGCTTCGATTCGCCTAGCTTCGCCTAGCTTCGCTTCGCTTCGCCTAGCTTCGCCTAGCTTCGCTTAGCTTCGCATCGCTTCGCTTTGCTAAGCTTTGCTTCGTTTCACTTCGCTTCGCTTCGCCTAGCTTCGCCTAGCTTCTCTTAGCTTCGCTTCGCTTTGCTTAGCTTCGCCTAGCTTCGCTTAGCTTTGCTTCGCTTCGCTTTGCTAAGCTTTGCTTCGTTTCACTTTGCTTCGCTTAGCTTCGCTTCGCTTAGGTTCGCTTAGATTCGCTTAGCTTCGCTTAGCTTCGCTTAGCTTCGCTTTGCTTCGCTTAGCTTCACCTAGCTTCACTTCCCTTCGCTTAGCTTCGCTTCGCTTCCCTTAGCTTCGGTTCGCTTCCCATAACTTCGCTTCACTTCGCTTAGCTTATCTTCGCTTCGCATTCCTGCGCTTAGCTTCACTTTGCTTCTCTTAGCTTCGCTTTTTTTCGCTTCGCTTCTCTATGCTTCTCTTCGCTTCGCTTAGCTTCGCTTAGCTTCGCTTCACTTCGCTTAGCTTCTCTTAGCTTCGCAAAGCTTTGCTTTGACTCGCATAGCTTCGCTTCGCTTCTCTTCGCTTCACTTCGCTTAGCTTCGCTTCACTTCGCATAGCTTCGCTTTGCTTCTCTTAGCTTCGCTTCTCTTAGCTTTGCTTAGCTTCGCTTCTCTTCCCTTCGCTTCTTTTAGCTTCACTTAGCTTCGTGTTCGCTTCGCTTAGCTTCGCTTCGATTAGCTTCGCTTAGCTTCGTGTTCGCTTCACTTAGCTTCTCTTCACTTTGCTTCGCTTAGCTTCGCTTCGCTTCGCTTAGCTTCGCTTTGCTTCGCTTAGCTTCGCTTAGCTTCATGTTTGCTTAGCTTAGTTTCGCTTCGATTAGCTTCGCTTCGCTTCGCTTAGCTTCCTGTTCGCATCGCTTAGCCTCGCTTCGCTTAGCTTCGCTTTGCGTCGCTTAGCTTCGCTTAGCTTCTCTTAGCTTCGCTTAGCTTCACTTCGCTTTGGTTTGCTTCGCCTAGCTTCGCTTAGCTTTGCTTCGCTTCGCTTTGCTAAGCATTGCTTCGTTTCACTTTGCTTCGCTTCGGTTCGCTTAGCTTCGCTTCGCATAGCTTCGCTTAGATTCGCTTAGCTTCGCTTCGCTTAGCTTCGCTTCGCTTCGCATAGCTTCGCTTAGCTTTGCTTAGCTTCGCTTTGCTTTGCTTAGCTTTGCCGAGCTTCACTTCGCTTCGCTTAGCTTCGCTTAGCTTCGCTTCGCTTCGCTTAGCTTCGGTTCGCTTCCCTTAGCTTTGCTTCGCTTCGCTTACCTTCGCTTCGCTTCGCATACCTGCGCTTAGCTTCGCTTTGGTTCTCTTAGCTTTGCTTCTTTTTGCTTCGCTTCTCTATGCTTCTCTTTGCTTCGCTTAGCTTCGCTTCGCTTCGCTTCGCGTAGATTCGCTTAGCTTTGCTTAGCTTTGCTTCGCTTCGCTAAGCTTCGCTTTGCATCGCTTTGCTTCGCGTAGCTTCGCTTCGCTTCGCTTATGTGAGAGTACGACCCCGTTACACCACTTGGCCTTTTCTTATTTCCTTCCCTTTTCATTTCTCTTTTTACCGCATCTCATTTGGTTTCCTATTCTTCCTTTTCCATTAACCTTTGGTTTATCCTGCTATTATCATTATATCACCGACCAGGCTTGGGATGTATTGGTGCGCTCTATCTAGCGTAATCTTGCTGTAATCCCTTAAAGCCAATAGCCTCACGTGGCTATACGCAGGGTGATTCTATCTTCTAGAAGGGTCTATTCCCTTAGGATAAGATAAACCTGGTTACCTGATGTACTCTGGAAGTATAAAAGCGCCTTGTACTGATCGATAGTGCAACCTTTCCTCGACACATTCGATCCTGTGACAGCTTAGCTTCGCTTAGCTTTGCTTTGCTTCGCTTCGCTTCACATTGCATCGCTTTGCTTCGCTTCGCTTCTCTTCGCTTCGCTTTTAATAGCTTCGCTTAGCTTCGCTTCACTTCGCATAGCTTCGCTTTGCTTCTCTTTGCTTCTCTTCGCTTCGCTTCGCTTAGCTTCGCTTAGCCTCGCTTCGCTTCGCTTTGCTTCGCTTAGCTTCGCTTAGCTTTGCCTAGCTTCGCTTAGCTTCGCATAGCTTTGCTTAGATTCGTTTCGCTTATCTTCGCTTAGCTTTGCTTTGCTTCGCGTAGCTTCGCTTCGCTTCGCATATCTTCGCTTCGCTTCTCTTAGCTTTGCTTCGCTTCTTTTCGCTTCTCTTCGCTTTGCTTCGCTTAGCTTCGCTTCGCTTTGCTTAGCCTCGCTTTGCTTCCCTTAGCTTCGCTTAGCCTCGCTTCGCTTTGCTTCGCTTAGCTTTGCTTCGCTTCGCTTAGCTTTGCTTTGCTTCGCTGCGCATACCTGCGCTTAGCTTCGCATTGATTCTCTTAGCTTCGCTTCGCTTCTCTATGCTTCTCTTCGCTTCGCTTAGCTTCACTTAGCTTCACTTAGCTTCGCTTTGCTTCTCTTTGCTTCTCTTTGCTTCTCTTCGCTTCGCTTCGCTTCGCTTAGCTTCGCTTCCCTTAGCTTCGGTTCGCTTCCCTTAGCTTCGCTTAGCTTTGCTTCGCTTCGCATAGCTGCGCTTAGCTTTGCTTTGCTTCTCTTAGCTTCGCTTCTCTTCGCTTTGCTTCTCATTGCTTCTCTTTGCTTCACTTCGCTTAGCTTCGCTTACCTTCGCTTACCTTCGCTTCGCTTCGCTTAGCTTCGCTTCGCTTCGCTTCGCTTCGCTTAGCTTCGCTTCGATTAGCTTCGCTTCGCTTAGCTTCGCTTCGCTTCGCATAACTTCGCTTAGCTTCACTTCGATTCCGTAAGCTTTGCTTAGCTTCGCCTCACTTCGCTTAGCTTTGCTTCGCTTTGCTTCGCTTCTCTTAGCTTCACTTAGCTTCGCTTAGCTTCGCTTCGCTTTGCTTAGCTTCGCTTCGCTTCTCTTTGCTCCTTTTAGTTTTGCTTAGCTTCGTTTTCCCTTCGCTTAGCTTCTCTTCGCTTCGCTTCGATTAGTCTCGCTTAGCTTCGTGTTCGCTTCGCTTAGCTTCTCTTCACTTCGCTTTGCTTAGCTTCGATTCGCTCTGCTTAGCTTCGCTTAGCTTCATGTTCGCTTCGCTTAGCTTCGCTTCGATTAGCTTCGCTTTGCTTCGCTTAGCTTCCAGTTTGCTTCGCTTAGCCTCGCTTTGCTTAGCTTCGCTTCGCTTCACTTAGCTTTTCTTCGCTTTGCTTAGCTTCGCTTTGCCTCGCTTAGCTTCGCTTAGCTTCTCTTAGCTTCGCTTCGCTTTGCTTAGCTTCGCCTAGCTTTGCTTCGCTTCGCTTTGCTAAGCTTTGCTTCGTTTCACTTTGCTTCGCTTCGCTTCGCTTAGTTTCGCTTAGCTTCGCTTCGATTAGCTTTGCTTAGATTCGCTTAGCTTCGCTTAGCTTCGCTTTGCTTCGCTTCACTTCGCCTAGCTTCCCTTCGCTTCGCCTAGCTTCGCTTAGCTTCGCTTCGCTTCCCTTAGCTTCGGTTCGCTTCCCTTAGCTTCGCTTTGCTTCACTTAGCTTCGCTTAGCTTTGCTTCGCTTCGCATACCTGCGCTTAGCTTTGCTTTGCTTTTCTTAACTTCGCTTCTTTTCGCTTCGCTTCTCTATTCTTCTCTTCGCTTCACTTCGCTAAGCTTCCCTTCGCTTCGCTTTGCTTCGCTTCGCTTTGCTTCGCTTCTCTTCGCTAAGCTTCGCTTCACTTCGCTTCGCTTCGCTTCTCTTAGCTTCGCTTCGCTTAGCTTCGCTTTGCCTCTCTTCGCTTCTCTTCGCTTCGCTTTGCTCAGCATCGCTAAGCTTCGCTTTGCTTACCTTCAATTAGCTTTGCTTGGCTTTGCTTCGCTTCGCTTCGCTTAGCTTCGTTTTGCTTCGCTTAGCTTCACTTCCCTTAGCTTCGGTTTGCTTCCCTTAGCTTCACTTTGCTTCACTTAGCTTCGCTTAGCTTCGCTTCGCTTCGCATAGCTGCGCTTAGCTTCATTTTGCTTCTCTTAGCTTCCCTTCTCTTCGCTATGCTTCTCTTTGCTTCTCTTCGCTTCGCTTTGCTTCGCTTCGCTTTGCTTCGCATAGATTTGCTTAGCTTCACTTAGCTTCCCTTCGCTTCGCTTAGCTTCGCTTCGCTTAGCTTCCCTTTACTTTGCTTTGCTTCGCTTAGCTTCGCTTTGCTTAGCTTCGCTTTGCTTCGCTTAGTTTCGCTTCGCTTCGCTTCGCTTCGCTTCGCTTCTCTTCGCTTAGCTTCGCTTCGCTTCGCTTAGCTTCGCTTAGCTTCGCTTCGCTTCGCTTTCCTTAGCTTCCGTTCGCTTCTCTTAGCTTCGCTTAGCCTTGCTTCGCTTCGCATAGCTGTGCTTAGCTTAGCTTCGCTTCGCTTCCCTTAGCTTCAGTTCGCTTCCCTTAGCTTCACTTCGCTTCGCAAAGCTTAGCTAAGCATAGCTAAGCTTTGCTTTGTTTCACTTTGCTTCGCTTAGCTTTGCCTAGCTTCACTTCGCTTCGCTTCGCTTAGCTTCACTTCGCTTCCCTTAGCTTCGGTTTGCTCCCCTTAGCTTCGCTTCGCTTCGCTTCGCTTTGCTTCGCTTAGCTTCGCTTCGCTTCACATACCTGCGCTTAGCTTCGCTTAGATTCGCTTAGCTTCGCTTTCCTTAGCTTCCGTTCGCTTCTCTTAGCTTCGCTTAGCCTTGCTTCGCTTCGCATAGCTGCGCTGAGCTTATCTTCGCTTCGCTTCCCTTAGCTTCAGTTCGCTTCCCTTAGCTTCACTTCGCTTCGCTAAGCTTAGCTTCGCTTAGCTTATCTTCGCTTCGCATTCCTGCGCTTAGCTTCGCTTTGCTTCTCTTAGCTTTGCTTTTTTCGCTTCGCTTCTCTATGCTTCTCTTCGCTTCGCTTAGCTTCGCTTCGCTTCGCTTAGCTTCGCTTCGCTTCGCTTAGCTTCGCTTAGCTTCGCTTAGCTTCGCTTAGCTTCGCTTAGCTTCGCTTAGCTTCTCTTAGCTTCGCTTCGCGTTGCTTAGCTTCGCTTAGCTTTGCTTTGCTTTGCTAAGCTTTGCTTCGACTCGCATAGCTTCGCTTCACTTCTCTTCGCTTCGCTTCGCTTAGCTTCGCTTAGCTTCGCTTCGCTTCACATAGCTTCGCTTTGCTTCTCTTAGCTTCGCTTCTCTTAGCTTCGCTTAGCTTCGCTTCTCTTCTCTTCGCTTCTTTTAGCTTCGCTTAGCTTCGTGTTCGCTTCGCTTAGCTTCGCTTTGATTAGCTTCGCTTAGCTTCGTGTTCGCTTCGCTTAGCTTCTCTTCACTTCGCTTCGCTTAGCTTCGCTTAGCTTCGCTTCGCTTCGCTTAGCTTCGCTTGCTTCGCCTACCTTTGCTACGCTTTGCTTAGCTTTGCTTAGCTTCTCCTAGCTTCGCTTAGCTTATCTTAGCTTCGCTTAGCTTCGATTCGCTTCGCTTCGCTTCGCTTTGCTTCGCTTTGCTTTGCTTCGCTTCGCTTCGCTTTGCTTCGCTTTGCTTTGCTTCGCTTCGCTTCGCTTAGCTTTGCTTCGTCTCACCATTCTTTGCTTCGCTTCGCTTAGATTCGCTTAGCTTCGCTTCGCTTCCCGTAGCTTCGGTTTGCTTCCCTTAGCTTCGCTTCGCTTCGCTTAGTTTCGCTTAGCTTCGCTTAGCTTCGCTGAGCTTTGCTTCGCTTCGCTTCTCTATGCTTCTCTTCGCTTTGCTTAGCTTCACTTAGCTTCACTTAGCTTCGCTTTGCTTCTCTTTGCTTCTCTTCGCTTCGCTTCGCTTCGCTTTGCTTCGCTTCGCTTAGCTTCGCTTAGCTTCGCTTCGCTTCGCAAAGCTGTGCTTTGCTTCGTCTTGCTTCTCTTAGCTTTGCTTCTCTTCGCTACGCTTCTCTTTGCTTCTCTTCGCTTCGCTTCGCTTAGCTTCGCTTTGCTTCACTTAGCTTCGCCTAGATTCGCTTAGCTTCGCTTTGCTTCGCTTAGCTTCGCTTAGATTCGCTTAGCTTCGCTTCGCTTCACTTAGCTTCCCTTCGCTTCGCTAAGCTTCGCTTAGCTTAGCTTCCTTCAACCTTGCTTTTCTTCGCTTAGCTTCGCTTTGCGTAGCTTCGCTTAGCTTCTCTTCGCTTCTCTTCGCTTAGCTTCGCTTAGCTTCGCTTCGCTTCGCTTAGCTTCGCTTAGATTCGCTTGGCTTTGCTTAGCTTTGCTTCGCTTCGCTTAGCTTCGCTTCGCTTAGTTTCACTTCGCTTCCCTTAGCTTTGGTTCGCATCCCTTAGCTTCGCTTCGCCTTGCTTAGCTTCGCTTCGCTTCGCATACCTGCGCTTAGCTTCGCTTCGCTTCTTTTTGCTTCGCTTCTCTATGCTTCTCTTCACTTCGCTTAGTTTCGCTTCGCTTCGCTTCGCTTCGCTTAGCTTCGCTTCGCTTCGCTTAGCTTCGCTAAGCTTTGCTTCGCATCGCTTAGCTTTGCTTCGCTTCGCTTAGCTTCGCTTCGCTTCGCTAAGCTTCTTTTAGCTTCACTTCGCTTCCCTTAGCTTTGCTTTGCTTCGCTTAGCTTCGCTTCGCTTCACATAGCTTTGCTTTGCTTCGCTTCGCTTCTCTTCGCTTCGCTTCTAATAGCTTCGCTTAGCTTCGCTTCACTTCGCATTGCTTCGCTTTGCTTCTCTTCGCTTCGATTAGCTTAGCTTCGCTTAGCTTCGCTTTGCTTCGCTTAGCTTCGCTTCACCTCGCTTAGGTTCGCTTCGCTTCGCTTAGCTTCCCTTCGCTTCACTTTGTCTCGTGCTTTTTCATCTAGAGCACCTTGGTCTGGTGCACTTCGTCTTGTGCACTTCGTTTGGAGCACTTTGTCTGGAGCACTTCTTCTGGTGCACTTTTGTCGAGACCACTTCTTCTGGAGCGATTCGTCTGGAGCACTTTGTTTGGAGCACTTGGTCTGGAGCACTTGTTCTTGAGCACTCCTTCCGGAGCACTTAGTCTGGTCCACTTTCATCTGGAGCACTTCGTCTAGTGCACGTTCATCTGGAGCACTTTCTTCTGGAGCACTTCGTCTGGAGCACTTTGTCTAGAGAACCTCGTCTAGTGCGCATTCATTTGGAGCACTTTTGTCCGGATTTCTTTCGTCTAAAGCACATTCATCTGGAGCACTTCGTCTGGAGCACTTCGGATGGAGCACTTCGCCTGGAGCACTTCGTTTAGAGCACTTCATCTGGAGCACGTCGTCTGGTGCCTTTTCGTCTGGGGCACTTCGTCTAGTGCACGTTCGTTTGGCGCTAAGATGGTTTGAGGGCTCCCCCGTGGCCTGACCCCCTTCAGGATGGTGTGTTTTTTTGGTTATTTAGTTTTTTTTTTTTCCGGGCAGTTTGGCGCAAAAAATATCCTTTCTTCTTTCCCCTGTCCACCCCGCGCAGGAGAGGTGGCATAACAAATGGGTACGACACGAGGACTTCCCGGGAGGTCACCCTGCCCAGTACTGCTCACTCTCCACTGTCTCTCCACTATCACACACTATCTCTCCACTATCTCTCCACTATCTCTCCCACACTATCTCTCCACTCTCCCACATTATCTCCCAACTATCTCTCCACTATCTTTCCACTCTCCCACACTATCTCCCACACTATCCCAGACTCTCCACTCTCCCACACTATCTCTCCACTCTCCCACACTATCTCTCCACTCTCCCACACTATCTCTCCACTCTCCCACACTATCTCTCCACTCTCCCACACTATCTCTCCACTATCCCACACTATCCCACACTATCTCACACTATCTCTCCACACCATCTCTCCACACACTATCACACTATCTCTCCACTATCCCTCCACACTATCTCTCCCACACTATCTCTCCACTATCTCTCCACTCTCCCACACTATCTCTCCACTCTCCCACACTATCTCTCCCACACTATGTCTCCCACACCATCTCTCCACTATCTCTCCCACACTATCTTTTCACTCTCACACACTATCAAACACTATCCCACACTATCTCTCCCACACTTTCTCACACTATCCCACACTATCTCTCCACTCTCCCACACTATCCAGACTATCTCACACTATCCCGCACTATCTCTCCACTCTCCACTATCTCCCACACTATCTTCACACTATGTCTCCACTCTCCCACACTATCTCTCCACTATCACACACTATTACACTATCTCACACTATCCCACACTATCCCACACTATCTACTCTCCCACACTATCTCCACTATCTCTCCACTCTCCCACTCTCTCCACTCTCCCACTCTCTCCACTCTCCCACACTATCTCTCCACTCTCCCACACTATCTCCCAACTATCTCTCCATTATCTCTCCACTCTCCCACACTGTCTCTCACACTATCCCACACTCTCCACTCTCCCACACTATCTCTCCACTCTCCCACACTATCTCTCCACACTCACACTATCCCACACTATCCCACACTATCTCACACTATCTCTCCACACCATCTCTCCACACACTATCACACTATTTCTCCACTATCCCTCCACACTATCTCTCCCACACTATCTCTCCACTATCTCTTCACTATCTCTCCACACTATCTCACACACCATCTCTCCACTATCCCACACTATCTCTCCACTATCCCACACTATCTCTCCACACTCCCACACTATCTCCCACACTATCTCTCCACTATCTCTCCACTATCTCTCCACTATCTCCACACTATCTCTCCACTCTCCCACACTATCTTCCACACTATCCACACTATCTCTCCACTCTCTTACACAATCTTTCCACTATCTCCCACACCTTCTCTCCCACACTTTCTCTCACACACTATCTCACACTATCTCCACTCTCACACACTATCTCTCCACTATCGCACAATATCTCCTACACTATCTCTCCCACACTATCTCTCCACTCTCCCATCCAATCTCTCCACTCTCCCACTCTATCGCTCACACTATCTCTCCACTCTCCCACACTATCTCTCCACCACTATCTCTCCACTATCCCACACTATCCCACACTATCTCTCCACTCTCCCACACTATCTCTCCTACAGTATCTCTCCACAATCTCTCCACTCTCCCACACTATCTCTCCACTATCTCTCCACTATCTCCATGATCCACACTATCCCACACTATCTCCCACACTCTCTCCACTCACTCCACTGTCCCACACAATCTCTTCACACTTCCACACTATCTCCACTATCTCTCCCACAATATCTCTCCACTATCTCTCTACTCTCCCACACTATCCCACACTATCTCTCCACACTATCCCCACTATCTCACACTATCACACTCTCCGACACTATCCCACACTATCTCTCCCACACTATCTCAAACTATCACACTCTCTCCACACTATCCACACACTATCCCACACTATCACACACTATCTCTCCACTCTCCCACACTATCTCACACTATCCCAGACTATCTCTCTCACACTCCCACACTATCCCACGATCACACACTATCCCACACTATCTCTCCACTCTCTCACACCATCTCACTATCACACACAATCTCTCCACTCTCCCACACCATCTCTCAACTATCTCTCCACTATCTTCACAATCCACACTATCCCACACTATCTCCCACACTCTCTCCACTCTCTCCACTGTCCCACACAATCTCTTCACACTCCCACACCATCTCCACTATCTCTCCCACACTATCTCTCCACTATCTCCCTACTCTCCCACAATATCCCACACTATCTCTCCACACTATCCCCACTATCTCACACTATCACACTCTCCTACACTATCCCACACTATCTCTCGCACACTGTCTCTCCCACACTATCTCAAACTATCACACTATCTCTCCACACTATCCACACACTATCCCACACTATCACACACTATCTCTCCACTCTCCCACACTATCTCCCACACTCCCACACTATCCCACGATCACACACTATCCCACACTATCTCTCCACTCTCTCACACTATCTCACTATCACACACTATCTCTCCACTCTCCCACACTATCTCTCCACTCTCCCACACTATCTCTCCACACTCCCACACTATCTCTCCACTATCTCTCCACTATCCCACACAATCTCTCCACTCCCACACTATCTCTCCCACACAATCTCTCCACTATCTCTCCCACACTATCTCTCCACTCTCCCACACTATCCCACACTATCTCTCCACTATCTCTCCACTATCTTTCTACTATCTCTCCACACTATCCCACACTATCTCTTCCACACCATCTCTCCACACTCCCACACTATCTCACACACTATCCCACACTATCTTTCACACTATCTCCACTATCCCACACTATCTCTATCACTCTCCCACACTATCACACTCTCACACTATCTCCACTAACCCACACTCTCTCTCCACTATCTCTCCCACACTCTCTCCCACACTATCTCTCCACTATCCCACACTATCTCTCCCACACTATCTCTCGACATTGTCACCACACTATCTCTCCACTATCTCTCCCACACTATCTCTCCCACACTATTTCTCACACTATCTCCCACACTATCTCTCTACTATCTCTCCACTCTCCCACACTATCTCTCCACTATCTCTCCACTATCTCTCCACTATCTCTCCACTATCTCTCCACTCTCCCACACTATCACACACTATCTCTCCACTCTCCCACACTATCTCTCCACTCTCCTACACTATCTTTCACACTATCCCACACTATCTCTCCACTATCTCTCCACTGTCCCACACTATCTCACCACACACTATCACTCTATCTCTCCACTATCCCACACTATCTCTCCACTCTCCCACGCTATCTCTCCACTCACCCACACTATCTCTCCACTATCTCACACTATCTCTCTACTCTCCCACACTATCTTTCACACACTACCTCTCCACTCTCCCACACTATCTCTCCACTTTTCCACACTATCTCTCTCACACTATCTCTCCACTATCTCTCCACTCTCCCACACTATCTCTCCACTATCTCTCCACTATCTCTCTCCACTATCTCTCTACTCTCCCACACTATCTCTCCACACTCCCACACTATCTCACCACTCTCCCACACTATCTCTCCACTTTCCCGCACTATCTCTCCTCTATCTCTTCACTCTCCCACACTATCTCTGTTATAGTCACAATAGGCTCAGATGTGCCTATAATGAGAGATAGAGAGCACAGTCGGATTTCCGTCAGACGGCTTCAAATATTGATAACGATCTTCTGGCTGAGTCAAACTGTGATCTGTAAGTTGGATCTGGAGCGGTCTGCTGTCGTCTATCAGCAGCAAGTTGAATCATGCATTTCCATGAAGATTTGACGACGCTATGGCGGTTTGATTGGCAGGAGGTATAGCAGCCACTATAGTCTTGGAAGTACAAACTTAGCAAGAAGAGTTCGAGATGGAGATGGTTCCCAGCCTCTACATTCCCCAAGAGCCAAGGTCCAGGTTGGTGGTACACCACCACAGAGTCCCCAACCATGAAGAGTCTCGAAACAAACCCTCCAAGGGGCTACGCCAAGTGAAATGTACCACTACACGAAGTAGCGTTACTATTTTTCCCTATTTAATATTTATCCGTGTCCCTTGGGCTTGAAATCTTGAGCTCTTGGTCTTGGTTCTGCAAGATAAATTCTTCTTGAGTTGATGGGGGCTTGCTGCACACACCTGCGATGCGATGGACACTTCACACTCGACAAAATAGAAAAAACACATGCGATACGCAAACGACGACTTGACATGCGAGTTGCAAAAACTCGCTAATGTCTTGACCGACACAAACCACATTGTGATACACCATCCAAACTCACACACAAGCACTTGATAGCAATGACATAGACTCACAAATCATTCCATGCCATGCATGCACACACACAAACAAGGACGACAAGCCGAGTGCAAGCCATAGGGTTACACCAACAAACTCCCCCTCGGATTGTTGGCCTTAGAATCTGCTCCCCTTAGTTCAGAGCCATCAGCAAGCTTGCAACACTTCCAATGCTGCTGCTCAACCAGCCTCTTGGTCATCATATCAGCTGGCTGCGCCGTCGTCTTCACGTAGTGCAACTCCACTTCACCCGAGGTTACCACGCTCCTCACCCAATGCCACTTCACCTTCATGTGCTTGGTAAGGCCATGAAGAACCGCGTTCTTAGCCAATGCAATAGCAACCTGGCTATCAGAATAGAGTGGGGTAGGTCCTTGCTGCTCCTCCCCCAATTCAGCTAGCAAACGCCGCTGGTCCTTTCACACACTTGAACCCTGAGGGAAGAGGAGTAGCTACATGACCTTCACTCTTCCCAAAGTTTGCAGCCAAAGCCTCCAAGTACTTCTTTTGATGCACTCGCATCCACCGCTTCTCCACATCTCGCTCAATGTGAAGCCCAAGGTAGTAGTTGACGTCACCAAGGGTCTTGCACTTGAACTTGTCTTGAAGCTTCAGCATCACCTCCTTCACAAGGTCAGAGGAGGGTGAGAATATGGGGATGTCATCCACATAAACCACGATGAAGCTCCTCTGCTCCCCCTCGCCAAGCATGAACAAGGATTGATCGGCCGTTGAGGGAGTGAAGCCGATCGCCTCCAAGACTTCCCGCAGCTTGATGTACCATTGCCTAGGGGCTTGCTTGAGGCCATAGAGTGCTTTCTTCAGCTTCCACACTCTGCCACTCCCATCATTGTACCCCTCTGGCTGCTCCATGTAGGTCTCTTCCTCCAAAACGCCGTTGAGGAAGGCCGTTACAATGTCCATTTGCTTCACCACCCATCCTTTGATGGCCGCCGCGGCGAAGAGAGTTCGAAGGGTTGTACCCTTCACCACAGGAGCATACACTTCATTGTAGTCTTTCTTCTCCTGCTGCTGGTACCCCTTGGCTACAATTCTGCTCTTGTAGCGCTCAATGTTGCCGTCGGCATCGGTCTTGCGCTTGAAGAGCCACTTGGAAGAAATCGCCTTACGGCCCGGAGGTAGGTTCACCAAGTCAAACGTGTCGTTCTCGATGATGCTCCCCATTTCTTCATCTGAGGCCTTCTTCCACTCCTTCCCATTGGGGCCCTCCCAAGCCTCCTTGGGATTTGTAGGCTCCCCCGGTATCTCCACCGGAGAGAAGAAGGCAAAAGCGCACTCCTCGCTTTCATCTTCCGCATCATCGCCTAGCATGAGAGCCGAACCGGTCAAGGTTGAGTTGGCTGGTCCTCCAAGCCGTTCATAGCTCAACCTATTGGGGGGCTGAGTCCTCCTTCTCCCCCTTCCTTCCTCCTCTGCTGCAGGGACTTGAATGCTCTCATGGCTTTGCGGTAAATCCGGTCGGTTCCCGCGAGCACATGTAGCACGAGGCGGAAGTGGCGGTGCACGCTCATTACCTTGCTGCACCTCCTCCTCCTCCTCATCCCCATTCATTTGGGGAGATTGCCTCGTGATTGTGCTGCTGCTACTCAGCTCCAAGGGCAGCTCCACATGCTCCAAGCCGGTCCTCTTCACCTCTCCAAGCCGCACACCAATCTTCGCTTGGTTCTCCGCCTTCCACTCCTTGTACGGTAAGTTCTCCATGAACTTGCAATCTCTGCTCACCAATAACTTCTTGGTAAATGGGTCCCAAAGAAGCCATCCCTTGCTGTTCTGAGCCATGCCCAGGTGCACGGCCCATGTTGCCTTGGCATCAAGCTTGTTGTGCCGAAGTTTCTTAGGCACAAGTGCCATGCACATGCACCCGAACACCCGAAGCATATCCACCTTCGGCTTCCTTCCAATCCACTCCACATAGGGCACCCATTTGTCTTCTCCCACATGAGTCAAGGCTCTGTTCTTGGCCACAGAAGCATGTCGCACCGCATCCGGCCAAAAGTAATTGGGAAGACCGGCTTCAATGAGAAGTCCCCGAGCCGTCTCCGTGAGTGTCCGATTCGCACGCTCGGCGATGCCGTTCATTGCAGGAGAGTAGGGCATGGTAAGAGAGTGCCTTATGCCCTGCTTCTTCAGCCAAGTTGAGAAATCCTTGCTCAGGAACTCTCCCCCATGGTCAGTGCGAATCGCCTTCACAAGTCGGTCTTGTTGCCACTCCACCATCGGCAACCAATCGGTCTTCACCGTTTCAGCTACGTCACTCTTCTTGGGCAGCACATACACCCAAGTCATGCGAGTGTAGACGTCCACAATGGTGAGGAAATACTCTGCTCCAGCAGATCCAAGCTTCAAGGGGCCCACCACATCCATCACCACCTCATCAAGTGGTGCCTTCGCCGTTGTCTCCGAGCTATGGAACGGGTAGCGGGTGAACTTGGCTTGCATGCATGTTGGACAGCCAAGCACCTCATTGGGCTCCCCCTTGACACGTATCCCACTGACCATATCTTGCTTGACTATCTGCTGCAAAATGGGCAATGCCACATGCCCCATTCGCCGATGCAAGATCAGCCAATCACACTCTCCCGTAGCGGAAGTCGGGTTGGAGAAAGCGGCACTCGCAATTGTGCCCCACAAGCTCTCTCCTTTCTCCTTCGCCGCTGCTGCTTTGTTGATCTTAGCCTTCTCCTCCTCATTTCCACCACCTTTGGCTGCTGCACCATTCTCCTTGGGTTCACACGCCTTGCTGGTCTCTCCAAGGTTGCACTCCTTCGAGTCACTCTTGGTGTCACTTTGCTTTCCGTGATCACCGCCACCAACCGCTTCACGCTTGGTGCTGACGCTTGCTGCCACTTGCCTCCCCTTAGGCATGGGGACCACTGGGATTTGCCACATCTCATTGTAGATGTCCCTGTCCTCATGAAGGTCCCAAAGCTTCCGCTCACCAAGCCTCGCGGTATAGGTTTTGGATCTCTTGGAAGATGTGTCCATGCCGGCCTTTTGCAAACGCCGAACGGAAATCAGGTTGGCTGCTAGGTTGGGCACCAAAAGCACGTTCTTGAGGCCCACCATCTTCCCATCAGCACCCTTGAACATGGCCTTGCCCATGCCTTTCACCTCTGCTCGCTGCCCCAAAGCCGATGTAATATGCTTGACCGGCGACGGTTCGAGTTCGGTGAGCAAGTCCGCACGAGGTGTCATGCTATAGGTGGCGCCGCTATCGATCACCCAAAAGTCCAGGACCTCTGCCTCTTCCTCCCCTTGCTCCTCTGCCCTCTTGGCCTTGAGAAGGGGTCCATCCATCAGGCAATCTGAAGCAATCTCTCCACATGTGGCCGGTCTTGTGGCAAAAGTGGCATTCGCCATCAAATCGACCGCGCCCACGCCCGTAGCCATTGTTGTTGTTGTTGCTGCCATATCCTCCATTACCACGGCCTCCATTGAAGTTGCTGCTGCCAAATCTGCCTCCTCGCCCTCTGCCCCTTCCACGGCCGTGCCCACGGCCCATGCTTGCAACTCCGGCACCATCGGGACCCGCCAATTCGCGACGGCGGAAATCTTCTTGTAAGATTTCCCGCTTCACATCTTCGAGTGAGAGACGGGGCAGATCTCGATTTAGGTTGATGATGAGCGAGGACCATGAGTCCGGAAGTAAGGCCAGCAGCTTGGTCTTCTTTTGAAGGTCACTGTAGTTCAGGTCAGCTCCTTCGAGCCGTGTCAACAAGTCGAAGAATTTCTGCACTCCTTCCTCCACCGGTTCGCCTTCGTCAATTCGAAGTGCCGCCATTTGCCGCTCCAAAACCACAGCCACCGCCGCTGTTGCAGGAGCGTGTACACCCTTGAGAGCAGCCCATGCCTTTGGTCCCTTTGCTGGTTCACGCTGAAAAGGCTTGATGTGACGGATTTGGCTGCTCCCCAACGCTTGCCCAAGTAGAAGGTAGCCTTGTGCGCTCTTCCGCACCCACGGGCTCTTCTCCGGGTCGTTCTCGGGGCGCTTCTCCGTTCCTTCCATCACCTCCAGCAGATCATAGTGGTCAAAGATGTTCTCCATCTTGAAGGACCACTCAGCAAAGTTGTCACCGTTGAACTTGTCAAGGCCAAACACTCTAGGCTCATCCCTAGAGGGTCCAAGGCTAGGTTGCACCAGAGCAACGGGTGGATTTTGGTGTTGACCTTGTGCTTGGGCGTCTTCTCTGCCTCCAGCACCTCTGCCACCCCCTTCCTCAGGTCTAGGCATGGTCGAGATGGCTCCAAGGGGCTCTGATACCACTTGTTATAGTCAAAATAGGCTCAGATGTACCACTTAGCTTCGTGTTTGCCTTGCTTAGCCTCGCTTTGCTTAGCTTCGATAAGCTTCGCTTAGCTTCGCTTCGCTTCGATTAGCTTCGCTTAGCTTCGTGTTCGCTTCCCTTAGCTTCGCTTCGCTTCGCTTCGATTAGCTTCGCTTAGCTTCGTGTTCGCCACGCTTAGCTTCTCTTCACTTCTCTTCGCATAGCTTCGCTTCGCTTCGCCTAGCTTTTCTTAGCTTCATGTTTGCTTCGCTTCGTTTTGCTTCGTTTTGCTAAGCTTCGTGTTCGCTTTGCTTAGCCTCGCTTCGCTTTGCTTAGCTTCGCTTCGCTTCGCTTAGCTTCGCTTAGCTTCATGTTTGCTTCGTTTCGCTTCGATTATCTTTGCTTCGCTTCGCTTCGCCTAAAAATTCACTTCGCTTCGCATCCCTTAGCTTCGCTTCGCTTTGCTTTGCTTAGCTTCGCTTAGCTTCGCTTCGCTTTGCTTAGCTTCGCTTAGCTTCGCTTCGCATCGCTTCGCTTAGCTGCGCTTCCCTTCGCTTTGCTTCTCTTAGCTTCGCTTCTCTTCACTTCGCTTCTCTTTGCTTCTCTTCGCTTCGCTTCGCTTCGCTTCGCTTCGCTTCGCTTAGCTTCGCTTGCTTCGCTTCCCTTAGCTTTGCTTCACTTTGCTTAGCTTCGCTTAGCTTCGCTTAGCTTCTCTTCGCTTCTCTTCGCTTCGCTTCACTTCCCTTAGCTTCGCTTAGCTTTGCCTTGCTTCGCTTAGCTTCGCTTTGCTTCGCTTCGCTTCTCTTTGCTTCGCTTAGCTTCGCTTCGCTTCGCTTCTCTTCGCTTCGCTTCGCTTCGCTTCGCTTCTCTTCGCTTCGCTTCGCTTTGCTTTGCTTTGCTTAGCTTCGCTTCGCTTAAATTCGCTTCGCTTAGCTTCGCCTTGCTTTGCTTAGCTTCGCTTAGATCCGCTTCGCTTCGCTTCGCTTCGCTCGCTTCGCTTCGCTTCGCTTCGCTTCGCTTCGCTTCGCTTCGCTTCGTTCGCTTCGCTTCGCTTCGCTTCGCTTCGCTTCGCTTCGCTTTGCTTCGCTTGGCTTTGCTTCGCTTCGCTTAGCTTCGCTTAGCTCCGCTTAGCTTCGCTTCCCTTCGCTTCGCATATCTTCGCTTCGCCTCGCATAGCTTCACTTAGCTTTGCTTAGTATCGCTTCCCATCTCTTAGCTTCGCTTAGCTTCGCTTCCCATGGCTTCGCTTCGCTTCGTCTAGCTTCGCTTCGCTTCGCTTTGCTTCACTTAGCTTCGCTTCTCTTCGCTTCGCTTCTCTTTGCTTCTCTTCGCTTCGCTTAGCTTAGCTTCGCATAGCTTCGCATAGCTCCGCTTAGATTCGCTTAGCTTCTCATCGCTTCTCTTCGCTTCGCATCCCTTAGCTTCGCTTCGCTTCTCTTAGCTTCGCATAGCTTCGTTTCGCTCTGCTTATCTTTGCTTCGTTTCGCTTCGCATAGCTTCGCTTTGCTTCTTTTCGCTTCTCTTCGCTTAGCTTCGCTTAGCTTCACTTAGCTTTGCTTCGCTTAGCTTCGCTTCGCTTTGCTTAGCTTCGCTTTGCTTCGCCTTGCTTCGCCTAGCTTTGCTTCGATTCGCCTAGCTTCGCCTAGCTTCGCTTCGCTTCGCATAGCTTCGCCTAGCTTCGCTTAGCTTCGCATCGCTTCGCTTTGCTAAGCTTTGCTTCGTTTCACTTCGCTTCGCTTCGCCTAGCTTCGCCTAGCTTCTCTTAGCTTCGCTTCGCTTTGCTTAGCTTCGCCTAGCTTCGCTTAGCTTTGCTTCGCTTCGCTTTGCTAAGCTTTGCTTCGTTTCACTTTGCTTCGCTTAGCTTCGCTTCGCTTAGGTTCGCTTAGATTCGCTTAGCTTCGCTTAGCTTCGCTTTGCTTCGCTTAGCTTCACCTAGCTTCACTTCCCTTCGCTTAGCTTCGCTTCGCTTCCCTTAGCTTCGGTTCGCTTCCCATAACTTCGCTTCACTTCGCTTAGCTTCGCTTAGCTTATCTTCGCTTCGCATTCCTGCGCTTAGCTTCACTTTGCTTCTCTTAGCTTCGCTTTTTTTCGCTTCGCTTCTCTATGCTTCTCTTCGCTTCGCTTAGCTTCGCTTAGCTTCGCTTCACTTCGCTTAGCTTCTCTTAGCTTCGCAAAGCTTTGCTTTGACTCGCATAGCTTCGCTTCGCTTCTCTTCGCTTCACTTCGCTTAGCTTCGCTTCACTTCGCATAGCTTCGCTTTGCTTCTCTTAGCTTCGCTTCTCTTAGCTTTGCTTAGCTTCGCTTCTCTTCCCTTCGCTTCTTTTAGCTTCACTTAGCTTTGTGTTCGCTTCGCTTAGCTTCGCTTCGATTAGCTTCGCTTAGCTTCGTGTTCGCTTCACTTAGCTTCTCTTCACTTTGCTTCGCTTAGCTTCGCTTCGCTTCGCTTAGCTTCGCTTCGCTTCGCTTAGCTTCGCTTAGCTTCATGTTTGCTTAGCTTAGTTTCGCTTCGATTAGCTTCGCTTCGCTTCGCTTAGCTTCCTGTTCGCATCGCTTAGCCTCGCTTCGCTTAGCTTCGCTTTGCGTCGCTTAGCTTCGCTTAGCTTCTCTTAGCTTCGCTTAGCTTCACTTCGCTTTGGTTTGCTTCGCCTAGCTTCGCTTAGCTTTGCTTCGCTTCGCTTTGCTAAGCATTGCTTCGTTTCACTTTGCTTCGCTTCGGTTCGCTTAGCTTCGCTTCGCATAGCTTCGCTTAGATTCGCTTAGCTTCGCTTCGCTTAGCTTCGCTTCGCTTCGCATAGCTTCGCTTAGCTTTGCTTAGCTTCGCTTTGCTTTGCTTAGCTTTGCCGAGCTTCACTTCGCTTCGCTTAGCTTCGCTTAGCTTCGCTTCGCTTCGCTTAGCTTCGGTTCGCTTCCCTTAGCTTTGCTTCGCTTCGCTTACCTTCGCTTCGCTTCGCATACCTGCGCTTAGCTTCGCTTTGGTTCTCTTAGCTTTGCTTCTTTTTGCTTCGCTTCTCTATGCTTCTCTTTGCTTCGCTTAGCTTCGCTTCGCTTCGCTTCGCGTAGATTCGCTTAGCTTTGCTTAGCTTTGCTTCGCTTCGCTAAGCTTCGCTTTGCATCGCTTTGCTTCGCGTAGCTTCGCTTCGCTTCGCTTATGTGAGAGTACGACCCCGTTACACCACTTGGCCTTTTCTTATTTCCTTCCCTTTTCATTTCTCTTTTTACCGCATCTCATTTGGTTTCCTATTCTTCCTTTTCCATTAACCTTTGGTTTATCCTGCTATTATCATTATATCACCGACCAGGCTTGGGATGTATTGGTGCGCTCTATCTAGCGTAATCTTGCTGTAATCCCTTAAAGCCAATAGCCTCACGTGGCTATACGCAGGGTGATTCTATCTTCTAGAAGGGTCTATTCCCTTAGGATAAGATAAACCTGGTTACCTGATGTACTCTGGAAGTATAAAAGCGCCTTGTACTGATCGATAGTGCAACCTTTCCTCGACACATTCGATCCTGTGACAGCTTAGCTTCGCTTAGCTTTGCTTTGCTTCGCTTCGCTTCACATTGCATCGCTTTGCTTCGCTTCGCTTCTCTTCGCTTCGCTTTTAATAGCTTCGCTTAGCTTCGCTTCACTTCGCATAGCTTCGCTTTGCTTCTCTTTGCTTCTCTTCGCTTCGCTTCGCTTAGCTTCGCTTAGCCTCGCTTCGCTTCGCTTTGCTTCGCTTAGCTTCGCTTAGCTTTGCCTAGCTTCGCTTAGCTTCGCATAGCTTTGCTTAGATTCGTTTCGCTTATCTTCGCTTAGCTTTGCTTTGCTTCGCGTAGCTTCGCTTCGCTTCGCATATCTTCGCTTCGCTTCTCTTAGCTTTGCTTCGCTTCTTTTCGCTTCTCTTCGCTTTGCTTCGCTTAGCTTCGCTTCGCTTTGCTTAGCCTCGCTTTGCTTCCCTTAGCTTCGCTTAGCCTCGCTTCGCTTTGCTTCGCTTAGCTTTGCTTCGCTTCGCTTAGCTTTGCTTTGCTTCGCTGCGCATACCTGCGCTTAGCTTCGCATTGATTCTCTTAGCTTCGCTTCGCTTCTCTATGCTTCTCTTCGCTTCGCTTAGCTTCACTTAGCTTCACTTAGCTTCGCTTTGCTTCTCTTTGCTTCTCTTTGCTTCTCTTCGCTTCGCTTCGCTTCGCTTAGCTTCGCTTCCCTTAGCTTCGGTTCGCTTCCCTTAGCTTCGCTTAGCTTTGCTTCGCTTCGCATAGCTGCGCTTAGCTTTGCTTTGCTTCTCTTAGCTTCGCTTCTCTTCGCTTTGCTTCTCATTGCTTCTCTTTGCTTCACTTCGCTTAGCTTCGCTTACCTTCGCTTACCTTCGCTTCGCTTCGCTTAGCTTCGCTTCGCTTCGCTTCGCTTCGCTTAGCTTCGCTTCGATTAGCTTCGCTTCGCTTAGCTTCGCTTCGCTTCGCATAACTTCGCTTAGCTTCACTTCGATTCCGTAAGCTTTGCTTAGCTTCGCCTCACTTCGCTTAGCTTTGCTTCGCTTTGCTTCGCTTCTCTTAGCTTCACTTAGCTTCGCTTAGCTTCGCTTCGCTTTGCTTAGCTTCGCTTCGCTTCTCTTTGCTCCTTTAGTTTTGCTTAGCTTCGTTTTCCCTTCGCTTAGCTTCTCTTCGCTTCGCTTCGATTAGTCTCGCTTAGCTTCGTGTTCGCTTCGCTTAGCTTCTCTTCACTTCGCTTTGCTTAGCTTCGATTCGCTCTGCTTAGCTTCGCTTAGCTTCATGTTCGCTTCGCTTAGCTTCGCTTCGATTAGCTTCGCTTTGCTTCGCTTAGCTTCCAGTTTGCTTCGCTTAGCCTCGCTTTGCTTAGCTTCGCTTCGCTTCACTTAGCTTTTCTTCGCTTTGCTTAGCTTCGCTTTGCCTCGCTTAGCTTCGCTTAGCTTCTCTTAGCTTCGCTTCGCTTTGCTTAGCTTCGCCTAGCTTTGCTTCGCTTCGCTTTGCTAAGCTTTGCTTCGTTTCACTTTGCTTCGCTTCGCTCGCTTAGTTTCGCTTAGCTTCGCTTCGATTAGCTTTGCTTAGATTCGCTTAGCTTCGCTTAGCTTCGCTTTGCTTCGCTTCACTTCGCCTAGCTTCCCTTCGCTTCGCCTAGCTTCGCTTAGCTTCGCTTCGCTTCCCTTAGCTTCGGTTCGCTTCCCTTAGCTTCGCTTTGCTTCACTTAGCTTCGCTTAGCTTCGCTTCGCTTCGCATACCTGCGCTTAGCTTTGCTTTGCTTTTCTTAACTTCGCTTCTTTTCGCTTCGCTTCTCATTCTTCTCTTCGCTTCACTTCGCTAAGCTTCCTTCGCTTCGCTTTGCTTCGCTTCGCTTTGCTTCGCTTCTCTTCGCTAAGCTTCGCTTCACTTCGCTTCGCTTCGCTTCTCTTAGCTTCGCTTCGCTTAGCTTCGCTTTGCCTCTCTTCGCTTCTCTTCGCTTCGCTTTGCTCAGCATCGCTAAGCTTCGCTTTGCTTACCTTCAATTAGCTTTGCTTGGCTTTGCTTCGCTTCGCTTCGCTTAGCTTCGTTTTGCTTCGCTTAGCTTCACTTCCCTTAGCTTCGGTTTGCTTCCCTTAGCTTCACTTTGCTTCACTTAGCTTCGCTTAGCTTCGCTTCGCTTCGCATAGCTGCGCTTAGCTTCATTTTGCTTCTCTTAGCTTCCCTTCTCTTCGCTATGCTTCTCTTTGCTTCTCTTCGCTTCGCTTTGCTTCGCTTCGCTTTGCTTCGCATAGATTTGCTTAGCTTCACTTAGCTTCCCTTCGCTTCGCTTAGCTTCGCTTGCTTAGCTTCCCTTTACTTTGCTTTGCTTCGCTTAGCTTCGCTTTGCTTAGCTTCGCTTTGCTTCGCTTAGTTTCGCTTCGCTTCGCTTCGCTTCGCTTCGCTTCTCTTCGCTTAGCTTCGCTTCGCTTCGCTTAGCTTCGCTTAGCTTCGCTTCGCTTCGCTTTCCTTAGCTTCCGTTCGCTTCTCTTAGCTTCGCTTAGCCTTGCTTCGCTTCGCATAGCTGTGCTTAGCTAGCTTCGCTTCGCTTCCTTAGCTTCAGTTCGCTTCCCTTAGCTTCACTTCACTTCGCAAAGCTTAGCTAAGCATAGCTAAGCTTTGCTTTGTTTCACTTTGCTTCGCTTAGCTTTGGCCTAGCTTCACTTCGCTTCGCTTCGCTTAGCTTCACTTCTCTTCCCTTAGCTTCGGTTTGCTCCCTTAGCTTCGCTTCGCTTCGCTTCGCTTTGCTTCGCTTAGCTTCGCTTCGCTTCACATACCTGCGCTTAGCTTTCGCTTAGATTCGCTTAGCTTCGCTTTCCTTAGCTTCCGTTCGCTTCTCTTAGCTTCGCTTAGCCTTGCTTCGCTTCGCATAGCTGCGCTGAGCTTATCTTCGCTTCGCTTCCTTAGCTTCAGTTCGCTTCCCTTAGCTTCACTTCGCTTCGCTAAGCTTAGCTTCGCTTAGCTTATCTTCGCTTCGCATTCCTGCGCTTAGCTTCGCTTTGCTTCTCTTAGCTTTGCTTTTTTCGCTTCGCTTCTCTATGCTTCTCTTTCGCTTCGCTTAGCTTCGCTTCGCTTCGCTTAGCTTCGCTTCGCTTCGCTTAGCTTCGCTTAGCTTCGCTTAGCTTTGCTTAGCTTCGCTTAGCTTCGCTTAGCTTCTCTTAGCTTCGCTTCGCGTTGCTTAGCTTCGCTTAGCTTTGCTTTGCTTTGCTAAGCTTTGCTTCGACTCGCATAGCTTCGCTTCACTTCTCTTCGCTTCGCTTCGCTTAGCTTCGCTTCGCTTCACATAGCTTCGCTTTGCTTCTCTTAGCTTCGCTTCTCTTAGCTTCGCTTAGCTTCGCTTCTCTTCTCTTCGCTTCTTTTAGCTTCGCTTAGCTTCGTGTTCGCTTCGCTTAGCTTCGCTTTGATTAGCTTCGCTTAGCTTCGTGTTCGCTTCGCTTAGCTTCTCTTCACTTCGCTTCGCTTAGCTTCGCTTCGCTTCGCTTAGCTTCGCTTAGCTTCATGTTTGCTTCGCTTAGTTTCGCTTCGATTAGCTTCGCTTCGCTTCCCTTAGCTTCCTGTTCGGTTCGCTTAGCCTCGCTTCGCTTAGCTTCGCTTCGCTTAGCTTCGCTGTCCTTCGCTTAGCTTCGCTTAGCTTCTCTTAGCTTCGCTTCGCTTTGCTTAGCTTCGCTAGCTTCGCTTAGCTTGCTTCGCTTCGCTTTGCTAAGCATTGCTTCGTTTCACTTTGCTTCGCTTCGCTTCGCTTAGCTTCGCTTCGCTTAGCTTCGCTTAGATTCGCTTAGCTTCGCTTTGCTTCACTTCGCTTAGCTTCGCTTCACTTCGCTTAGCTTCGCTTCGCTTCGCTTAGCTTCGCTTAGCTTTGCTTAGCTCGCTATGATCTGCTTAGCTTTGCCGAGCTTCACTTCTCTTCGCTTAGCTTCGCTTCGCTTCCCTTAGCTTCGGTTCGCTTCCCTTAGCTTTGCTTCGCTTCGCTTACCTTCGCTTCGCTTCGCATACCTAGGCTTAGCTTCGCTTTGGTTCTCTTAGCTTCGCTTCTTTTTGCTTCGCTTCTCTATGCTTCTCTTCGCTTCGCTTAGCTTCGCTTCGCTTCGCTTTGCTTCGCGTAGCTTCGCTTCGCTTCGCTTAGCTTCGCTAAGCTTTGCTTCGCTTCGCTAAGCTTCGCTTCGCTTCGCTAAGCTTCTCTTAGCTTCTCTTCGCTTCGCTTAGCTTTGCTTTGCTTCGCTTCGCTTCACATAGCTTCGCTTAGCTTCGCTTAGCTTCGCTTCACTTCGCATAGCTTCGCTTTGCTTCTCTTCGCTTCTCTTCGCTTCGCTTCGCTTAGCTTCGCTTAGCTTCGTTTCGCTTCGCTTTGCTTCGCTTAGCTTTGCTTCACTTAGCTTTGCTTAGCTTCGCTTAGCTTCGCTTAGCTTCGCTTAGCTTCGCATAGCTTTGCTTAGATTCACTTCGCTTATCTTCGCTTAGCTTTGCTTTGCTTTGCGTAGCTTCGCTTCGCTTCGCATATCTTCGCTTCGTTTCTCTTAGCTTCGCTTCGCTTCTTTTCGCTTCTCTTCGCTTTGCTTCGCTTAGCTTCGCTCGCTTCGCTTCGCTTCGCTTAGCTTCGCTTCGCTTCGCTTCGCTTCGCTTCGCTTCGCTTCGCTTAGCCTCGCTTTGCTTCCTTAGCTTCGCTTAGCCTCGCTTCGCTTTGCTTCGCTTAGCTTTGCTTCGCTTCGCTTAGCTTTGCTTTGCTTCGCTTCTCTTCGCTTCTCTTCGCTTCTCTTCACTTGTCTTCCCTTAGCTTCGCTTAGCTTCGCTTCGCTTCGCTTCCCTTAGCTTCGCTTCGCTTAGCTTCGCTTCGCTTCGCTTCCCTTAGCTTCTCTTAGCTTCGCTTCGCTTCGCATCGCTTCGCTTCAATTAGCTTCGCTTAGCTTCCTGTTTTCTTCGCTTCGCTTAGCTTCCTGTTCGCTTCGCTTAGCCTCTTCGAATAGCTTCGCTTCGCTTTGCTTAGCTTCGCTTAGCTTCGCTTCGCTTCGCTTAGCTTCGCTTGCTCGCCTACCTTTGCTACGCTTTGCTTAGCTTTGCTTAGCTTCTCTTAGCTTCGCTTAGCTTATCTTAGCTTCGCTTAGCTTCGATTCGCTTCGCTTCGCTTCGCTTTGCTTCGCTTTGCTTTGCTTCGCTTCGCTTCGCTTTGCTTCGCTTTGCTTTGCTTCGCTTCGCTTCGCTTAGCTTTGCTTCGTCTCACCATTCTTTGCTTCGCTTCGCTTAGATTCGCTTAGCTTCGCTTCGCTTCCCGTAGCTTCGGTTTGCTTCCCTTAGCTTCGCTTCGCTTCGCTTAGTTTCGCTTAGCTTCGCTTCGCTTCGCTTAGCTTCGCTGAGCTTTGCTTCGCTTCGCTTCTCTATGCTTCTCTTCGCTTTGCTTAGCTTCACTTAGCTTCACTTAGCTTCGCTTTGCTTCTCTTTGCTTCTCTTCGCTTCGCTTCGCTTCGCTTTGCTTCGCTTCGCTTAGCTTCGCTTAGCTTCGCTTCGCTTCGCAAAGCTGTGCTTTGCTTCGTCTTGCTTCTCTTAGCTTTGCTTCTCTTCGCTACGCTTCTCTTTGATTCTCTTCGCTTCGCTTCGCTTAGCTTCGCTTTGCTTCACTTAGCTTCGCCTAGATTCGCTTAGCTTCGCTTTGCTTCGCTTAGCTTCGCTTAGATTCGCTTAGCTTCGCTTCGCTTCACTTAGCTTCCCTTCGCTTCGCTAAGCTTCGCTTAGCTTAGCTTCCTTCAACCTTGCTTTTCTTCGCTTAGCTTCGCTTTGCGTAGCTTCGCTTAGCTTCTCTTCGCTTCTCTTCGCTTAGCTTCGCTTAGCTTCGCTTCGCTTCGCTTAGCTTCGCTTAGATTCGCTTGGCTTTGCTTAGCTTTGCTTCGCTTCGCTTAGCTTCGCTTCGCTTAGTTTCACTTCGCTTCCCTTAGCTTTGGTTCGCATCCCTTAGCTTCGCTTCGCCTTGCTTAGCTTCGCTTCGCTTCGCATACCTGCGCTTAGCTTCGCTTCGCTTCTTTTTGCTTCGCTTCTCTATGCTTCTCTTCACTTCGCTTAGTTTCGCTTCGCTTCGCTTAGCTTCGCTTCGCTTCGCTTAGCTTCGCTAAGCTTTGCTTCGCATCGCTTAGCTTTGCTTCGCTTCGCTTAGCT
Source organism: Closterium sp. NIES-67 (assembly GCA_027943415.1). NCBI lineage: Eukaryota > Viridiplantae > Streptophyta > Zygnematophyceae > Desmidiales > Closteriaceae > Closterium > Closterium sp. NIES-67. The sequence goes on from BQMB01001135.1 coordinate 32,998, forward strand.
TCGCTTCGCTTCGCTAAGCTTCTTTTAGCTTCACTTCGCTTCCCTTAGCTTTGCTTTGCTTTGCTTAGCTTCGCTTCGCTTCACATAGCTTTGCTTTGCTTCGCTTCGCTTCTCTTCGCTTCGCTTCTAATAGCTTCGCTTAGCTTCGCTTCACTTCGCATTGCTTCGCTTTGCTTCTCTTCGCTTCGATTAGCTTAGCTTCGCTTAGCTTCGCTTTGCTTCGCTTAGCTTCGCTTCACCTGGCTTAGGTTCGCTTAGCTTCCCTTCGCTTCACTTTGTCTCGTGCTTTTTCATCTAGAGCACCTTGGTCTGTGCACTTCGTCTTGTGCACTTCGTTTGGAGCACTTTGTCTGGAGCACTTCTTCTGGTGCACTTTTGTCGAGACCACTTCTTCTGGAGCGATTCGTCTGGAGCACTTTGTTTGGAGCACTTGTCTGGAGCACTTGTTCTTGAGCACTCCTTCCGGAGCACTTAGTCTGGTCCACTTTCATCTGGAGCACTTCGTCTAGTGCACGTTCATCTGGAGCACTTTCTTCTGGAGCACTTCGTCTGGAGCACTTTGTCTAGAGAACCTCGTCTAGTGCGCGTTCATTTGGAGCACTTTTGTCCGGATTTCTTTCGTCTAAAGCACATTCATCTGGAGCACTTCGTCTGGAGCACTTCGGATGGAGCACTTCGCCTGGAGCACTTCGTTTAGAGCACTTCATCGGAGCACGTCGTCTGGTGCCTTTTCGTCTGGGGCACTTCGTCTAGTGCACGTCGTTTGGCTAAGATGGTTTGAGGGCTCCCCCGTGGCCTGACCCCCTTCAGGATGGTGTGTTTTTTGGTTATTTAGTTTTTTTTTTTCGGGCAGTTTGGCGCAAAAAATATCCTTTCTTCTTTCCCCTGTCCACCAGGCGCAGGAGAGGTGGCATAACAAATGGGTACGACACGAGGACTTCCCGGAGGTCACCCTGCCCAGTACTCTCACTCTCCACTGTCTCTCCACTATCACACACTATCTCTCCACTATCTCTCCACTATCTCTCCCACACTATCTCTCCACTCTCCCACATTATCTCCCAACTATCTCTCCACTATCTTTCCACTCTCCCACACTATCTCCACACTATCCCAGACTCTCCACTCTCCCACACTATCTCTCCACTCTCCCACACTATCTCTCCACTCTCCCACACTATCTCTCCACTCTCCCAACTATCTCTCCACTCTCCCACACTATCTCTCCACTATCCCACTTATCCCACACTATCTCACACTATCTCTCCACACCATCTCTCCACACACTATCACACTATCTCTCCACTATCCTCCACACTATCTCTCCCACACTATCTCTCCACTATCTCTCCACTCCCACACTATCTCTCCACTCTCCCACACTATCTCTCCCACACTATGTCTCCCACACCATCTCTCCACTATCTCTCCCACACTATCTTTTCACTCTCACACACTATCAAACACTATCCCACACTATCTCTCCCACACTTTCTCACACTATCCCACACTATCTTCCCCTCTCCCACACTATCCAGACTATCTCACACTATCCCGCACTATCTCTCCACTCTCCACTATCTCCCACACTATCTTCACACTATGTCTCCACTCTCCCACACTATCTCTCCACTATCACACACTATTACACTATCTCACACTATCCCCACACTATCCCACACTATCTACTCTCCCACACTATCTCCACTATCTCTCCACTCTCCCACTCTCTCCACTCTCCCACTCTCTCCACTCTCCCACACTATCTCTCCACTCTCCCACACTATCTCCCAACTATCTCTCCATTATCTCTCCACTCTCCCACACTGTCTCTCACACTATCCCACACTCTCCACTCTCCCACACTATCTCTCCACTCTCCCACACTATC
>BQMB01001136.1:0-29186 GCA_027943415.1 Closterium sp. NIES-67
CTTTCATCTGGAGCACTTTGTCTGGAGCACTTTCGTTTGGAGCACTTCGTCTGGAGCAGTTTGTCTGGAGCACTTCGTCTGGTGCTTTTGGTGTGGAGCTCGTTCGTTGGGAGCACTTCGTCTAGAGCACTTTGTCTGGAGCACTTCGTCTGGAGCACTTTGTCTGGTGCACTTTCGACTGGAGCACTTTCGTCTGGAGCACTTTCGTCTGGAGCACTTTCGTCTGGAACACTTTTGTCTGGAGCACTTCCGTCTGGAGCACTTCGTCGGAGCACTTCGACTGGAGCAATTCATCTGGAGCACTTCGTCTAGTGCATTTTTGTCTGGAGCACTTTTGTCCGGAGCACATTTGTCTGGAGCACTTCATCTGGACCAGTTGGTCTAGAGCACATGATCTGGAACAATTTGTCTGGAGCACTTGGTCTAGAGCACTTCGTCAGAACACTTAGTCTTGTGCAGTTTCGCCTGGAGCACTTCGTCTGGGGCACTTCGTCTAGTGCACGTTCATCTGGAGCACTTTTGTTCGGGGAAATTTTGCCTGGAGCACTTCGCTTGGAGCACTTTCGTCCAGAGCACTTTCTTTGGAGCACTTCGTCTGGTCCTTTTTGGTCTGGAGCATGTTCGTTTGGAGCACTTCGTCTGGAGCCATTTCATCTGGAGCACTTTCGTCGGGAGCACTTCGTCTGGAGAACTTTCGTCGAGAGCACTTCGCCTGGAGCACTTTCGTCTAGAGCCCTTCATTTGGAGAATTTCGTCTAGTGCTTTTCGGTCTAGAGCAAGTTCGTTTAGAGCACTTTGTCTGGAGCACTTTGTCTGGAGCTTTTCCGTCTAGAGCACGTTCGTCTTGAGCACTTCGTCTGGAGCACATAGTCCTGAGTAATTTTGTCTGGTGAACTTCGTCTGGTGCACTTTTGTCTGGAGCACTTTTGTCTAGAGCACTTTCTCAGGAGCACTTCGTCTAGAGCACTTCGTCCGGAGCACTTCGTCTTGAGCACTTCGCTCGATGCACTTTGTAAGCAGCACATTCGTCTAGAGTACTTCTTGTGGAGCACTTTCGTCTACAGCACTTCATCTGGAGCACTTTTGTGTGGAGCACTTTCGTATAGAGAACTTTGTCTGGAGCACTTTGTCTGGAGCACATCCTCTAGTACACTTTTGTCTACATTACTTTTGTCTTAATCACTTTCGTCTAGTGCGCATCGTCTGCTGCACTTCGTCTGGAGCACTTCATCTGGAGCACTTCGTCTGAAGCACTTCATTTGGTGCACATTCATCTGGTGCACTTTCGTCTAGAGCACTTTCGTCTGGAGCACTTTTGTCTAGAGCACTTTCGTCTGGAGCACTTCGTTGGGAGCACTTCGACTGGAGCAATTTGTCCGGAGCACTTCGTCTTGTGCACTTTTGTGTAGAGCACTATTGTCCGGAGCACATTCGTCTGGAGCACTTTGACTGGAGCACCTTGTCTAGAGCAATTCGTCTAGTGCACGTTTGTCTGGAGCACTTCGACTGGAGCACTTTCGTTTGGAGCACTTCTTCAAGAGCACTTTCATTTGGAGCACTTTGTCTCGTGCTTTTTCATCTGGAGCACCTTCGTCTGGTGCACTTCATCTTAAGCACTTCGTCTGGAGCACCTTCGTCTGGTGCACTTCATCTTGTGCACTTTGTCTGGAGCACTTCTTCTGGCGCACATTCGTCGACAGCACTTTCTTCTAGAGCACTTCGTCTGGAGCACTTTATTTGGAGCACTTGGTCTGGAGCACTTGTTCTCCAGCACTTGGTCTGGAGCACTTGTTCTCGAGCACTTTATTTGGAGCACTTCGACTGGAGCACTTTGTCTAGTGCACGTTCATCTGGAGCACTTTCGCTTGGAGCACTTTTGTCTAGAGCACTTTCGTCTGGAGCACTTCGTCTGTTCCTCTTTGGTCTGGAGCACGTTCGTATTGAGCACTTCGTCTGGAGCACTTTCATCTAGAGCACTTTCGTTTGGAGCACTTCGTCTGGAGAACTTTCGTCTGGAGCACTTTGCTTGGAGCACTTTCGTCTGGAGCACTTTGTCTAGAGCCCTTCTTTTGGAGCACTTCGTCTGGTGCTTTTCTGTCTAGAGCACGTTCGTTTAGAGCACTTTGTCTGGAGCACATTGTCTGGAGCTTTTCCGTGTAGAGCACCTTCGTCTTGAGCACTTCGTCTGGAGGCACATTGTCCTGAGTACTTTTATCTGGTGAACTTCTTCGGGTGCACTTTTGTCTAGAGCACTTTTGTCTGGAGCACTTTATCAGGAGCACTTCGTCTAGAGCACTTCGTCCTGAGCACTTCGTCTAGAGCACTTTTGTCTGGAGCACTTTCGTCTGGAGCACTTCGTCGGGAGCACTTGGACTGGAGCTCGTGTGGAGCACTTCGTCTGGTGCACTTTTGTCTGGAGCACTATTGTCCAGAGCACATTCGTCTGGAGCACTTCATCTGGAGCATTTGGTCTAGAGCACATGGTCTGGAGCACTTTGTCTAGAGCACTTGGTCTAGAGCACTTCGTCAGGAGCACTTAGTCTTGTGCACTTTTGCCTGGAGCACTTCGTCTAGTGCACGTTCATCTGGAGCACATTCTTTCGGGGAACTTTTGCCTGGAGCACTTTGCTTGGAGCACTTTCGTCCAGAGCACTTCGTCTTGAGCACTTCGTCTGGAGAACGTTATCTGGAGTACTTCGTCTGGTCCTTTTTGGTCTGGAGCACGTTCGTTTGGAGCACTTCGTCTGGAGCACTTTCATCTGGAGCACTTTTGTCTGGAGCACTTCGTCTGGAGCACTTTGTCTGGAGCACTTGGTTTGGAGCACTTGATCTGGAGCACTTGGTCTGGAGCACTTAGTCTTGTGCACTTTCGTCTGGAGTACTTCGTCTGGAGCACTTCGTCTGGAGCACTTCATCTAGTGCACATTCGTTTGGAGCACGTTCGTCTGGAGCACTTAGCCAGGAGCACTTTCATCTGGAGCACTTCGTCTGGAGCACTTTGTCTGGTGATTTTTGCTCTAGAGCACGTTTGTTTGGAGCACTTTGTCTGGACCAGTTTCGTCAGGAGCACTTTGTTTGGTGCTTTTCCGTCTGGAGCACTTCATCTGGAGCACATAGTCCGGAGCACTTTCGTCTGGTGAACTTCGTCAGGTGTACCTTTGTTTGTAGCTCTTTCGCCTCAAGCATTCTGTATAGAGCACTTCGTCTAGAGCACTTTGTCGGGAGCACTTCGTCAAGAGCACTTTTTCTGTTGCTTTTTCGTATTGAGCCCGTTCGTCTGGAGCACTTTGTCTGGAGCACATAGTCTGGAGCACTTTTGTCTCGTGAACTTTGTCTGGTGCACTTCGCGTGGTGCACTTCATTTGGAGTACTTTGTCTAAAGCACTTCATCTGGTGCACTTTGTCTGGTGCGCATTTGTCTGGAGAGCTTTCATCTGGAGCACTTCGTCTGGAGCACTTTCGTCAGGAGCACTTTGTCTGGAGCACTTCGTCTAGAGCACTTCGTCTAGAGCACTTCGTTTGGAGCACTTTGTCTTGAGCACTTTATCTGGAGCACATCGTCTGGAGCACTTTGTCTGGAGCACTTCGTCTGGAGCACTTCGCTTGGTGCACTTTGTCTGGAGCACATTCGTCTGGAGCACTTCATCTAGAGTACTTCTTCTGGAGCACTTTAGTCTGCAGCATTTCATCAAGAGCACTTTCGTGTGGAGCACTTCGTCTATAGCACTTCGTCCGGAGCACTTCGTCTGGAGCACTTCGTTTGGAGCACTTTGTTCAGAGCACTTCGTGATGGTCGATGAATATGAACGACCCGTTCGTCAAACGCGAGATCGTTTGAGTCACATGCGAGAGCACGCGTCTGTGTCCCACGAAAGTCAGCGAACTCCATCAACAAAGTGACGAAATCAGGTGCAGAAGCGTAACGATGACGAATGTCGGTCGCAAATGGTTAATAGAACACGCCGGAAAGTCGTCGGAAAATTGCAGCACAGCTGCCCTTCTCCCCCCTTCAAAAGAAAACAGCTCCCAAGTTCCCAGGTAAAACGTCAGAAAACCCAATGCTCCAGGGGCGTCGAAATAAGCCCAAACTGCTGCTGAAAATCCCAGTACTCAGCTTCCAAGATGCCGCTGCAAAACTCCAACTTTTGCAAACGTGTAATGTCTCCACAGGGAAAACCGCTCCAATGGTCTTGAAATTCCGCAACGACTGCTTCAGAAGACTCCCACACGAACGTTTTTTTTTTTTTTTTTTTTTTTTTTTTTTTTAAACACAACTTGCGAGCTGGCCCCTACACAGCTCCACAGTACTGCTGCAAAATTGCCGGTGAATCCGATACTGCTTCTGATGGGTGGCGTTGTTGCAGCGGGGTCGTGTTTACAGTGTCTTACGAATCAGGCGAAATGACAATGGAGGTGGTAGCGGTTGATGATGAAAGGCTGTACCGAACCACTCCCGTGAAGATCCTCGAACAGAACCCCATTTCAAATGATACCAGCTGCATCCGCTTTTTTGTCCGTGCCCGCCGAAAATTTCGGGAAGAGTCGAAACTGCTACTGCCCCCCCTCTGCTCCATATAACTAAAACACTCCGCAAATGTCGGTCGATGTCGCTCGTACCCCTGAGGATGGCGGGCACAGCTCTGGCTGTTAATTCTTCACCCGCTGCACAAACTCTCCGAAAATGTCGGAACCACGTAGTACTTAGTAAGTACCGTAACTCCCACAACTAACCGTAAAAATGCCCAAGCGGCACGACGTCCTTTAGCAGCGCCCCCACGATTTCTCCACCAGCTGTACGCATGAGCTGAAACCTTATCGTAGGGTTTACCAGAGTCCACCGCCTCGGCATGATGTTTTGGCCGTCGATCAGGGTCAATGCGCATCATACGCCGTCGACCTCCTCACAGCTATAACCCAACACTAAAATTCTCCGGTACCCCTGTCCAGCTGGCCGTGCAGACATTCACCCATCTCGCGGCTGCTGCAGGTTACCCAAAACTGCTTTCCTGCTGCTTAACTAACTAGGAGGATCCGCAGAGATAGGAGTGCGCACGCTTCTAGTCAGAGGAGCTTTAACGAGCTCGCCTACTGACCGCTCGACAGCTCCTGCCTCCGTCAGAAACTCGTCAAACTACACCCGCAAAAGTCGGAACCTCCTTCTGCCGCACCAGGTAAAATCCCTCAGCTCCACTGCAAAAGTAACGCCGAAATTTTCGGCGACACTCCATCAGCACAGTGTAGTTTGCAGGTTCACCCCCCTTATGAATCAAGAAGCTGTCGAGTTAGAAGTCGACACTGCTACCTGGTGGGAATGGTGATTTTAGGGCGACGTAGCTGAGCGAGTAGCAGCCCGAACGCCGCTAACCTATCTGCTCCACTCCCATCGTTCTTCTCCCACTGCTTCAACTCCTGACAGTTAACGCGTTCGGCGACCGGTGGAAAACACTTAATACATACCCAAGGGTGAGCTACCTAGGTGGACGCAGAACCGGAGGAGGACTCGCCAGCCGGGGAGGGAGCAGTGTCCAGCGTAAACAGGCCAGACACAGGGTCCCGGGGGAACGTTGCAAGGGGGGCACCTGAGGCGACCTCGGAACAGACCGCGTACCGCTCGTGACCAGGGAACGTAGTGGTGACGCCGAGGTCCTGAAGACAGCCGACACCAACAAAGTTCCTGGAGAACGAAGGGATGTGCAGGCCTGTAAGGGGACCCGAGGGAACCGCCGGACAGGGAAGGGTAGTGTAGCTGCGAGCAACTACAGGACCAGAGGAGGGGTCCGCAAGGGCGACAGCGGCAGGCACAGCAAGCGGTGTGAGGGCGGCGTGGTCGCGGAAGAAACAAGCTGACGCACCGGAGTCTAGAGTGAAGGACATCGACGCCGTAGTGGCCGACAACGGAGGAGCAAGGGTAGAGCCTAGGCTAGACAACGCAAGCTGTCCTACGCGTGACGCAGCAGGGGAGTCTGGACTACACACAGGTGCTATGCCTAAGCTAAAGAACGCAGAGAAACACGATCCGGAAACACTCAAAACGTCAGCATACAGAGAATGCAAGGAAGAAGTAATCTGATCCATGTCTAAGTCAAAAACAAGCACACCATGGCGCAGCAAGCTGGGCCAGTCACGAAGGTCCAGGGCGGGGCCAAAGCGGCGACGGAAGAGGTCGCCGCGGTGGCGGAAGCAGCGGGCGGTGGGGTGCGAACAACTCGCACGCCACATTGGTGGGTGGCAAACCACTCGCACGCTACTCTTCTGGGGCGTGGCAAACCACTCGCACGCCACTTTCGAGGGGTGGAAAATGACTCGCACACAACTCTGGAAGGTGGCAAACAACTCGCACGCAACTTTTGAGGGGTGGCAAACCACTCGCACACCACTCGGTGGGGTGGCAAACCACTCCCAAGCCACTCTGGGGGGTGGCAAACCATTCGCATGCCACTCTCAGAGGGGGGAAAACCACTTGCACGCCACTCTTTTGAGGGGTGGCAAACCACTCGCACTCCACTCTAGGGGTGGCAAACCACTCGCACGCCACTCGAGGCGGTTGAAAAATCGCTCGCACGCCACTTTCGGGGGTAGGCAAACATCTCGCACGCCACTCTTGGGGGGTGGCAAACCACTCGCACGCCACTGTCAGGGGGTGGCAAACCACTCGCACGCCACTCTGGGGGCGTGGCGAACCACTCGCACACCACTCTGGGGGTGGCAACCCTCTCGCACGCCACTCGGGGAGGTGCCAAACCACTCGCACGCCACTTGGGGGGTGGCAAATTACTCACACGCCACTCGAGGGGGTGGCAAACCACTCCCAAGCCACTCTGAGGGGTAACAAACCATTCCCACGCCACTCTCGGGAGGTGGAAAACCACTCGCACGTCACAGTAGGGGGTGGCAAACCACTCGCACGTCACACTATGGGGTGGCAAACCACTCGCACGCCAATCTTGGAGGGTGGCAAACAACTCGCACGCCACTCGGGGGGGGTGGCAAACCACTGGCACGCTACTTTCGGTGGGTGGCAAACCAGTCGCACGCCACTCGCGGGGGTGGCAAACCACTCCCAAGCCTCTCTGAAGGGTGGCAAACCATTCGCACGCCACTCTCGGAGGGTGGCAAACCACTCCTACGCCACTCTCGGGGGTTGGCAAACCACTCGCACGCCACTCTGGGGGGTGGCAAACCTCTCGCACGCCACTCTTGGAGGGTGGCAAACCACTCGCACGTCACACTGCGGGATGGCAAACCACTCGCACGTCACACAGCGGGGTGGCAAACTATTCGCACGCCACTCTTGGAGGGTGGCAAACCACTCGCACGCCAATCTTGGAGAATGGCAAACCATTCGCACGCCATTCTCGGAGGGTGGCAAACCACTCCCACGCCACTCTCGGGGGTTGACAAACCACTGACATGCCACTCTGGGGAGTGGCAAACCACCCGCACGCCACTCTGGGGGTTGGCAAACCACTCCCAAGCCACTCTGGGTGGTGGCAAAGCATTCGCAACCACTATCAAGGGGTGGCAAACCACTCGCGCGCCACTCTCGGGGGGTGGCAAACCACTTGTACGCCACTCTGGGGGGTGGCAAACCACTCGCACACCAATTGGAGGGTGGCAAACCACTCGCAGGCCACCCTCGGGGGTTTAGGAATGGTTTGCCACCACTCAGAGTGGCTTGGGAGTGGTTTGCCACCCCGCCCAGTGGCGTGCGAGCAATTTGCCACCCCCCAAGTAGCGTGCGAGTGGTTTGCCACCCCCCCGAGTGGTGTGCGAGAGGGTTGCCCCCCTCCAAGATTTGCGTGCGAGTGATAAGCAACCTCCCCGAGTGGCGTGCGAGTGGTTTGCCACCCCTAGAGTTGAGTGCGAGTGGTTTGCTACCCCTCGAGTGTGGCGGGCAAGTGGTTTGCCACACCCCGACAGTGGCGTGCGAGTGGTTTGCCCCCCTCTGAGAGTGGCATGCGAATGGTTTGCCACCCCCCAGAGTGGCTTGGGAGTGGTTTGCCACCCCACCGAGTAGCGTGCGAGTTGTTTGCCATCCCCACGAGTTGGGTGCGAGTGGTTTGCCACCCCCCAGAGTGGCATGTGAGTGGTTTGCCACCCCCCCAGAGTGGCGTGCGAGTGGTTTGCCACCCCCTCGATTGGCTTGGGAGTGGTTTGCCACCCCCCTAAGAGTGGCGTGCGAGTGGTTTCCCAACCCCCGATTGGCGTGCGAGTGGTTTGCCACCCCCTAGAGTGGCGTGTGAGTTGTTTGCCACCCCTCGAGAGTGGTGCGCGAGTGGTTTGCCACCCCCAGATAGTGGCATGCGAATGGTTTGCCACCCCCCAGAGTGGCTAGGGAGTGGTTTGCCACCCCCCAGAGTGGCGTGAGAGTGGTTTGGCACCCCCCCCGAGACTGTTGTGCGAGTGGTTTCCCGCCCCCCTGATTGGCGTGTGAGTGGTTTGCCACCCCTCGAGAGTGGCATGCGAGTGGTTTGCCACCCCCCCGATTGGCGTGCTAGTGGTTTGCCACCCCCTAGAGTGGCGTGCGAGTGGTTTGCCACCCCTAGAGTGGAGTGCGAGTGGTTTGCAACCCCCTGAGAGTGGAGTGCGAGTGGTTTGCAACCCTCTGAGAGTGGCATGCGAATGGTTTGCCACCCCCCAGAGTGGCTTGGGAGTGGTTTGCCACCCCCCCGAGTGGTGTGCGAGTGGTTTGGCACCCCCCCGAGAGTGTTGTGCGAGTGGTTTCCCACCTCCCTGATTGGCGTGCGAGTGGTTTGCCACCCCCTAGAGTGGCATGCGAGTTGTTTGCCACCCCCTGAGAGTGGTGTGCGAGTGGTTTGCCACCCCTCGAGAGTGGCATGCGAGTGGTTTGCCACCCCCCCGATTGGCGTGCGAGTGGTTTGCCACCCCCTAGAGTGGCGTGCGAGTGGTTTGCCACCCCCCGAGAGTGGCGTGCGAGTGGTTTGCCACCCCCTGATAGTGGCATGCGAGTGGTTTGCCACCCCCCAGAGTGGCGTGCCAGGGGTTTGCCTTTCCCCAGAGTTGCATGCGAGTGGTTTGTAAACCCCGAGAGTGGCGTGGGAGTGGTTTGCCACCCTCCGAGAGTGGCGTGGGAGTGGTTTGCCACCCTCCGAGACTGGCGTGCGAGTGGTTTGCCACCCACCGAGAGTGGCGTGCGAGTGGTTTGCCACCCCTTGATAGTGGCATGGGAATGGTTTGCCACCCCCCAAAGTCGCTTGGGACTGGTTTGCCACCCCCCAGAGTGGCGGCAAGTGGTTTGCCACTCCCAAGAGTGGCATGCGAGTGGTTTTCCAACCCTCGAGAGTGGCTTGAGAGTGGTTTGCCACCCTCCGAGATTGGCGTGCAAATGTTTTGCCACCCCCCCAGAGAGGCTTGGGAGTTGTTTTCCACCCAACCGAGTTGCGTGCGACTCGTTTGCCACCCACCGAAAGTGGCATGCGAGTGGTTTGCCATCCCCCCGAGTGGCGTTCGAGTGGTTTGCCACCCTCCAAGTTTGGCGTGCGAGTGGTTTACCACCCTACAAGAGTGGCGTGCGAATAGTTTGCCACCCCCCGAGAATGGCGTGCGAATGGTTTGCCACCCCGCAGAGTGGCTTGGGAGTGGTTTGCAACCCCCCCGATTGGTGTGCGAGTGGTTTGCCACCCCCCCGAGGGTGGCGTGCGAGTGGTTTTGCACCCCCCTGATTGGCGTGCGAGTCGTTTGCCACCCCCCAGAGTGGCATGCGAGTGGTTTGCCACCCCCTGAGAGTGGCGTGCGAGTGGTTTGCCACCCTCCAAGATTGGCGTGCGAGCGGTTTGCCACCCTCCAAAAGTGGCGTGCGAATAGTTTGCCACCTCCCCATAGTGGCGTGCGAATGGTTTGCCACCCCTCAGAAAGGCTTGGGAGTGGTTTGCCACCCCCACGAGTGGCGTGCGACTCCTTTGCCACCTACCGAGAGTGGCGTGCGAGTGGTTTGCCATCCCTCCAAGTGGCATTCGAGTGGTTTGCCACCCTCTAAGATTGGCGTCCGAGTGGTTTGCCACCCTCCAAGAGTGGTGTGCGAATAGTTTGCCACCCCGCAGTGTGACGTGCGAGTGGTTTGCCATCCCGCAGTGTGACGTGCGAGTGGTTTGCCACCCTCCAAGAGTTGCGTGCGAGAGGTTTGCCACCCCCCAAACTGGCGTGCGAGAGGTTTGCCACCCCCCAAAGTGGCGTGGGAGTGGTTTGCCACACTGCGAGACTGGCGTGCGAATGGTTTGCCACCCTTCAGAGAGGCTTGGGAGTGGTTTCCCACCCCCGCGAGTGGCGTGCGACTGGTTTGCCAACCACTGAAAGTGGCGTGCGACTGCGTTGCCACCGACTGAAAGTGGCGTGCCAGTGGTTTGCCACCCCCCCGAGTGGTGTGCGAGTAGTTTGCCACCCTCCAAGGTTGGCGTGAAAGTTGTTTGCCACCCTCCAAGAGTGGCGTGCGAGTGTTTTGCCACCCCGCAGTGTGATGTGCGAGTTGTTTGCCACCCCGAAGTGTGACGTGCAAGTGGTTTGCCACCCCGCAGTGTGATGTGCGAGTGGTTTTCCACCCCCCGAGAGTGGCGTGCGAATGGTTTGCCACCCCTCAGAGTGGCTTGGGAGTGGTTTGGCACCCCCTCGAGTGGCGTGCGAGTAATTTGCCACCCCCCAAGTGGTGTGCGAGTGGTTTGCCACCCTCCAGAGTGGCGTGCGAGAGGGTTGCCACCCCCCAGAGTGGCTTGCGAGTGGTTTGCCACGCCCCGAGAGTGGCGTGCGAGTGGTTTGCCGCCCCCTGACAGTGGTGTGCGAGTGGTTTGCCAACCACCAGAGTGGCTTGGGAGTGGTGTGCCACCCCACCGAGTGGTGTGCGAGTGGTTTGCCACCCCTCAAAAGTGGCGTGCGAGTTGTTTGCCACCTCCCAGAGTGGCGTGCGAGTCGTTTTCCACCCCTCGAAAGTGGCGTGCAAGTGGTTTGCCACCCCCCAGAAGAGTAGCGTGCGATTGGTTTGCCACCCACCAAAGTGGCGTGCGAGTTGTTTGCCACCCCCACGAGTGGGGTGCAAGTGGTTTGCCAACCCCCAGAGTGGCGTGTGAGTGGTTTGCCACCCCCCGAGAGTGGCGTGCGAATGGTTTGCCACCCCCTAGAGTGGCTTGCAAGTGGTTTGCCACCCCCCCGAGTGGTGTGCGAGTGGTTTGCCACCCCCCCCGAGAGTGGCGTGCGAGTGGTTTCCCACCCCATGATTGGCATGCGAGTGGTTTGCCAACCCCCAGAGTGGCATGCGAGTGGTTTGCTCCCCCCTGAGAGTTGCGTGCGAGTGGTTTGCCACTCCCCAGAGTGGCATGCGAGTGTTGTGTAAACCCCCAAGAGTGGCGTGGGGGTGGTTTGCCACCCTCCGAGAGTGCCGTGCGAATGGTTTGCCACCCCTCAGAGAGGCTTGGGAGTGGTTTGCCACCCCCCCCAAGTGGCGTGCAACTGGTTTGCCACCCACCGAGAGTGGCGTGCGAGTGGTTTGCCATCCCCCCGAGTGGCATTTGAGTGGTTTGCCACCCTCCAAGATTGGCGAGCAAGTTGTTTGCCACCCAGCAATGTGACGTGCGGATGGTTTTTCACCCCCTGAGAGTGGCGTGCGAATGATTTGCCACCCTCGAGAATGGCTTGGGAGTGGTTTGCCACCCCCCGAGTGGCGTGCGATTTGTTTGCCACCCCCCTGAGTGGCGTGCGAGTGGTTTGCCACCCCCCGAGAGTGGCATGCGAGTGGTTTGCCACCCCCTGAGAATAGCGTGCGAGTGGTTTGCCCCCCCCTGAGAGTCGCATGCGAGTGGTTTGCCACCCCCCAAGAGTGGCGTGTACGTTATTTGCCACCCCCCGAAAGTGGCGTGTCAGTGATTTGCCACCCTCCAAGATTGGCGTGCTAGTGGTTCGCCACCCTGCGAGAGTGGCGTGCGAATAGTTTGCCACCCTGCAGTGTGACGTACGAGTGGTTTGTGACCCCGCAGCGTGATGTGCGATTGGTTTTTAACCCCCCCGACTGGTGTGCGATTTGTTTGCCACGCCCAAAGTGGCGTGCGAGTGGTTTGCCACCCCTCCGAGTGGCGTGCGAGAGGTTTGCCACCCCCTAGAGTGGCATGCGATTGGTTTGCCACCCCCCGAGAGTGGCATGCGTGTGGTTTGCCACCCCCTGAGAGTGGCATGCGAGTGGTTTGCCACCTCCCAAGAGTGGCGTGCGAGTGGTTTGCCACCCCCCAGAAGATTGGCATGCGAGCGGTTTGCCACCCACCAAAGTGGCATGCGAGTTGTTTGCCACCCCCATTAGTGGGGTGCGAGTGGTTTGCCACCCCCCCGAGTGGTGTGCGAGTGGTTTGCCACCCCCCAAGAGTGGCGTGCGAATGGTTTCCCATCCCCCCGATTGGCATGCGAGTGGTTTGCCACCCCCCAGAGTGGCATGCGAGTGGTTTGCCACCCCCTGAGAGTGGCGTGCGAGTGGTTTGCCACCCCCCGAGGGTGGGATGCGAGAGGTTTGCCAGCCCCCAGATTGGCGTGCGAGTGGGTTGCCACCCCCCAGAAGAGTGGCGTGCGAGTGGTTTGCTACCCACCAAAGTGGCGTGCGAGTTGTTTGCCACCGCCTGATAGTGGCATGCGAATGGTTTGCCACCCCCCAGAGTGGCTTGGGAGTGGTTTGCCACCCACCAGAGTGGCGCGCGAGTGGTTTTCCGCTCCCCAGAGTGGCATGCGAGTGGTTTGCCAACCTCCGAGAGTGGCGTGGGAGTGGTTTGCCACCCTCCGAGAGTGGCGTGCGAATGGTTTGACACCCCTTAGAGAGGGTTGGGAGTGGTTTGCCACCCCCTAGAGTGTCGTGCAACTCGTTTGCCACCCACTGAGAGTGGCGTGCGAGTGGTTTGCCATCCCCCCGAGTGGTGTTCGAGTGGTTTGCCACCCTCCAAGATTGGCGTGCGAGTGGTTTGCCACCCTCCAAGAGTGGCATGCGAATAGTTTGCCACCCCGCAGTGTGACGTGCAAGTGGTTTGCCCCCTGCAGTGTGACGTGCGAGTGGTTTTTCACCCCCCGAGAGTAGCGTGCGAATGGTTTGCCACCCCCCAGAGTGGCTCGGGAGTGTTTTGCCACCCCCTCGAGTGGCGTGCGATTTGTTTTCCACCCCTGAAGTGGCATGCGAGTGGTTTGCTACCCCCCCGAGTGGCGTGTGAGAGGTTTGCCACCCCTCCAGAGTGGCGTGCGAGTAGTTTGCCACCCCCGAGAGTGGCATGCGAGTGGTTTTCCACCCCCAAAGAGTGGCGTGCGAGTGGTTTGCCACCCCCCAGAAGAGTGGCGTGCGAGTGGTTTGCCACCCACCAAAGTGGCGTGCGAGTTGTTTGCCACCCCCACAAGTGGGGTGCGAATGGTTTGCCACTCCTCAGAGTGGCGTGTGAGTGGTTTGCCACCCCTCAAGAGTGGCGTGCGAATGGTTTGCCACCCCCCAGAGTGGCTTGGGAGTGGTTTGCCACCCCCTCGAGTGGTGTGCGAGTGGTTTGCCACCCCATGTGAGTGGCGTGCGAGTGGTTTCCCACCCCCCTGACTGGCGTGCGAGTGGTTTGCCACCCCCCAGAGTGGCATGCGATTGGTTTGCCACCCCCTGAGAGTGGCGTGCGAGTGGTTTGCCACCCACCGAGGTTGGCATGCAAGTGGTTTGCCACCCCCCCTATTGGCGTGCGAGTGGTTTGCCACCCCCCTGAGTGGCGTGCGAGTGGTTTGCCACCCTCCGAGAGTGGTGCGTGAGTGGTTTGCCACCCCCTGATAGTGGCATGCAAATGGTTTGTCACCCCCAAGAGTTGCTTGGGAGTGGTTTGCCACCCCCAGAGTGGCGTGCGAGTGGTTTGCCAACCCCGAGAGTGGCGTGGGAGTGGTTTGCCACCCTCCGAGAGTGGCGTGCGAATGGTTTGCCACCCCTCTGAGAGGCTTGCAAGTGGTTTGCCACCCCCCGACGAAGTGGCGTCATGCGAGTGGTTTGCCACCCCCTGAGAGTGGCGTGCGAGTGTTTGCACCCTCGAAGGTGGCATGCAAGTGGTTTGCCACCCCCCGATTGGCGTGCGAGTGGTTTGCCACCCCCCGAGTGGTGTGCACCCCCAGATGTGGTTTGCCACCCCTGATGGCGTGCGAATGGTTTGCCACCCCAGAGTGGCTTGGAGTGGTTTGCCACCCCCAGAGTGGCGTGCGATGGTTTGCCACCCCGAGTTGCGTGGTTTGCCACCCCTGAGAGTGGCGTGCGAGTGGTTTGCCACCCCCGAGATGGCATGCGAATGGTTTGCCACCCCCAGAGTGGCTTGGAGTGGTTTGCCACCCCCCAGAGTGGCGTGCGAGTGGTTTGCCACCCTCGAGTTGGCGATGCGAGTGGTTTGCCACCCCTGAGAGTGGCGTGCGAGTGGTTTGCCACCCCCGAGAGTGGCGTGCGAGTGGTTTGCCACCCCCAGAGTGGCGTGCGAGTGGTTTGCCACCCCAGAGTGGCGTGAGTGGTTTGCCCCCGAAGTGCGTGGTTTGCCACCCCCAGAGAGGCTTGGAGTGGTTTGCCACCCCCCGAGTGGCGTGCGAGTGGTTTGCCACCCTCCGGAGTTGCATCGAGTGGTTTCCAACCCCTGAGAGTGGCGTGCGAGTGGTTTGCCACCCCCCAGAGTGGCATGCAAGTGGTTTGCCACCCCCCGATTGGCGTGCTAGTGTTTTGCCACCCCCAGAGTGGAGTGCGAGTGGTTTGCTACCCCTCGAGTGTGGCGTGCGAGTGGTTTGCCACCCCCTGAGAGTGGCGTGTGAGTGGTTTGCCACCCCCCGAGAGTGGCGTGCGAATGGTTTGCCACCCCCCAGAGTGGCTTGGGAGTGGTTTGCCACCCACCGAGTGGCGTGCGAGTGGTTTGCCACCCCTCAAAAGTGGCGTGCGAGTTGTTTGCCACCTCCCAGAGTGGCGTGCGAGTGGTTTTCCACCCCTCGAAAGTGGCGTGCGAGTGGTTTGGCACCCCCCAGAAGAGCGGCGTGCGAGTGGTTTACCACCCACCAAAGTGGCGTGCGAGTTGTTTGCCACCCCCACGAGTGGGGTGCGAGTGGTTTGCCACCCCCCAGAGTGGCGTGATAGTGTTTTGCCACCCCCTGAGAGTGGCGTGCGAATGGTTTGCCACGCCCTCAGGTCCTACAATTCGATAGTCATGCTCACGAGTCGAACGCTGTTTTGAGAACCCAAGATTATGGGACTTAGGAGCTTTTCTTTTTTTAAATAGAATCCAGGTCTCAGCATGGTAAGGCTTTGGTCTAGCATGGGTGAAGTGCAAAACTTCTAGAAGTAATATCTCCTTGCCCACTTTGAATCAGGTCCTACATTTCGATGGGCTTGCTCACGAGTCGAAGGCCCTTCTAGGAACCCAGGAATATGGGGCATAGGAGCTTTTTTTCACGATATAGAATCCAGGTCTCAGCATGCCTAGGCTTTGGTCGAGTACAGGTCAAGTGCAAAACTTCTCAAAGTAATATCTTCTTGCCCACTTGGAAACTGTCCTACAATTCGATGGTCATGCTCACGAGTCGAAGGCCCTTTTGGAAACCCAAGAATATGGGGCATAGGAGCTTTTGTTCATGATATAGAATCCAGGTCTCAGCATGGTTAGGCTTTGGTATAGTATGGGTCAAGTGCACAACTTCTCAAAGTAATATCTCCTTGCCCACTTGGAAACAGATCCTACAATTTGATGGTCATGCTCACGAGTCAAAGGCCCTTTTGGAAACCCAAGAATATAGGGCAGAGGATATTTTGTTTTTGATATAGAATCCAGGTCCAAGCATGGTTAGGCTTTGATTTAGTACGGGTCAAGTGCAAAACTTCTAAAAGTAATACCTCTTTGCCGACTTGGAATAAGGTCCTACAATTCGATAGTCATGCTCACGAGTCGAACACCGTTTTGAAAACCCACGAATTATGGAACTTAGGAGCTTTTGTTTATTATATAGAATCCAGGTCTCAGCATGGTTAGGCTTTGGTCTAGTATTGGTCAAGTGCAAACCTTCCAAATGAAATATCTCCTTGCCCACTTTGAAACAAGGCCTACAATTTGATAGGCATGCAGGGATGATTCAGCAAGATAGTGAGAATTGAGCAAGGTAAGGGTAATTAAGCAAGGTAGGGGGGATTCTGTAAGATAGGGAGAATTCAGCAAGGTAGGGTTAATTCAACAAGGAAGGGGGGACTCAACAAGGTAGGGTTGATTAAGCAGGGTAGGGTTGATTAATAAAGGTAGGGGTGATTGAGAAAGGTAGGGGTGATTGAGCAAGAAAGGGGAAAGACAACAAGGTTGGGTTGATTAATCAAGGAAGGGGTGATTCAGCAAGAAAGAGGGGATTCACCAAGATAGAGAGAACTCAGCAAGGAAGGGGAGATTCAGCAAGATATCGGGAATTCTGCAATTTTCGGGTGATTAAGCAATACAGCGGTGATTATTCAAAGTAGGGATCATTAAGCAAGGTAGGAGTGAGAAAACAAGGTCGTGGGAATTCTGCAAGGTAGGGATTATTAAGCAAGGTGGGGGTGATTCAGCAAGGTAGGCTTGATTAAGCAACGTAGTTGGAATTCATCAAGGTAGGGGTGATTCAGAAAGGCAGGGGGATTCAGCAAGATAAAGAGAACTCAGCAAGGTAGGGGAGATTCAGTGAAATGGGGGGAATGGAGGGGGGTGGCAACATCGCAAAAAACGTATGCTCTCAAAACGATTGCGTAGCATTCGCACAAATGCTTGCAAACGTTTTGCGAACATGTGGGTGAAAATTCCTGGCGGACTTAGATTAGAACACTTGGCGAATGCTTTGACAACATTTCCTGAAACACTTTTTGGTTCACGACAGCGAATGCTTAGAGGTGTCTTTTCAGTAATCTCCGTGGTTCGTTTACAAATGCATGGCGGTGTTCTTTCTACAACTTCTGCGGTGAACATGTAAATGCATAGAGAAGTTTATGTTCACCATTTTTAGTATTCAGCATGATTTGTTGCAAACGTTTGGCGGTGTTTTTTATGGATCCGTTTTTGCAGGCTGCAGTACCCTTTCGGGCATGGTTCAGTACAATTAGGGCATGCCTCGTTTGGATTTACTTATAATGCAACAAGCAAATTATTCCTGCACGTTACGTTCATAACTTGTTATCTCGAAATTAATCCAAGGTCGAAATCACCAACAATTAGGACAATGCTTACAACAACGAAGTAGCGCGACGCTGGATATTGAGTCCTGCACATTAGATTCAAACATTGTAATCAAATTAGTTTCCATACGACAGCAATTACAAAAGCCGGCTTACCGAAGGAAATAGCTCGTGGTAGGCTACAAATTTCTGCATGTCATACGAGACATTGTTGTGAAATTAGTCCGACGATCAAATGACCAGCGAGACTTACAATTGGACTTACATGGGGAATTATCTCGATGTTGGACAGAGTTACATAGCTAGCTACGATAAAGACAAGCATCGTGAGGACACATGTGAATCATTAGTTTGATTGATACGTCAAGTACCAACAAATGCCTTCAACCCCAATGGCGCATTAGCTCATGAACATGCAGATAAGAATGACATGGGTGAACAAGACTAGTCACCTATGAGCTGCTTGAAACGATAGACCATCGTGAAACGAGATCCTCAGCATAGGGCACACTAAGAACGACCGTGGTAATTGAAGCCTGTGGGAGAGGAAGGAGCTGCTCACTAGGGGGCGCGAAGGCGAGAGGGGGAGTTGAAACTGATGCAGATAGAACTGCCGAGGACTATTATTGTAAGTGACGTCTAGCTGGAAGGCATGAGAGGGCGCAAGGGGGCAAGTAAGGAAGGGATCAGAAGTGTGTGGTGGGCTGGAGTGCTGGCATGTGGGGTGCAGCGTGGTGGGCTGGGTGGTTGGGGCGAGGAGGTGGTTGAGCTGGATTAGCCGCTCTGGAACCGCTTGGCAGATTTTGATTGGTTGGACGAGGTGCAGGGGCTGAGTTGGATGAATAAATTTTGTTGGGTTCGGTTGCAGGTTTGGTAGGGGGCGGGGGTGTGTGATTGGTCAGCACGTCATTTTGTGAATAGGGGCATGTTTCTACAGACCCGAATATCAAGCAAATAGGACCTGAAATTTTGGATCCCAGAATCCGCGCGCTCTATAGCACGCTGTAATTTGCGATCAATTCGGTTCAGTTCGGTATTCACAAATTTCATAAAGCCGTGTTTCGCACCGATTCCGTTGGACTACGCCCTTCTTGGTGGTTGGATGGAGGTGTTGTAACCAACACTTGTTACTGTATATGCTAAAACGTTTTCGATATATCTCAGTGTGTGTCTTGGATTTGTTTAGTAGATTAAATCGCTTTCCATGGGAACTTGGCTTTCTGAATGTATCTAGACTAATATGACTTTATGCTAAAGATAAAAAGCTACTCTTGTTGCTAAAATTGGTGCCAAGTTCATGTACTCTTACAGAACGACCGACAAGTCGTTCATAACCTGAAAAGGTCGCATATATATGTGGCAGGAATAATGTAACAAACTTGAGGGAGAGAAATTGCGACCCCAAAATTCAATTTGGCTTTACGACCCTGGACCAACTCAGTTACAAGGTGTCGTTCATATATGTAGGGTTACATAATTTCCATTTTCTGCAGCCGTCGTAGATGATGCTAGAGAAGAGACATGGTTAGCATTTGCCAATAACGACTGAATGTCTGAATGCGTGGCCGCACGGAGATCACCCACAGAATGTGGTTTGTTGAGAGATGCACGGGGGAGTGAGTGGATAGGTTTGGGGTGAAGTCTGGCTTTTAACGGAGAGGTTGTCCAAGGTGAGCTTGACTGGCAATCATGTGCCACCCGGTAGGCTGCGAGAGAGCGGGAGGAGGGGAGGGGGGGAGGGGGGGGGGGGAGGGGGGGAGAAAGAGATGGGGGCATACGTTAGTGGGGGGCGGGGGGTTGAGAGGGGTTAGTTATAGAGTGTTTACTGCCTGTCCTGCCGGGATCCCGCTCACACTTACTGCCCTCTCCCCCTCCCTTGCTTCATGCCACTCCCCCTCCTCTGTCCTCATGCCTCTCCCCCTCCCCTGCCCTCATGCATCTCCCTCTCCACTGCCCTCATGCCTATCTGCCTCCCCTCTCCTCATGCCTCTTTCCCTCCCCATCTCCTCCAGCTGTCCCTGCCTCTCACGCCCTCACGCCTCTCCCACTCCTGCTCTCACTCCTACCCCCCTACCCTCACTGCACTCCATCTTTCCCCACTCTCCTGCACTCATGCCACTCCCCCTCCCTACCCTAACACCCTCTCCCCTCCATGCCCCTCACGCCTCTTCCTCCCCCGCCCTCACGCCTCTTCCCCTCCCCATCTCCTCCAGGCTGCACTCTCCCTTTCCCCACTCTCCTACTCGTACCCCTCTTTCCCTTCCCTTCTCTCACCTCTCGCTCCCTCCACGGCTCTTGCGCCTTCCCACATCCCCCCTTATCACGCACCTCATACCTCAATGCTCTCCCATCTCTCCCCCTCCCCTACTCTTACGCCTCTCCCCCTCCCCTGCACTCACGCCTGCTCTCATGCCTCACTCTCTCCCTGCTCTCATGCCTCACTCCCTCCCTGCTCTCGTGCCTCACTCCCTCCTTGCTCTCATGCCTCACTCCCTCCCTGCTCTCACGCCTTCCCCCCTCCACTGCTCTTGTGCCCCTCTCCCTCGCTTCTCGCATCTCCCCCTCGCTACTATCTGTTGTCTTCCCCATCCCTGCGGCCTCGCTTTCTTCCCTGCTGCTGCGCCTTGACCCTTGATCTGTTTTCATTCAATGAGAAGGCAGGGGATTGCGGCGCGCGAAAAAGCGGGTAACACGTTACAACGTGGGAAAGTGGGAAGCGACCCGCAAGAGAAAGCAGGAAGCGGTCCGCGAGGTGAAGCGAGCGAAGCGAAGCGAAGGGAAGCGAAGCTAAGAGAAGCAAAGCGAAGTTAAGCGAAGCTAAGCGAAGCGAAGTGAAGCTAAGCGAAGCAAAGAGAAGCAAAGAGAAGGGAAGCTAAGAGAAGCAAAGCAAAGCTACGCGCAGCTATGCGAAGCGAAGCGAAGCTAAGCAAAGCTAAGTGAAGCTAAGGGAAGCGAACCGAAGCTAAGGGAAGCGAAGCGAAGCAAAGCGAAGCGAAGCGAAGCGAAGCGAAGCGAAGCGAAGCGAAGCAAAGAGAAGCATAGAGAAGCGAAGCGAAGAGAAGCGAATCTAAGAGAAGCAAAGCAAAGCTAAGCGAAGTTATGCGAAGCGAAGCGAAGCTAAGCGAAGCAAAGCGAAGCGAAGCGAAGCTAAGCGAAGCGAAGCGAAGCGAAGCTAAGCGAAGCGAAGCGAAGCTAAGCGAAGCGAAGCGAAGCTAAGGAAGCAAAGCGAAGCTAAGCGAAGCGAAGCTAAGCTAAGCGAAGAGAAGCTAAGCGAAGGAAAGCTAAAGAAGCGAAGCTAAGCGAAGCAAAGCAAAGTTAAGCGAAGCTAAGCGAAGCGAAGCTAAGCGAATCGAAGCGAAGCGCGAAGAGAAGCAAAGCAAAGCTAAGCGAAGCGAAGCGGAGCTAAGCGAAGCTAAGAGAAGGGAAGCGAAGCGAAGCGAAGCTAAGCGAAGCAAGGCGAAGCTAAGCGAAGCTAAGGGAAGCGAAGCGAAGCGAAGCGAAGCGAAGAGAAGCGAAGAGAAGCGAAGCAAAGCTAAGCGAAGCTAAGCGAAGTGAAGCGAAGCTAAGGGAAGCGAAGCAAAGCGAATCTAAGCGAAGCGAAGCGAAGCTAAGCGAAGCAGGAGAAGCAGAAGCAAAAAAAGCGAAGCAAGAGAAGCGAAGCTAAGAGAAGCAAAGCAAAGCTAAGCGCAGCTATGCGAAGCGAAGCGAAAGCTAAGCGCAAAAGCGAAGCGAAGCTAAGGCGAAGCGAAGCGAAGCGAAGTGAAGCGAAGAAATCAAAGCTAAGCGAAGTAAGAGAAGCGAAGAAAGCGAAGCGAAGCGAAGCGAAGCGAAGCGAAGCGAAGCTAAGTGAAGCAAAGCGAAGCTAAGCGAAGCGAAGCGAAGCTAAGCGAAGTGAAGCGAAGCGAAGAGAAGCATAGAGAAGCGAAGCGAAGAGAAGCGAAGCTAAGAGAAGCACAGCGAAGCTAAGCGAAGCAAAGCAAAGCAAATCTAAGCTAAGCGAAGTGAAGCTAAGCGAAGCTAAGCGAATCTAAGCGAAGCAAAGCAAAGCGAATCTAAGCTAAGCGAAGCGAAGCTAAGCGAATCTAAGCGAAGCTAAGCGAAGCAAAACGAAGCAAAGCTAAGCGAAGCGAAGCAAAGCGAACAGAAGCAAAGAGAAGCGAACGAGAGAAGCGAAGCTAGCCAGCTATGCGAAGCGAAGCAAAGCCAAGCGAAGCGAAGTGAAGCTAAGGGAAGCGAACTGAAGCTAAGGGAAGCTAAGATAAGCGCAGCTATGCGAAGCGAAGCAAGGCTAAGCGAAGCTAAGAGAAGCGAACGGAAGGTAAGGAAAGAGAAGCTAAGCGAATCTAAGCGAAGCTAAGCGAAGCTAAGCGAAGAGAAGCGAAGCGAAGCGATGCGAAGCTAAGCGAAGCGAAGCGAAGCGAAGCGAAGCTAAGTAAAGGAAGCTAAGCAAAGCAAAGCCAAAGTTAAGGGAAGCTAAGCGAAGCGAAGCTAAGCAAAGGAAAGGAAGCTAAGCGAAGCTAAGCAATCTAAGCGAAGCTAAGCGAAGCAAGTGAAGCTAAGCGAAGCGAAGCGAAGCTAAGCTAAGCGAAGCGAAGCGAAGCGAAGCGAAGCGAAGCCTAAGCGAAGCAAAGTGAAGAGAAGCAAAGAGATGCCGTAGCAAAGAGAAGCGAAGCTAAGAGAAGCAAAACGAAGCTAAGCGCAGCTATGCGAGCGAAGCAAAGAGAAGCTAAGCGAAAGTGAAGCTAAGGAAGCAAACCGAAGCTAAGGGAAGCAAAGCGAAGCTAACGAAGGCGAAGCGAAGCGAAGCCGAAGCGAAGCGAAGCTAAGCGAAGCAAAGCAAAGCTAGGCGAAGCAAAGCGAAGCTAAGCGAAGCTTAGCGAAGCGAAGTGAAGCTAAGCGAAGCTAAGCGAAGCGAAGCTAAGCGAATCTAAGCGCAGCTATGCGAAGCGAAGCAAAGCTAAGGGAAGCGAAGTGAAGCTAAGGGAAGCGAACTGAAGCTAAGGGAAGCGAAGCGAAGCTAAGCTAAGCGCAGCTATGCGAGGTGACGCAAGGCTAAGCGAAGCTAAGAGAAGCAAACGGAAGCTATGGAAAGCGAAGTGAAGTGAAGCTAAGAGAAGCGAAGCAAAGCTAAGCGAAGCAAATCGAATCTAAGCGAAGCTCAGCGAAACTAAGCGAAGCTAAGCGAAGAGAAGCGAAGCGAATCGAAGCGAAGCTAAGTGAAGCGAAGCATAAAGAGAAGCAAAGAGAAGCGTAGCGAAGTGAAGCTAAGCGAAGCAAAGCGAAGCTAAGCGAATCGAACCGAAGCTTTGCAAAGCGAAGCGAAGCTAAGCGAAGCTAAGCGAAACTAAGAGAAGCTAAGCGAAGCTAAGCGAAGCGAAGCGAAGCTAAGCGAAGAATAGAGAAGCGAAGCGAAAAGAAGCGAAGCTAAGAGAAGCAAAGCGAAGCTAAGCGCAGGTATGCGAAGCGAAGATAAGCTAAGCGAAGCTAAGCGAAGCGAAGCGAAGCGAAGCTATGGGAAGCGAACCGAAGCTAACGGAAGCGAAGCAAAGCGAAGCGAAGCGAAGCGAAGCGAAACGAAGCTAAGCGAAGCGAAGTGAAGCTAGGCGAAGCTAAGCGAAGCAAAGCGAAGCTAAGCGAAGCGAAGCGAATCTAAGCGAACCTAAGCGAAGCGAAGATAAGCGAAGCTAAGCGAATCGAAGCGAAGCTAAGCGAAGCAAAGTGAAACGAAGCAAAGCTTAGCAAAGCAAAGCGAAGCAAAGCTAAGCGAAGCTCGGCGAAGCTAAGCAAAGCGAAGCGAAGCTAAGAGAAGCTAAGCGAAGCTAAGCGAAGCAAAACGAAGCTAAGCGAAGGGAACAGGAAGCTAAGCGAAGCGAAGCGAAGCAAATCGAAGGGAAGCTTAGCGAAGCGAACATGAAGCTAAGCGAAGCTAAGCGAAGCGAAGTGAAGAGAAGCTAAGCGAAGCGAACACGAAGCTAAGCGAAGCTAATCGAAGCGAAGCGAACACGAAGCTAAGCGAAGCTAAAAGAAGCGAAGAGAAGCGAAGCGAAGCTTAGCGAAGCGAAGCGAAGGTAAGCGAAGCTAAGAGACGCAAAGCGAAGCTAAGCGAAGCGAGGCGAAGCTAAGCGAAGCTAAGGGAATCGAAACGAAGACAAGCGAAGTTATGCGAAGCGAAGCGAAGCTAAGCGAAGCTAAGCGAAGCTAAGCGAAGCTAAGCGAAGCTAAGCGAAGCTAAGCGAAGCGAAGCGAAGCTAAGGGAAGTGAACCAAAGCTAAGGGAAGTGACGCGAAGCAAAGCTAAGCGAAGCGAAGCGAAGCGAAGCGAAGCAAAGCAAAGCGAAGCGAAGCTAAGCGAAGCAAAGCGAAGCTAAGCGAAGCAAAGCGAAGCTAAGCGAAGCAAAGCGAAGCTAAGCGAATCTAAGCAAAGCTAAGCGAAGCAAAGCAAAGCTCAGCGAAGCTAAGCGAAGATAAGCAAACCTAAGTGAAGTTAAGCGAAATGAAGTTTAGCGAAGCGAAGCTAAGCGAAGCGAAGCAAAGAGAAGCAAGAGAAGCAAAGCAAAGAGAAGCGAAGCGAAGAGAAGCAAAGAGAAGCGGAGCGAAGAGAAGCAAAGCTAAGAGAAGCAAAACGAAGCTAAGCGCAGCTATGCGAAGCGAAGCGAAGCTAAGCGAAGCGAAGTGAAGCTAAGGGAATCGAACCGAAGCTAAGGGAAGTGAAGCGAAGCGAAGCTAAGCGAAGCGAAGCGAAGCTAAGCGAAGCGAAATGAGTCTAAGCGAAGCTAAGCGAAGCTAAGCAAAGCTAACCGAAGCTAAGTGAAGCTAAGCGAAGCTAAGCGAAGCGAAGCAAAGCGAAGCGAAGCCAAGCGAAGCTAAGCGAAGCCAAGCGAAGCCAACGAGCCAAGCGAAGCCCGAAGCTTAGCGAAGCTATTCAATGTGAAGGTAAGCAAAGCAAAGCGAAGTTAAGCGAAGCTAAGTGAAGCGAAGCTATGCGAAGCGAAGTGAAGCTAAGCGAAGGGAAGCGAAGCTAAGCGAAGCGAAGCGAAGCTAAGCGAAGCAAGCGAAGCTAAGCGAAGCTAAGCGAAGCGAAGCGAAGCGAAGCGAAGCGAAGCGAAGAGAAGCAAAGAGCAGCGAAGCGAAGCTAAGAGAAGCAAGCGAAGCTTATCGCAGCTATGCGGAGCGAAGCGAAACTACGCGAAGCTAAGCAAAGCGAAGCAAAGCTAAGCAAATCGAAGCTAAGCGAAGCTAAGCGAAGCAAAGTGAAGTTAAGGGAAGCTAAGCGACGCAAAGTGAAGCTAAGCGAATCTAAGCGAAGCTAACCGAAGCAAAGCAAAGCTAAGCGAAGCTAAGCGAAGCAAGCGAAGCTAAGCGAAGTTAAGCGAAGTGAAGCTTAGCAAAGCGAAGCGAAGCGAAGAGAAGCAAAGAGAAGCAAAGCGAAGAGAAGCGAAGCAAAGCTAAGCGAAGCTAAGCGAAGCGAAGCGAAGAGAAGCAAAGAGAAGCGAAGCGAAGAGAAGCGAAGCTAAGAGAAGCAAAGAGAAGCTAAGCGCAGCTATGCGAAGCGCAGCGAAGCTAAGCGAAGCTAAGGGAAGCTAAGGGAAGCGAGAAGAAGCTAAGGGAAGCGAAGCAAAGCTAAGCAAAGCTAAGTGAAGCTAAGCGAAGCGAAGCGAAGCTAAGCAAAGCTAAGCGAAGCGAAGCGAAGATAAGCGAAGAGAGGCAAAGCGTAGCTTAGCGAAGCGAATCAAAGCTTAGCGAAGCTAAGAGAAGCGAAGCGAAGCAAAGCGAAGTTAAGCGAAGCGAAGCGAAGAGAAGCGAAGAGAAGCGAAGCGAAGCTTAGCGAAGCAAAGCGAAGTGAAGGGAAGCTAAGCGAAGCGAAGCAAAGAGAAGCATAGAGAAGCGAAGCGAAAAGAAGCAAAGCGAAGCTAAGCGCAGGTATGCGAAGCGAAGAGAAGCTAAGCGAAGCTAAGAGAAGCAAAGCAAATCTAAGCGCAGCTATGCGAAGTGAAGCGAAGCTAAGGGAAGCGAACTGAAGCTAAGGGAAGCAAAGCGAAGCTAGCGAAGCGAAGCAAAGCGAAGCTAAGCTAAGCGAAGTGAAGCGAAGCGAAGCGAAGCAAATCTAAAAGCGAAGCTAGCGAAGCGAAGCGAAGCGAAGCAATCTTGTTAGGATTAAGGACGGAGTCTAGATGAACTTAGGAGCTAGAATTACTCAAAATATATATCCGAAATTCTGGACAGAAAAGTCGTCTTCACAAGAAACGACGTCGACAAAAAGCTAGCTGTTGGAATGTCGCGAACATTGGATATGTTGTATCTTGTAATCTTTGCTACGTTCTCAATTTGAATCATGTCGATTTATGGAGTATTCGCGATGCTATGTCTTTCGACGCACTGGGGGGTAAGCTGTAGGAGGAGAACTTAACTCAATCTCAAAAAGTTCAATCAAAGTTCAAGAATCTCACAAGGAATTGGAGGAGCAAGAGAAAGGTTGATATGGAAGAGAGGGATGAGAGAGAAGGTCCAAGAGAGTCCCCAACCAAGGAAACCCCATAAGCACAAAGATTCCTCCTCCTAGGAACCCCAACTTTGACATTTGTCCTTCCCAACCAATCCAACCAAGTTGGCCACCCTTGCCAACCTAGCTTGGTTGTTCCCAACCAATTTTGCAGCTGCTACAGTAGAGTGACGAATTTCCCCAACTCCCAATAGTCACAACTCCATATAGAGTCACCCCACAACTTCACTTTGTAACCGCCGCAATTATAACGCAAGCTCATGAACTTTGAATCATCATAGCTTTCGCGTTCTTGCTCCAATTGAAGCGATTCTTGTTGCGTCCGAAAGATCTTCTCAAGATCTATCATCACAAAATACCTGCTCAAACAAAAAACACAAAACACATTCCAGAACTCCAGAACACACCACACAAATTCTTTCATACACAGTCTAACCATACATGCGAATTGAAAACATGGGATGGGAGGCAGACAGAATGTGATAGCATATGATGACATCAACACAACAATTTCCCCCTCTGGCTGCCAACCATCATCCACCATATCACATCGCAAGCATGCATACTCAATGCACTCTCATTTCAGCAAGCTTCATGCCCTTCCAATGATCCGCCTCGCCAGACGCTTAGTGAAAATATCTGCTGCCTGCTGATGGGTCTTCACTATCTCCAGCCGCACCTCTTATCAAGGAGTCTCCTTACCCAATGCCACTTAGGCCTTATGTGTTTTGTCAGCCCATGCAGACAAGCATTCTTGCCAGCTTCACTGCAGACTCATTGTCACAGAAGACAACTGTCGGCTCCTCCTGACCAACTCCCAACTCCTCCAACAAGCGCCTCAGCCACACCACTTTCTTGGCCCTGGTGTAAGGCCATGTACTCAGTCTCACATGAGAACAATCCCACCTCATTCTGCTTCTTGCTGCGCCAGCTCACAGCACCACCTCCCAGCAAGCACACATAACCCAATGCTGGTGCCATCCGCTTTCACTGATGAGGAGCAGGTAGCAGCTGGAGAGAGGGTTGCCAAGTACTTGGCCAACAGCAACTGTTGGACTGCAAACTCCGCGGCGGCACAAAGCCGTCAAAAGGGTGCGGATGGAGTCGAACCCAGGAGGCTCTTTCTCACCGCCTTCTCTGATGCATCTTGGGCATCAGAACCAGAGGACATGACAAGTGTGGGAGGCTTCATCTGCTGTGTTGGTGGAGGGCCAACAGCTTGGGAGAGCAAGAAACAAGTGGACCAGCATTGAGCTCGGTGGAGTCCGAGTACATGGCACTCTTCCGTGCCATAAGAGAGGTTGTGTGGCAGCGGCGTTTGCTAGCTGAATTGGGGGAGGAGCAGCAAGGACCTACCCCACGCTACTGTGATAGCCAGGGTGCTATTGCATTGGCTAAGAACCCCGTTCTTCTCATGGCTTACCAAGCACATGAAGGTGAAGTGGCATTGGGTGAGGAGCATGGTAACCGTGGGTGAAGTGGAGTTTGCACTACGTGAAGACGACGGCGCAGCCTGCTGATATGAGACCAAGAGGCTGTTGAGCAGCAGCATTGGAAGTGTTGCAAGCTTGCTGGAATGGCTCTAAACTAAGGAGAGCAGATTCTAAGGCCAACAATCCGAGGGGAGTTTGTTGGTGCAACCCTATGGCTTGCACTCGGCTTGTGTCCTTGTTTGTGTGTGCATGCATGGCATGGAATGAAATTGTGAGTCTATGTCATTGCTATCCAGTGCTTGTGTGTGTGATTGAATGGTGTATCACAAAGTGGTTTGTGTCGGTCAAGACATTAGCGAGTTTTTACAAACTCGCATGTCAAGTCGTCGTTTGTGTGCGCATGTGTTTTTTCTATTTTGTCGAGTGTGAAGTGTCCCTCGTGTCGCAGGTGTGTACAGCAAGCCCCCATCAACTCAAGAAGAATTTATCTTGCAGATCCAAGAACAAGAGCTCAAGATTTCAAGCCCAAGGGACGCGGATAAATATTAAATAGTGAAAAGTAACGTTACTTCGTGTTGTGTTACATTTCACTTGGTGTAGCCCTTGGAGGGTTGGTTTCGAAACTCTTCATGGTTGGGGACTCTGTGGTGGTGTACCACCAACCTGGACCTCGGCTCTTGGGGTATGTAGAGGCTGGGAAACCATCCCCTCTCGGACTCTTCTTGCTAAGTTTGTACTTCCGACTATAGTGGCTGCTATACCTCTTGCGAGTAAAACCGCCATAGCGTCGTCAAATCTACATGGAATTTCATGATTCAACTTGCTGCTGATAGACGACAGCAACGTGCTCCAGATCCAGTTTACAGATCACAGTTGGATGCAGCGACCAGATCGTTATCAATATTTGAAGCCGTATGACGGAAATCCGACTGTGCTCTCTATCTCTCATTATAGGCACATCTAAGCCTATTGTGGTTGTACATAATATCCCACCACTACCTGGTCTAAACTCCCACCACCAACCGGTCTAAACTCCCACCACAACACGGACTAAAATCCCACCACCACCCGGTCTAATCTCCCACCACCACCTGATCTAAAATCCCACCACCACCCGGTCTAAATTCCCACCACTTGCCTTAAACTCCTATCACCACCGGGTCTAAACACCACCACCACATGGTCTAAACTCTCACAACCAACCCATCTAAAACTCCCACCAACCTAGTCTGAATTCTACCCACCACCTGGTCTAAACTCAAACCACGGCCCACCTAAACTCCACCACCACCTAGTCTATACTCCCACCACTACCAAGTCTAAACTCCCACCACCACCCGGTCTAAACTCCCACCACCATCCATTTAAGTCCCACCACCACCCGGTCTAAACTCCCACCACCACCGGTCTAAACTTTCACCACCACACAGTCTAAACTCCCACACCACTGGTCTAAACTCCTAACACCATCCGGTCTAAACTCCCACCACATCCAGTTTAAACTTCAACCACCACCAGTCTAAACTCCACCACCATCTGGTCTAAACAACCACCAACACCGGTCTAAACACCCACCAACAACGGATCTAAACTCCAACTATCACTCGGTTCAAACTCCCACAACCACCCAGTGTAAACTCCCACCACCAAACCAGTCTATAAACCCACCACCACACCCGTCTAAAACTCCAACCACCATCCAGTCTAAACTCCCACCACCACCCGGTCTAAAATTCGCCCACCACCCGGTCTAAATTCCCACCATCATCCGGTCTAAATTCCCACCACCACCCAGTCTAGTTCCACCCCCATCCGGATTAACTCCCACACCACCTGGTCTAAAATCCTACCACCACCGGGTCTAAACTCCCACCATATGGTCTCATCTCCCATAACCAACCCGTCTAAACTCCCACGACCACACGGTCTAAAATCCCAACACCACCCGGTCTAAACTCCACCACAACAGGAAAAAACTCCCAACCACCCAGTCTAAACTCCCAGCACAACTCAGTCTCAACTCTTCCACCACAGTCTAAAATCCAACCACCACGGTCAAGACTCCAACCACCCGTCTATACTCCCACCACCCATTCAACAACTCCCAC
>BQMB01001137.1:0-25148 GCA_027943415.1 Closterium sp. NIES-67
TGCGAGCGACGACAGGACCGGCAGAGGGGTCAGCAAGGGAGACAGCAGCAGGTGCAGCAAGCGGCGTGAGCGTGGACCGGTCACGGAAGAAACAGGCAGAAGCACCGGAGTCGAGAGTGAAGGACAGCGAGGCAGTGGCAGAGGCCGGGGACGGGGCCGGTGCAGAAGCTAGGCTAGGCAACCTAGGCAGTCCTACGCCTGACGCAGCAGGGGACGCTATGCTTAACAAGGGTGAAACACCTAAACTAGAGTACACAGGGTAGTAAGATCCAGCAACACTTGAAGCGTCAGCATACAAAGCATGCAAAGCAGCACCTATCTGATCCATGTCAAACTCAAAGATCGGCACGCCCTGGCGGAGCAGGCTGTGCCAATCAGGGAGGTCCGGGGCCGGGCCAAAGCGATGACGAAAGAGATCGTTGAGGCGGCGGAAACAGCGGGCGGTCGGGTGGGGGCGGCGGCACAGAGTGCCGCGGAGAGGCCCAGTCTAAAGCTGGTACTGGCAGGTCACAGCACCGGAGCCGCTGGTAGACGCCAAGCTGCGCGGGCCGCCACCACGGCCACTGCCTCCGGAGGTGCCGGGCCAACCAGGCGGGAGACGAGCCCACGGCTACGGCGGGTGCTGCTGGGATGGCGGCTACGGCTGGGGCTGCTCCTGCTGCGGCTGGGGCTGCTGCTCCTGCCCACCGGTGGTAGTCCCCTCAGGCGGACTACCGTCACCACCACCACTACCACCACCACCTGCGCCACCACCCCTACCTCCCTGGCGGCCACGACCACTGCGGCGCGAGCGCTGCTGCGGGTGGACTGCAGCAGCCGTCTCGGTAAGAGGGGTCGCCGTGGCGATCGCAGCCGAAACGTCGGTGAACTTGCACTGGGAGGGTGCACAGCTGTGAAAGATAGAGACTGCCAGCGCACCGCTCGACTGAGCGATAGTGCGCTGGCGAGTCTCGATCTCAGTGAGGGTGTCGACAAAAGCGGTCAGGGTGAGGTCACCCGGGTGCTGGCTAAGGAAGTGGTCGCGAGCACTAGCGAGGCGGTCCGGCAGGCGCATGGCAATAAAATAGAGCGTCATGCAGAAAGGAGCGGGGAGCGCAGAGAGCTGGGCAGTAGTGCTGGCAGTGCGATAGCGAGTCTCTAGGGCACGCAAGTGAGTGGCAAAGTCTGCTACAGTAGGGAAGGCAGCAAGGTCTGGGAACAGCATCGGAAAGAGCAAGTGGCCGCCTCACGGTCAATAGAGGAGGGGTCAGCAGGGAGGGGAGCAGGGGCAGGGGGGCGGGGGAGCAAGCCATCAGCATGGACAACTAGAGAGTGGCCATCCTGGCGCTGACCTGTAAGCTGGCGGCAGAGA
The DNA here is from genome assembly GCA_027943415.1 of Closterium sp. NIES-67. Classification (NCBI taxonomy): domain Eukaryota; kingdom Viridiplantae; phylum Streptophyta; class Zygnematophyceae; order Desmidiales; family Closteriaceae; genus Closterium; species Closterium sp. NIES-67. The sequence continues at coordinate 1,352 of BQMB01001137.1, forward strand.
TCGGAGAGCCAGGCGGCGAAGTCAACCGCGTGGCCCTCAGCGTCCAGTCGGAGCACGAAGTCAGCCATCGTGCAGGGTCAGCGGCACAGCTCCTCAGCGACATAGCGGCACAGCTCCTCAGCGACACAGCGGCACAGCTCCTCAGCACTGCAGGAACACAGCGGCGCGGGGACACGGCGGCACCCCCTCCAGAAGAGCAGCTGTGAGGCGCCCCAGCGCCGGCGAGCAGAAGTCACAGGGCCCGAGAGGACACGGCAGGCCGAGCAGGCACAAGGACGGGCGGGCGGGCATGAGAGGGGCCGGGCCGGCGCTGGGAGGCGGGCACGCGCGACAGGCCGGGCGGGTGCTATGGGGCCGGGCGAGTGCTGGGAGGGGCCGGGCGGGTGCTGCTGGGGCCGGTCGGGCATGAGGAGGGACCGGGCAGCGCTAGGGAGAGGCCGGGCGGCGCTAGGAAGGGGCCGGGCGGCACGAGGAGGAGGCCAGGCAGCGCTAGGAGGAGGTCGGGCGGCGCTAGGAAATGGGCCGGGCGGCACGAGGAGGAGGCCGGGCGGCGCTAGGAGGAGGCCGGGCTGCGCTAGGAAAGGGGCCGGACGGCACGAGGAGGAGGCCGGGCGGCACGAGGAGGAGGCCGGGTGGCACTAGGAGGAGGCCGGGCGGCTCTAGGAGAGGGGCCGGGCGGCGGTAGCGCTGGGAGAGGCCTCGCGGGCGCGACAGGGGCCCTAGCGGGCGTGAAGGGGGCCCAGGAGGCACGACGGGGCCCAGCGGGCGCGACAGAGGGGCCGAGCGGGCGCGAAGGGGCCTAGGGGGGGGGCGCGACGGGGCCTAGCGAGCATGAAGGGGGCCTAGCTAGCGCGACGGGGGTCTAGACAGGGGACGGGCGGAAGCGGTGGGCGGGGGGATCCTAACCTAAGCGTGATACCATGTGAACGTAAGAACGAACGAATTTACTAGGAAGAGAAACACAGAACAAATACCAGTTGACAAATTCAGCCTTTTTTATTGTGATCTTTGATGATTTCAGCGTTTTTGGTGGGGTGTAGGCTGAGGTTTCAGCGAATTCTCTGGGGGGGAGTCTGAAACCGAGTACAACGAGATTTGCGTCCCCCCGTATTTACCGCATCCAGTCACACACTCCCCTTCTCTCCCCCCCCCCCCAGTATATATTGTTTTATGATGTCCTCGAAAACTAGTCACACCCCTCTCATTGTCAAACATAGCTTATGCAGTTACTGTACACTATATATGTTTGTGCCTTAGTGGGTACAACTCTCTAGACTATATTGCCTTGTATCTCCACACTCTAGTCATTATTCTTTCTGTTATGGTATCATAGTAGGTTAGGTTCCCCCCTAGCCCGCCCACGCTTCCGCCCCCTAGGCCCTAGCCACCATCGTGCCCCGCTCCTAGCTGGCCCTCCCTGGCCGTCGTGCCCGTCCCTAGCCGGCCCCCTGGCCATCGCGTCCGCCCCTAGCCGGCCCCTTGGCCATCGCGTCCGCCCCTAGCCGGCCCCCTGACCGTCGCGCTCGTCCCTAGCTGGCCCTCCCTGGCTGTCGCGTCCGCCCCTAGCCAGCCCCCTGGCTGTCGCGCCCGTCCCTAGCCGGCCCCCTGGCTGTCGCGCTCGTCCCTAGCCGGCCCCCTGGCCGTCGCGCTCGTCCCTAGCCGGCCCCTTGGCTGTCGCGTCTGCCCCTACCCGGCCCCCTTGCCGTTGCGTCCGCCCCTAGCCGGCCCCCTGGCCGTCGCGCCCGTCCCTAGCTGGCCCCCTGGCCGTCGCGCTCGTCCCTAGCCGGCCCCTTGGCCATCGCGCTCGTCCCTAGCCGGCCCCTTGGCCATCGCGTCTGCCCCTAGCCGGCCCCCTGGCCGTTGCGTCCGCCCCTAGCTGGCCCCCTTGCCGTCGCGCCCGTCCCTAGCCGGCCCCTTGGCCGTCGCGCTCGTCCCTACCCGCCCCCCTGGCCGTCGAGCTCGTCCCTAGCCGGCCCCCTGACCGTCGCGTCCGCCCCTAGCCGGCCCCCTGGCCGTCGCGTCCGCCCCTAGCCGGCCCCCTGGCCGTCGCGCCCGTCCCTAGCCGGCCCCCTGGCCGTCGCGCCCGTCCCTAGCCGGCCCCCCCTGGCCGTCGCGCCCGCCCCTAGCCGGCCCCCTGGCCGTCGCGCTTGTCCCTAGCCGGCCCCCCCTGGCCGTCGCGTCCGCCCCTAGCCGGCCCCTTGGCCATCGCGTCTGCCCATAGCCGGCCCCCTGGCCGTCGCGCTCGTCCCTAGCCGACCCCCCCTGGCCGTCGCGTCCGCCCCTAGCCGGCCCCCTGGCCGTCGCGTCCGCCCCTAGCCGGCCCCCTGGCCGTCGCGCCCGTCCCTAGACGGCCCCCTGGCCGTCGCGCCCGTCCCTAGCCGGCCCCCCCTGGCCGTCGCGTCCGCCCCTAGCCGGCCCCCTGGCCGTCGCGTCCGCCCCTAGCCGGCCCCCTGGCCGTCGCGCCCGTCCCTAGCCGGCCCCCTGGCCGTCGCGCTCGTCCCTAGCCGGCCCCTTGGCCGTCGCGCTCGTCCCTAGCCGGCCCCTTGGCTGTCCGTCTGCCCCTAGCCGGCCCCCTGGCCGTTGCGTCCACCCCTAGCCGGCCCCCTGGCCGTCGCGCCCGTCCCTAGCCGGCCCCTTGGCCGTCGCGCTCGTCCCTACCCGCCCCCCTGGCCGTCGAGCTCGTCCCTAGCCGGCCCCCTGGCCGTCGCGTCCGCCCCTAGCCGGCCCCCTGGCCGTCGCGTCCGCCCCTAGCCGGCCCCCTGGCCGTTGCGCCCGTCCCTAGCCGGCCCCTTGGCCGTCGCGCTCGTCCCTAGCCGGCCCCCTGGCCGTCGCATCCGTCCCTAGCCGGCCCCCTGGCCGTCGCGTCCACCCCTAGCCGGCCCCCTGGCCGTTGCGCTCGTCCCTAGCCGGCCCCCAGGCCGTCGCGCCCGTCCCTAGCCGGCCCCCTCTAGCCGTCGCGCCCGTCCCTAGCCGGCCTCCTGACCATCGAGCTTGCTCCAAGCCGGCCCCTTGGCCGTTCGCGTGCGCCCTAGCCGACCTACTCGCCGTCGCGGCCGCCCCTAGCCGTTGTCGCTGCCGTCTCCAGCCGCCTCACGGTCACTCCTGCCGTCGCGGCCGCCCCTAGCCGCCGTCGCGGATGTCCCTGGCCGCCGTCGCGAACGTGTCTCCTCGCCGTCGTGGCCGGCCCTACTCGCCGTCGCGCCAGCTCCTCGCCCGCCCCCGTTGCCGCCGTTTGCTGGCCCCTCGCGTCTGCCGTCTGCCGGCCGGCTCCTGCATTCGCGTCGTCGCCAGCCCGCCGCCGCCTCGGGTTCGGCCCGTTCTTCCCAGTCAGCACCTCCCTGCGAACCCCCCTCCCCCCTGTACCAAACTCAACCGCACTACACCGCATTGCACCGCACTGCACCGCATTGTACCGCACTATACCGCATTGCACCGCACTGTACCGTACTGCACCGCACTGTACTGCGCTGCATCGCACTGTACCGCACTGCACCGTCCTGCACCGCACTGCACTGCCCGTGCAGTACTGCACCGCACTGTACTGCCCTCTATTGACACTGATTGCGGAGATGCTTCGCTTTGACGCTGAGGGCCAGCCGATTGAGTTTGATGCGTGGCTTGCAGACCTTCGTCGCCACCTTACTGGTCAGCGGTAGGATGGCCACTCTCTGTCTGTCCATCTTGACAGTACCCTCCCCTGCCCTGACCCCCCCGCTGCACTGTCTCCTGACCCCTCGTCCGCTGAGCGTGAGGCCGCGGCGGCCGCTGTCCTTGCTCTCTCTGTCTGGCTGTCCCGTGACGCTGTCGCACAGCTTGCTATTAGTAATGCCCTCCCCCTGTCCGGGCGACCTCGCTTTAGGTCTATCACCACTGCCCAGGCTTTCCTAGATGCTGTTGTCCAGCGCTATTCCACCCCGCCCGCTGCCTCGGTAGGTCGCCTGATCCTCCCCATGCTCTTCCCTGACCTTGCGTCGTTCCCCACTGTCGCTGACTTGGCCGCCCACCTGCGCACTATAGACGAGACCTGGCGCGCTGCCTGCACTGACACACAGCTTCGCACTCACCAGCCGCCCCTTTGCTCTGCTCTCTACCTGCTGGCCACCCGCCTTCCTGACCGCCTTGCCATTGCCCGCGACCGCTTCCTTAGCGTCCACCCCAGAGACCTCACCCTCACTAACTTTGTTGACACCCTGTCCGTTATAGAGGCCCGCCACCGCTCTATTGCCCAGACCAGTGGTACTGTGCCGGTCCCTATCTTTCAGGGTTGCGCCCTTCTCCGACGGCTCTGCTGCTGCTGCTGTTTCAGTACCTGCTCAAGACCGGTCCTCGCCGTGGCTTAGTTTGCTGTAAGATCGGCCACACCTCCGTACGCTGTTTCCGTTGCCTGGACGACCTGTTTTGTCACCGCTTCGGCCCGTCGCCCGAGCTCCCAGACTGGCACAGCTTGCTTTGTCGTAGGGTTCAGATTTTTGATCTGGCTATGGATGACATTGTTACTGCTCTGCATGTGATGTATGCTGATGACTCTAGTGTGCTTCCGTCTTATTACCACTTGTTGCCTAGTGTAGGCGTGCCTTGCTTAGACTCCCTTGCTGCGTCAGGCGTAGGATCCCCTGCTTTGTTTAGCCTTGGTGCTTCCGTAGCTGCTTCGCCTACGGCCACCACTGCCACGCTCTCCTTCACCCTCGACTCTGGTGCTTCCCGGTGCTTCTTCCGCGACTCTACCACGTTGACACCGCTCCCTGTCCCTGCCGCAGTCTCTCTTGCTGACCCCTCCTCCGGCCCTGTAGTTGCCCGCAGTTCCACCACCCTCCCCTGCCCGGCGGTTCCTTCAGGCTCGCTCACAGGACTGCACATCCCCTCGTTCTCCAGGAACCTAATTGGTGTTGGCTGCCTTCAGGACCTTGGCATCACCACTACGTTCCCTGGAGACGAGCGGTACGCTGTCTGTACCGAGGCCGCCACTGGTGCCCCCCTGTCCACGTTCCCACGGGACTCGGTGTCCGGTCTTTTCACACTAGACACGGTGACCCCCTCGGCTGGGACCCCCCCTTAGGTGGCTGCGTCTCCTCAGGTTGCTGCTGCCTGCTCCTGTCGGTCTCTCACCCACCTGACCCTTCTCGGGCACCACCGCCTAGGTCACCCTGCGCTCCCGCGTCTCCGTCACATGTCACAGCACGGTCTCGCCGTAGGCCTCCTCGGGTCGTTCCCTGAGTTTCCCTCCTCCCCAGCCCCACCTTGCACGCCCTGCGTCGAGGGCCGGCTCCACCGTGCCCCTCACTCCTCCTCGTTTCCCCCTACCGCAGCACCGCTAAAGACTCTGCACATGGATGTCTAGGGCCGCGTCGAGAGCGCTACTTCCTAGTGCTTGTCGATGACTACACACGATACACCACTGTGTTCCCCCTTGAGCGGAAGGCCGATGTGCCTGCCGTTCTTATCCGGTGGCTTGTCGCTGCGCGTGTCCACCGTGGTCTCCCTGTCTTGCGCCTCCACTCTGACCGTGGTGGCGAGTTTGCCTCTGGTGTCCTTGGTCGCTTCTGTCGTGCGGAGGGCATCACCCAGACGTTCACCTTGCCGGACTCCCCGCAGCAGAATGGGGTCGCTGAGCGACGCATCGGTTTGGTCATGGAGGTGGCTCGCACCTCCATGATCCATGCCGGTGCACCCCATTTTTTGCGGCTTAACCTGTGGCCGCACCCCCAGTAGCCTCAGGTTTCTACGACCCTTCTTTGGTCTGGGTCACCTGGTGACGCGTCTGCGTTCCACGTTTGGGGCTGCCTTGCTCACGTTCGTGCCTCTGGCACGGACAAGCTCACTGCCCGCACCCTTTCCTCTGTCTTCCTTGGCTTCCCCCTTGACGCGTCTGACTAGCACTTCTACCATCCGCAGTCTCACCGGTTCTTTCACTCCCGCGACGTCACCTTTGACGAGTCCGTCTCCTTCTTCCGCCGCTTCCCCCACCACGGTCCCCCGGTTACCCCCCCCCCCTTGTTCCTGGTCCCCCCTTCCCCGGTCGTCGCCGCCCCTCCTCCTCCACCTCCCCCTCCCCATCCTGCCCCCTCTGGTGTGTCCCACGGCACCCCCCTTATGTCGGTTGTCCCGGTTGAGGAATCTGCTGACTCTAGTGGTCCTCGGCGCAGTCCTCGCCGCCAGCCCCCTCTCCGGTGTCTCCTCCTCCGCCACCTCCGCAGCCGCCGTCGCCCCCACTGTCGCAGCCGCCGTCGTTGCAGCCGCCGCCGCCGCAGCCATCGCCGCAGCCGATTGTTGCCTCTCGGGGTGCTGGAGTTGGGGTGGGTACTAGTCCTGGGACTCCTATCGTGGCTTGTCCCGGCGGGCCTAGGGGTGGTACCGGTGCTCGAGGGGTTCTGAGCTCTGGGGATGTTCCTTCTGGGGGTGCTGGCGTGGAGTGTTCTGGAGGTAGCCGCCAGGACGCTTGCGGTCCCGGTGTCGGTGTCACACCGCCGCTGCAGCAGTCCCCGCCGGTGACCGCTCTTCGTCTGCTCGGCCTTCCGTCCACTGACCCCGTGCCCGTGCCTCCTCCTCTTCCTGTCTACAGCCCTGTGTTCCCTCCTCCGGAGACGAATTCGGCCCGTTTCCCCCCTCGTTCCCCTCCTGTGTCCCCTCCTCTGTCTCCTGACCCAACTACTCCGTCTCATGTCTGGTCTCGCCTCCCCTCCCGTGCTCGACCTGTCTCCCCTATCTCGCGCTCTCACCCTATGTTGCTTCGTTCCCACGCGTCTCGTCCTCCCCTTCTCTCGTCGCCTCCTCTGTCCTCCCTTCTTGTTGCTCCCCCCCCTTTGTTTGACTACCTGCGTGCCGCTCGTCCTCTTGTTCCTCGGGTCCTTGCCTCCCTCGTTACTGACCCGTCTGTTCCAGTTTCGAGTCTTGACGCCCTTGTCGCTTCGGTTGCTGACTTCACCTCTACCTGCCACCTTGACTATGCCACCGCTCTGGTCTCTGACCCTGCCTGTCCTCCGTCTGTCGGGGGTGCTCCTGCCCTCGGCAGTGACGTCCTGGAGGACCGCCAGTACGAGCTTGCTTTCCTGTCCGAGACTGCTCCCCGTCTCTGCTCTATGCTTCTAGTCCCTGAGGGTGACCCTGACGCTTTTGACATCCCGACCCCTCGCACTTACGCTGAGGTGGTCTCGGGACCCTGGGCCTCTCAGTGGATAGCTGCCATGGAGCAGGAGATGGCATCTTGGAGATCCACCGGCACCTACGTCGACGCAATTCCCCCACCTGGGGTGAACGTAGTTGATGGCCGCTGGCTCTTCAAGGTGAAGCGCCCTCCTAGAGAGCTGCCTGTGATCAAGGCGTGCTACGTGGCTAGAGGTTTCAGTCATCGTGAGGGGTGTTAGGATTAAGGACGGAGTCTAGGTGAACTTAGGAGCTAGAATTACTCAAAATATAAATCCGAAATTCTGGACAGAAAAGTCGTCTTCACAAGAAACAATGTCGACGAAAAACTAGCCGTTGGAATGTCGCGAAACTTGGATATTTTGTAGCCCTTAGTCTCAGCTACCGTTCCCAATTTGAATCACATTGATTGATGAATTATTCGAGACACTATGTCTTTCGACGCATTAGGGGGTAAGCTGTAGGAGGAGAACTTAACTCATTCTCAAAAGTTCAATCAAAGTTCAAGAATCTCACAAGGAAATTAGAGGAGCAAGAGAAAGGTTGGGATAGAAGAGAGGGATGAGAGGGAAGGTCCCAAGAGAGTCCCCAACCAAGGAAACCCCATAAGCACAAAGATTCCCTCCCTATAGGAAACCCAACTTTGACATTTGTCCCTCCCCAACCAATCCATCCAAGCTGGCCGCCCTTGCCAACCTAGCTTGGTTGTTCCCAACCAATTTGCAACTGTTACAGTAGAGTGACAAATTTCCCCAACCCCCAAAGGTCCCAACTCCATATAGAGTCACCCCACAACTTCACTTTGTAACCGCCGCAATTGTAACGCAAGCTCATGAACTTTGAATCTTCATAGCTTTCGCGTTCTTGCTCCGATTGAAGCGATTCTTGTTGCGTCGGAAAGATCTTCTCAAGATCTATCATCACAAAATACCTGCTCAAACAAAATAACACAAAACACATTCCCAAACTCCAGAACACATCACACACAAATTCTTGCACACGTTCAAACCACACATGCAAGTTGAAAACATGGGATGGGAGGCAGACAGAATGTGATAGCATATGATGACATCACACAACAAGGGGGTGGACTTCTTCCAGACCTTCGCTCCGACCCCGAAGATGACTACTCTTCGGGTGCTACTACACATAGCAGCTCAGTGTGACTACGAGCTTCACTCCCTCGACTTCTCCACTGCGTTTCTTCAGGGCAGTCTACACGAGCAGGTCTACCTGCGCCGCCCTCAATGCTTCACTGGCACCTTCCCTCCTGGGACCCAGTGGCTCCTGCAGCTCCAGCACCACCACCAGGCGCGCGTAGTACACTTGGCCTCTGGTGCCAACACAGCTGATATCTTTACGAAGGCACTTGCGCCTAAAGATCATCAGCGGCACTGTGTACAGCTAGGTCTCGTTCCTGTAGCCTCTCAGTTGCTAGGGTCTTGACCTTGTACTGTCGTTTATATATATATTTTACCCTGACTGGCCTTGTGGCCTCTCCCAGTGGCTGGACTAGTCGTGCCGCCTTGGTCTTGCTCTTGCCTTGTCTGTATTCCTTTGATTGGTCTTTAGACCCTTGTCTCAGAGGCTGGTCTAGTAGTGCCGCCCTGAGTTGCTTCTTTCCTTGTTAGGCACTGCCCCTATATAGTCTAGGGGGTGTGTCAAACATAGCTTATGCAGTTACTGTATACTATATATGTTTGTGCCTTAGTGGGTACAACTCTCTAGACTATATTGCCTTGTATCTCCCCACTCTAGTCATTATTCTTTCTGTTACTCATACCCTCGGCAACTGGATTATTTTTTGTCTCCTTCCTCGAAAACCAGTCACTCCCCCTCATACGCTTGGCAACCCAAAAGATTTTGTCGAAGTCCTCGAGAACCAGTCACTCTCTCCCCCTCATACGCTTGGCAACCCAAAAGATTTTGTCAGAGTCCTCGAAAGCTAGTCACACCTCACTCATTACCTCGGCAACCATAAAATTTTGTTGAAGTCCTCGGAAACCAGTCACTGACACCCCTGTAACCCCCGAAACCCAAAGATGATTTGTCTGAGTCCTCGTCAACCAGTCACACCCCCACAGTATCCTATCCCCCGCAACCAGTGGCACCTGGCCTGCTTTGTTTTCACCATCGAAGCGTTGTCACCCTTTGAAAGCATGACCGATGAGGCAAGTTTCACAACCCCTTAAACAAACAGCAAGTTTCGGTCTCTTGACGACTCGGAATTATGACGAATATCTCATATTAGAGCATGTTGCCCCCGAGTGTCAGGAATTTGACCCGAAACTATCGACGGTGTCAATCCTGACACATCATAAATTATATGAAGTGTAAATCTCAAACCATCCGTTCTTCATGTCATATTTCTTGACATTAGGGGGGAACGCATCCTTCGTGTTTTCGGAGGGGTCATCGGTCCAACTATTACACCCGCGACTTCAGCGTGGCTGACTGGAGGCCACCGTGAACAAGAGAATGCTTTTTGCAGTTCCATAAAAGGTCAGGGATCAGTCAAAAAGTTTACTGCCGCCCAATTTCAGTGGGCCAGGTGTATCGCAAGCAACTGGCAAGAACCGAGACCAGACACGTTCTTCCCCCTGCGCCAGTCACGCTGGCGCGCAAACACCTGCCAATCTCTGGCATTTCTACAAGTGCTTCAGCCAATCACTGGCATTTCAACTGCTTCAGGCAATCGTAAGGCTCGTTATTGAAAGTCGGCACCAATTCCTAAAGGATAATTCAGAATGTGCATCAGACTTTTTTTCATAACTAACGCTGATTGATCAGCGACTTTTTTTTAGGTAAGGCTGAAAATTTCAGCCTTTTTTTCAGGGGCAAGGCTGCAAAATCAGCCTAAACGCAGGGGGCAAGGATGAGAAATCAGCGTGACCCTAAACCAATCTTAGGGCCTGACGGGAGCCCTGGTTGTCTGCCTAGACTGGATCTCTTTCAGCTTGATGCCGTTCTACCGCTACGTGATTTTCAGCCATAGTTTGAAGGCGTCGAGAGCAGGGCTCAAAATTGGTTTAGGGGCACCCTTAGTAATCAGTGTACCTACAAAAAATTACCTTGTCTCTTAGGGTAAAATTTTCGTCACCCTTTGAAAATCAGGGTAAATGTGTAAAAAACGATGAGTACCCTGAATGTAAAGGGTACTAAAAGTATCACCCTGCCCACTGCACAGTAACCTGTAATTTTCCAGCTTTCTTAGCATGTGTGAGGGACATTATCGGTCCTTCACTAAAATCACATAGGAAGTCCGAGGCGAGCTGGAGCACATCTGAGGGCGTGGTACATGGGTTCCGCTTTACGTCGAGACAGCAATTCGGGCTGCGCCACTAGCGAAATAAACCAACTAAATTCAGTCTAGCCCATCTTTCACATGTCATGCGAGGTTCAACGCCCTCAGTAATCAGATAGGATTGCACAACCTCGATTAGTTGCGCAACCCATGTACCGGGCGTAACTGCCCATTTACAAAAATGATGCACGTTCTGTAGTCCGAGGCGCGCTGGAGCAGGTGTGAGAGGCATGACTGGCCCTTGGACAAAATCAAGCATGCAGTCCGACGCGAGCTGGAGCAGGTGTGAGGGGACTAACTGGCCCTTTGACAAATTCAAAGATGCAGTCCGACACGAGCTGGAGTAGGTGTGAGGGGCCTGATTGGCCCTTCGCCAAAATCACACATGTAGTGCGACGCCAGCTGGACACAAAAACTTGTCGAATATGCGGGCTATTCTTCTGTTTCGGTGTGATTTCGACGATACCCTGTCTGGTCATGGTAGAACTAGAAGTACTCTTACTGCAGCAGGGTAAAAATAATCTTACACTTTTTTACTAAGGGTCACGGAAAAAATGCCCTTACAAAATCAAGGTGATCCTGAAAAAGCGGCCGCTAGCAAGGGCAATCAGGGTGAAGATGGAAGATGGAGATGGAAGATGGAAGATGGGACATGGAAGATGGAAGATGGAAGATGGAAGTTAGATGGGAGATGGAAGATGGAAGATGGAAGATGGAAGATGGAAGATGGAAGGTGGAAGATGGAAGATGGAAGATGGAAGATGGAAGATGGAAGATGGAAGATGGAAGATGGAAGGTGGAAGGTGGAAGGTGGAAAGTGGAAGGTGGAAGATGGAAGATGGAAGATGGAAGATGGACGATGGACGATGGACGATGGACGATGGAAGATAGAAGATGGACGATGGACGAGGATGGAAGATGGAACATGGAAGATGGAAGACGGAAGACAAAAGATGGAAGATGGATGGAAGATAGATGGAAGACGGAACATGGAAGATGGAAGATGGAAGATGGAAGGAAGATAGAAGGAAGATAGAAGGAAGATAGAAGGAAGATGGAAGATGGAAGATGGAAGATAGAAGATGGAAGATGGGAGATGAAAGATGGAAGATGGAAGATGGAAGATGGAAGATCAAAGATAGAAGATGGGAGATGAAAGATGGAAGATGGGAGATGAAAGATGGAAGATGGAAGATGGAAGATGGAAGATAGATGGAAGATGGAAGAAAGAAGATTGAAGATGGAAGATGGAAGATGGAAGATGGAAGATGGAAGGTGGAAGATGGACGATGGAAGATGGAAGATGGAAGATGGAAGATGGAAGATGGAAGATGGAAGATGGAAGGTGGAAGGTGGAAGGTAGAAGGTGGAAGGTGGAAGATGGAAGATGGAAGTTTGAAGACGGAAGATGGAAAGTGGAAGATGGAAGATGGAAGATGGAAGATGGGAGATGAAAGATGGAAGATGGAAGATGGAAGATGGAAGATGGAAGATGGAAGATGGAAGATGGAAGATTGAAGATGGAAGATGGAAGATGGAAGATGGAAGATGGAAGGTGGAAGATGGACGATGGAAGATGGAAGATGGAAGATGGAAGATGGAAGATGGAAGGTGGAAGGTGGAAGGTGGAAGGTGGAAGGTGGAAGATGGAAGATGGAAGTTTGAAGACAGAAGATGGAAGGTGGAAGATGGAAGATGGAAGATGGAAGATGGAAGATGGAAGGTGGAAGGTGGAAGGTGGAAGGTGGAAGGTGGAAGGTGGAAGGTGGAAGAAGGAAGATGGAAGATGGAAGATGGAAGATGGAAGATGGGAGATGAAAGATGGAAGATGGAAGATGGAAGATGGAAGATAGATGGAAGATGGAAGATGGAAGATGGAAGATGGAAGGTGGAAGATGGACGATGGAAGATGGAAGATGGAAGATGGAAGGTGGAAGGTGGAAGGTAGAAGGTGGAAGGTGGAAGATGGAAGATGGAAGTTTGAAGACGGAAGATGGAAGGTGGAAGATGGAAGATGGAAGATGGAAGATGAAAGATGGAAGGTACAAGGTGGAAGGTGGAAGGTGGATGGTGGAAGGTGGAAGAAGGAAGATGGAAGATGGAAGATGGAAGATGTAAGATGGAAGATGGAAGATGGAAGACGGAAGATGGAAGATGGAAGATGGAAGATGGAAGATGGAAGATGGAAGATGGAAGGTGGAAGGTGGAAGGTAGAAGGTGGAAGGTGGAAGATGGAAGATGGAAGTTTGAAGACGGAAGATGGAAGGTGGAAGATGGAAGATGGAAGATGGAAGATGGAAGATGGAAGGTGGAAGATGGAAGATGGAAGATGGAAGATGGAAGATGGAAGATGGAAGTTTGAAGGTGGAAGGTGGAAAGTGGAAGGTGGAAGGTGGAAGATGGAAGATGGAAGATGGACGATGGACGATGGACGATGGAAGATGGAAGATGGACGATGGACGAGGATGGAAGATGGAAGATAGAAGATGGACGATGGACGAGGATGGAAAATGGAACATGGAAGATGGAAGACAGAAAACAGAAGATGGAAGATGGATGGAAGATAGATGGAAGACGGAAGACGGAAGATGGAAGATGGAAGATGGAAAATGGAAGGAAGATAGAAGGAAGATAGAAGGAAGATGGAAGATGGAAGGAGGATGGAAGATGGAAGATGGAAGGAAGATAGAAGGAAGATAGAAGGAAGATGGAAGATGGAAGATGGAAGATGGAAGATGGAAGATGGAAGATGAAAGATAGATGGAAGATGGAAGATGGAAGATTGAAGATGGAAGAGGGACGATGAACGATGGAAGATGGGAGATGGAAGATGGAAGATGGAAGATGGAAGAGGGACGATGGACGATGGAAGATGGGAGATGGAAGATGGAAGATGGAAGGAAGATAGAGGGAAGATAGAAGGAAGATAGAAGGAAGATGGAAGGAAGATGGAAGGTGTAAGATGGAAGATAAAAGATGGAAGATGGAAGATGGAAGATGGAAGATGGAAGATGGACGATGGACGATGGACGATGGACGATGGAAGATAGAAGATGGACGATGGACGAGGATGGAAGATGGAACATGGAAGATGGAAGACGGAAGACAAAAGATGGAAGATGGATGGAAGATAGATGGAAGACGGAACATGGAAGATGGAAGATGGAAGATGGAAGGAAGATAGAAGCAAGATAGAAGGAAGATAGAAGGAAGATGGAAGATGGAAGATGGAAGATAGAAGATGGAAGATGGGAGATGAAAGATGGAAGATGGAAGATGGAAGATGGAAGATGGAAGATCAAAGATAGAAGATGGGAGATGAAAGATGGAAGATGGGAGATGAAAGATGGAAGATGGAAGATGGAAGATGGAAGATAGATGGAAGATGGAAGAAAGAAGATTGAAGATGGAAGATGGAAGATGGAAGGTGGAAGATGGACGATGGAAGATGGAAGATGGAAGATGGAAGATGGAAGATGGAAGGTGGAAGGTGGAAGGTAGACGGTGGAAGGTGGAAGATGGAAGATGGAAGTTTGAAGACGGAAGATGGAAAGTGGAAGATGGAAGATGGAAGATGGAAGATGGGAGATGAAAGATGGAAGATGGAAGATGGAAGATGGAAGATGGAAGATGGAAGATGGAAGATGGAAGATGGAAGATGGAAGATGGAAGATGGAAGGTGGAAGATGGACGATGGAAGATGGAAGATGGAAGATGGAAGATGGAAGATGGAAGGTGGAAGGTGGAAGGTAGAAGGTGGAAGGTGGAAGATGGAAGATGGAAGTTCGAAGACGGAAGATGGAAGGTGGAAGATGGAAGATGGAAGATGGAAGATGGAAGATGGAAGGTGGAAGGTGGAAGGTGGAAGGTGGAAGGTGGAAGGTGGAAGGTGGAAGGTGGAAGAAGGAAGATGGAAGATGGAAGATGGAAGATGGAAGATGGGAGATGAAAGATGGAAGATGGAAGATGGAAGATGGAAGATAGATGGAAGATGGAAGATGGAAGATGGAAGGTGGAAGATGGACGATGGAGGATGGAAGATGGAAGATAGAAGGTGGAAGGTGGAAGGTAGAAGGTGGAAGTTGGAAGATGGATGATGGAAGTTTGAAGACGGAAGATGGAAGGTGGAAGATGGAAGATGGAAGATGGAAGATGGAAGATGGAAGATGGAAGATGGAAGATGGAAGATGGAAGATGGAAGATGGAAGATGGAAGATGGAAGTTTGAAGGTGGAAGGTGGAAGATGGAAGATGGAACTTGGAAGATGGAAGACAGAAGACAGAAGATGGAAGATGGATGGAAGATAGATGGAAGACGGAAGACGGAAGATGGAAGATGGAAGATGGAAGATGGAAGATGGAAGGAAGATAGAAGGAAGATAGAAGGAAGATGGAAGATGGAAGATGGATGGAAGATGGAAGATGGAAGGAATATAGAAGGAAGATAGAAGGAAGCTGGATGATGGAAGATGGAAGATGGAAGATGGGAGATGAAAGATGGAAGATAGAAGATGAAAGATAGATGGAAGATGGAAGATGGAAGATTGAAGATGGAAGATGGAAGATGGAAGATGGAAGGTGGAAGATGGACGATGGAAGATGGAAGATGGAAGATGGAAGATGGAAGATGGAAGATGGAAGGTTGAAGGTAGAAGGTGGAAGGTGGAAGATGGAAGATGGAAGTTTGAAGACGAAAAATGGAAGGTGGAAGATGGAAGATGGAAGGTGGAAGGTGGAAGGTGGAAGGTGGAAGGTGGAAGGTGGAAGAAGGAAGATGGAAGATGGAAGATGGAAGACGGAAGATGGAAGATGGAAGATGGAAGAGGGACGATGGATGATGGAAGATGGGAGATGGAAGATGGAGGATGGAAGGAAGATGGAAGGAAGATAGAAAGAAGATAGAAGGAAGATAGAAGGAAGATGAAAGATGGAAGATGGAAGATGGAAGAGGGAAGATGGAAGATGGAAGATGGAAGATGGAAGATGGAAGGTGGAAGGTGGAAGGTAGAAGGTGGAAGGTGGAAGATGGAAGATGGAAGTTCGAAGACGGAAGATGGAAGGTGGAAGATGGAAGATGGAAGATGGAAGATGGAAGGTGGAAGGTGGAAGGTGGAAGGTGGAAGGTGGAAGGTGGAAGGTGGAAGGTGGAAGAAGGAAGATGGAAGATGGAAGATGGAAGATGGAAGATGGGAGATGAAAGATGGAAGATGGAAGATGGAAGATGGAAGATAGATGGAAGATGGAAGATGGAAGATGGAAGGTGGAAGATGGACGATGGAGGATGGAAGATGGAAGATAGAAGGTGGAAGGTGGAAGGTAGAAGGTGGAAGTTGGAAGATGGATGATGGAAGTTTGAAGACGGAAGATGGAAGGTGGAAGATGGAAGATGGAAGATGGAAGATGGAAGATGGAAGATGGAAGGTAGAAGGTGGAAGGTGAAAGGTGGATGGTGGAAGGTGGAAGAAGGAAGATGGAAGATGGAAGATGGAAGATGGAAGATGGAAGACGGAAGATGGAAGATGGAAGATGGAAGATGGAAGATGGAAGATGGAAGGTGGAAGGTGGAAGGTAGAAGGTGGAAGGTGGAAGATGGAAGATGGAAGTTTGAAGACGGAAGATGGAAGGTGGAAGATGGAAGATGGAAGATGGAAGATGGAAGATGGAAGGTGGAAGATGGAAGATGGAAGAGGGAAGATGGAAGATGGAAGATGGAAGATGGAAGATGGAAGATGGAAGATGGAAGATGGAAGATGGAAGATGGAAGTTTGAAGGTGGAAGGTGGAAAGTGGAAGGTGGAAGGTGGAAGATGGAAGATGGAAGATGGACGATGGACGATGGACGATGGAAGATGGAAGATGGACGATGGACGAGGATGGAAGATGGAAGATAGAAGATGGACAATGGACGAGGATGGAAAATGGAACTTGGAAGATGGAAGACAGAAGACAGAAGATGGAAGATGGATGGGAGATAGATGGAAGACGGAAGACGGAAGATGGAAGATGGAAGATGGAAGATGGAAGATGGAAGGAAGATAGAAGGAAGATAGAAGGAAGATGGAAGATGGAAGATGGAAGGAATATAGAAAGAAGATAGAAGGAAGCTGGATGATGGAAGATGGAAGATGGAAGATGGGAGATGAAAGATGGAAGATAGAAGATGAAAGATAGATGGAAGATGGAAGATGGAAGATTGAAGATGGAAGATGGAAGATGGAAGATGGAAGGTGGAAGATGGACGATGGAAGATGGAAGATGGAAGATGGAAGATGGAAGATGGAAGATGGAAGATGGAAGGTTGAAGGTAGAAGGTGGAAGGTGGAAGATGGAAGATGGAAGTTTGAAGACGAAAAATGGAAGGTGGAAGATGGAAGATGGAAGGTGGAAGGTGGAAGGTGGAAGGTGGAAGGTGGAAGGTGGAAGAAGGAAGATGGAAGATGGAAGATGGAAGACGGAAGATGGAAGATGGAAGATGGAAGAGGGACGATGGATGATGGAAGATGGGAGATGGAAGATGGAGGATGGAAGGAAGATGGAAGGAAGATAGAAAGAAGATAGAAGGAAGATAGAAGGAAGATGAAAGATGGAAGATGGAAGATGGAAGAGGGAAGATGGAAGATGGAAGATGGAAGATGGAAGATGGAATATGGAAGGTGGAAGATGGAAGACGGAAGATGGAGGATGGAAGATGGAAGATGGAAGATGGAAGATGGAAGATAGATGGAAGATGGAAGATAGAAGATGGAAGATGGAAGATGGAAGATGGAAGATGGAAGATGGAAGATGGAAGATGAAAAATGGAATGTAAAAGGTGGAAGGTGGAAGATGGAAGATGGAAAATAAAAGATGGAAGGTGGAAGATGGAAGATGGAAGACCGAAGATGGAAAATGGAAGATGGAAGATGGAAGATGGAAGATGGAAGATGGAAGATGGAAGACGGAACCTGGAAGATGGAAGATAGAAGATGAAAGATGGAAGATGGAAGATGGAAGGTGGAAGATGGAAGATGGCAGATGGAAGATGGAAGATGGATGATGGAAGATAGATGGAAGATAGGTGGAAATGGAAGATGGAAGATGGAAGACGGCGGATGGAAGAAAGAAGGAAGATAGATGGAAGATAGATGGAAGATGGAAGATGGAAGACGGCAGATGGAAGGTAGATGGAAGATAGATGAAAGATGGAAGATGGAAGATGGAAGATGGAAGATGGAAGGTGGAAGGTGGAAGATGGAAGATGGAAGATGGAAGGTGGAAGATAGAAGATGGACGATGGAGGATGGAGGATGGTGGATGGAGGATGGAGGATGGAGGATGGAGGATGGAGAATGGAGGATGGGGGATGGAGGATGGAGGATGGACGATGGACGATGGACGATGGAGGATGGAGGAAGGATGATGGAGGAAGGACGATGGAGGAGGGACGAGGGAGGACGGACGATGGATGATGGACGATGGACGAAGAATAGACGATGGATGATGGACGATGGACGATGGACGCTGGAAGATGGAAGATGGAAGAGGGACAATGAACGATGGAAGATGGGAGATGGAAGATGGAAGATGGAAGATGGAAGAGGGACGATGGACGATGGAAGATGGGAGATGGAAGATGGAAGATGGAAGGAAGATAGAGGGAAGATAGAAGGAAGATAGAAGGAAGATGGAAGGAAGATGGAAGGTGTAAGATGGAAGATAAAAGATGGAAGATGGATGATGGAAGATGGAAGATGGAAGAGAAATGGAAGATGGAAAATGTAGGATGGAAGATGGAAGATGGACGATGGATGACAGGTGACAGAAGAAGGAAGATCGATGGAAGATAGATGGAAGATAGATGGAAGATGGAAGATGGAAGATGGAAGATGGAAGATAGAAGGAAGGAAGATGGAAGATGGAAGATGGAAGATGGAAGATGGAAGATGGAAGATGGAAGATGGAAGGTGGAAGATGGAATTTGGAAGATGGAAGATGAAAGATGGAAGGTGGAAGATGGAAGATAGAAAATGGAAGAGGGACAATGGACGATGGAAGATGGGAGATGGAAGATGGAAGATGGAAGGAAGATAGAAGGAAGATAGAAGGAAGATAGAAGTAAGATAGAAGGAAGATGGAAGATGGAAGATGGAAGATGGAAGATTGAAGATGGAAGATGGAAGATGGAAAATAGAAGATGGAAGGTGGAAGATGGAAGATGGAAGATGGAAGATGGAAGGAAGATAGAAGGAAGATGGAAGATGAAGATCGAAGATGGAAGATGGAAGATGCAAGATGGAAGATGGAAGATGGAAGATGGAAGATGGAAGATGGAAGATGGAAGATGGAAAATAAAGGATGGAAGGTGGAAGATGGAAGATGGAAGACGGAAGATGGAAGATGGAAGATGGAAGATGGAAGATGGAAGATGGAAGACGGAAGATGGAAGATGGAAGATGGAAGATGGAAGATGGAAGAGGGACGATGGACGATGGAAGATGGGAGATGGAAGATGGAAGATGGAAGGAAGATAGAGGGAAGATAGAAGGAAGATAGAAGGAAGATGGAAGGAAGATGGAAGGTGTAAGATGGAAGATAAAAGATGGAAGATGGATGATGGAAGATGGAAGATGGAAGAGAAATGGAAGATGGAAAATGTAGGATGGAAGATGGAAGATGGACGATGGATGACAGGTGACAGAAGAAGGAAGATCGATGGAAGATAGATGGAAGATAGATGGAAGATGGAAGATGGAAGATGGAAGATGGAAGATAGAAGGAAGGAAGATGGAAGATGGAAGATGGAAGATGGAAGATGGAAGATGGAAGATGGAAGATGGAAGATGGAAGGTGGAAGATGGAATTTGGAAGATGGAAGATGAAAGATGGAAGGTGGAAGATGGAAGATAGAAAATGGAAGAGGGACAATGGACGATGGAAGATGGGAGATGGAAGATGGAAGATGGAAGGAAGATAGAAGGAAGATAGAAGGAAGATAGAAGTAAGATAGAAGGAAGATGGAAGATGGAAGATGCAAGATGGAAGATTGAAGATGGAAGATGGAAGATGGAAAATAGAAGATGGAAGGTGGAAGATGGAAGATGGAAGATGGAAGATGGAAGGAAGATAGAAGGAAGATGGAAGATGAAGATCGAAGATGGAAGATGGAAGATGCAAGATGGAAGATGGAAGATGGAAGATGGAAGATGGAAGATGGAAGATGGAAGATGGAAGATGGAAAATAAAGGATGGAAGGTGGAAGATGGAAGATGGAAGACGGAAGATGGAAGATGGAAGATGGAAGATGGAAGATGGAAGATGGAATATGGAAGATGGAAGAGGGACTATGGGAGATGGAAGGTGGAAGATGGAAGATGGAAGATGGAAGATGGAAGATGAATGGAAGATGGAAGATGGAAGACGGAACCTGGAAGATGGAAGATAGAAGATGAAAGATGGAAGATGGAAGATGGAAGGTGGAAGATGGAAGATGGCAGATGGAAGATGGAAGATGGATGATGGAAGATAGATGGAAGATAGGTGGAAATGGAAGATGGAAGATGGAAGACGGCGGATGGAAGAAAGAAGGAAGATAGATGGAAGATAGATGGAAGATGGAAGATGGAAGACGGCAGATGGAAGGTAGATGGAAGATAGATGAAAGATAGAGGGAAGATGGAAGATGGAAGATGGAAGATGGAAGATGGAAGATGGAAGGTGGAAGGTGGAAGATGGAAGATGGAAGATGGAAGATGGAAGGTGGAAGATAGAAGATGGACGATGGAGGATGGAGGATGGTGGATGGAGGATGGAGGATGGAGGATGGAGGATGGAGAATGGAGGATGGGGGATGGCGGATGGAGGATGGACGATGGACGATGGACGATGGAGGATGGAGGAAGGATGATGGAGGAAGGACGATGGAGGAGGGACGAGGGAGGACGGACGATGGATGATGGACGATGGACGAAGAATAGACGATGGATGATGGACGATGGACGATGGACGCTGGAAGATGGAAGATGGAAGAGGGACAATGAACGATGGAAGATGGGAGATGGAAGATGGAAGATGGAAGATGGAAGAGGGACGATGGACGATGGAAGATGGGAGATGGAAGATGGAAGATGGAAGGAAGATAGAGGGAAGATAGAAGGAAGATAGAAGGAAGATGGAAGGAAGATGGAAGGTGTAAGATGGAAGATAAAAGATGGAAGATGGATGATGGAAGATGGAAGATGGAAGAGAAATGGAAGATGGAAAATGTAGGATGGAAGATGGAAGATGGACGATGGATGACAGGTGACAGAAGAAGGAAGATCGATGGAAGATAGATGGAAGATAGAATGAAGATGGAAGATGGAAGATGGAAGATGGAAGATAGAAGGAAGGAAGATGGAAGATGGAAGATGGAAGATGGAAGATGGAAGATGGAAGATGGAAGATGGAAGATGGAAGGTGGAAGATGGAATTTGGAAGATGGAAGATGAAAGATGGAAGGTGGAAGATGGAAGATAGAAAATGGAAGAGGGACAATGGACGATGGAAGATGGGAGATGGAAGATGGAAGATGGAAGGAAGATAGAAGGAAGATAGAAGGAAGATAGAAGTAAGATAGAAGGAAGATGGAAGATGGAAGATGGAAGATTGAAGATGGAAGATGGAAGATGGAAAATAGAAGATGGAAGGTGGAAGATGGAAGATGGAAGATGGAAGATGGAAGGAAGATAGAAGGAAGATGGAAGATGAAGATCGAAGATGGAAGATGGAAGATGCAAGATGGAAGATGGAAGATGGAAGATGGATGATGGAAGATGGAAGATGGAAGATGGAAGATGGAAAATGGAATGTGGAAGGTGGAAAGTGGAAGATGGAAGATGGAAAATAAAGGATGGAAGGTGGAAGATGGAAGATGGAAGACGGAAGATGGAAGATGGAAGATGGAAGATGGAAGATGGAAGATGGAAGACGGAAGATGGAAGATGGAAGATGGAAGAGGGACTATGGAAGATGGAAGGTGGAAGATGGAAGATGGAAGATGGAAGATGAATGGAAGATGGAAGATGGAAGATCTAAGGTGGAAGGTGGAAGATGGAAGATGGAAGGTGGAAGGTGGAAGGTGGAAGACGGAAGATGGAAGATGGAAGATGGAAGAGGGACGATGGATGATGGAAGATGGGAGATGGAAGATGGAGGATGGAAGGAAGATGGAAGGAAGATAGAAAGAAGATAGAAGGAAGATAGAAGGAAGATGAAAGATGGAAGATGGAAGATGGAAGAGGGAAGATGGAAGATGGAAGATGGAAGATGGAAGATGGAAGATGGAAGGTGGAAGATGGAAGACGGAAGATGGAAGATGGAAGATGGAAGATGGAAGATGGAAGATGGAAGATAGATGGAAGATGGAAGATAGAAGATGGAAGATGGAAGATGGAAGATGGAAGATGGAAAATGGAATGTAAAAGGTGGAAGGTGGAAGATGGAAAATGGAAAATAAAGGATGGAAGGTGGAAGATGGAAGATGGAAGACGGAAGATGGAAAATGGAAGATGGAAGATGGAAGATGGAAGATGGAAGATGGAAGACGGAACATGGAAGATGGAAGATGGAAGATGAAAGATGGAAGATGGAAGATGGAAGGTGGAAGATGGAAGATGGCAGATGGAAGATGGAAGATAGATGATGGAAGATAGATGGAAGATAGGTGGAAATGGAAGATGGAAGATGGAAGACGGTGGATGGAAGAAAGAAGGAAGATAGATGGAAGATAGATGGAAGATGGAAGATGGAAGACGGCAGATGGAAGGTAGATGGAAGATAGATGAAAGATAGATGGAAGATGGAAGATGGAAGATGGAAGATGGAAGATGGAAGATGGAAGGTGGAAGGTGGAAGATGGAAGATGGAAGATGGAAGATGGAAGATGGAAGCTGGAAGATAGAAGATGGACGATGGAGGATGGAGGATGGTGGATGGACGATGGAGGATGGAGGATGGAGGATGGAGGATGGAGAATGGAGGATGGAGGATGGAGGATGGACGATGGACGATGGACGATGGACGATGGAGGATGGAGGAAGGATGATGGAGGAAGGACGATGGAGGAGGGATGAGGGAGGACGGACGATGGATGATGGACGATGGACGAAGAATAGACGATGGATGATGGACGATGGACGATGGACGCTGGAAGATGGAAGATGGAAGAGGGACGATGAACGATGGAAGATGGGAGATGGAAGACGGAAGATGGAAGATGGGAGATGGGAGATGGAAGATGGAAGATGGAAGAGGGACGATGGACGATGGAAGATGGGAGATGGAAGATGGAAGGAAGATAGAGGGAAGATAGAAGGAAGATAGAAGGAAGATGGAAGGAAGATGGAAGGTGTAAGATGGAAGATAAAAGATGGAAGATGGATGATGGAAGATGGAAGATGGAAGAGAGATGGAAGATGGAAAATGTAGGATGGAAGGTGGAAGATGGACGATAGATGACAGATGACAGAAGAAGGAAGATAGGTGGAAGATAGATGGAAGATGGAAGATGGAAGATGGAAGATGGAAGATAGAAGGAAGGAAGATGGAAGATGGAAGATGGAAGATGGAAGATGGAAGATGGAAGGTGGAAGATGGAATTTGGAAGATGGAAGATGAAAGATGGGAGGTGGAAGATGGAAGATAGAAAATGGAAGAGGGACAATGGACGATGGAAGATGGGAGATGGAAGATGGAAGATGGAAGGAAGATAGAAGGAAGATAGAAGGAAGATAGAAGGAAGATAGAAGGAAGATGGAAGATGGAAGATGGAAGATGGAAGATTGAAGATGGAAGATGGAAGATGGAAAATAGAAGATGGAAGGTGGAAAATGGAAGATGGAAGATGGAAGATGGAAGGAAGATAGAAGGAAGATGGAAGATGAAGATGGAAGATGGAAGATGCAAGATGCAAGATGGAAGATGGAAGATGGAAGATGGAAGATGGAAGATGGAAAATGGAAAATGGAATGTGGAAGGTGGAAAGTGGAAGATGGAAGAAGGAAAATAAAAGATGGAAGGTGGAAGATGGAAGATGGAAGACGGAAGATGGAAGATGGAAGATGGAAGATGGAAGATGGAAGACAGAAGATGGAAGATAGATGGAAGATGGAAGATGGAAGGTGGAAGATGGAAGATGGAAGGTGGAAGATGGAAGATGGAAGATGGAAGATGGAAGATAGATGGAAGATGGAAGGTGGACGATGGAAGATGGAAGGTGGAAGATGGAAGATGGAAGGTGGAAGGTGGAAGATGGAAGATGGAAGATGGAAGATGGAAGATGGAAGATAAATGGAAGATGGAAGATGGAAGATGGAAGAGGAATGGAAGATAAATGGAAG